>NW_019167849.1:18207869-18688121 GCF_002303985.1 Durio zibethinus | reverse complement strand
ACCTACAAATAAGGACATACTAGAATCGACAAAAGTTTGAAGCTTTAAGCATCTCTAAACTAATAAGTTTTCAACTTTTATACAAACCTTATACCAAAATAAACATGAAGGAAAAAAAAGACCATTTTTTTAATCTCATATAGAAGAACATGAATATCCAAAAAGTTCATGAATACTACCTTCTTTTTTTTTTTTTTTTAATTTTGCTGGCAGCTTCCTTTTTTTTCTTCCTTAGGCAGCTTCTTTTTTTTTCTTCCTTAGGCAGCTTCTTACTCCTTTTTGGTAGAATCTTCTCTTTTTCTTTTTTTTTTTCTTTCTACTTCACCTTTTCAATTTGACTAGCTTTCTCTTTTTTTTTTAGCAATTTCTTTCCTTTCTTTCTTTTTTTACATTGGCTCCCCCTTTCTTCTTCTACCATTTTCTCCTCTCTTATCCCATTCGATAGACCCCCCCAAAAAAGATCTCATTCTTGGAGAATATAAACCCTTATATGAAATTTCTTCCAAGAGTCAAAGTTTCTCTTTTTTATTCTTTTTAAGGAACCACCTTTGGCCACTGGATCAAAATCAATAAAAGATCCAATGGTCTACATTATTCACTGTAAAGGTTGAATTTTTATATCCTCCAAACCCATGAAAAGACCATTTTACCCCTAATGCAAAGTTTTTAATATTTAGGCCATTTTCTTAGAAATCAATGTTCTCATACTCATTTTTAGGATTTCAAAACGCCAAAAATCATGAAATATTATGAAATTGATATTTGAAAAGTTTCATGAAAATTCGATCCCAAGAAGGATAAATTACTAAAATACCTTTAGAGGGGTATTTTCGTAATTTCACACTTTTCAGGGTACTATTATGATTTCAAATGTACTACAAATCATGAAATATTATGAAATTAGGATCTGAAAAGTTTCATAAAAATTCAAGTTTGAAAAAGTCAAATTATAAAAACACCTTTATAGGGGTATTTTGGTAATTTTATATTTTGGGGTATTGCTGTGATTTTAAAGGCACTAAAAATCATGAAATAAAGATTTCAAAAGTTTTATGAAAATTTAAGCTTGGAAAGATTAAATTACAAAAATACCTTTATAAGGATATTTTGATAATTTTATACTTCTCCTATTGCAATAAAATTTTTAGTGTTTTAAAATCATCAAATTTAATTTTAAACCACATTGATTTTCAATTAGACTATGAATTTTGAAGATTGATCCTAGTTTCATTCATTTTGACCAAATTTTATGCAATTTTAACTAGGGTTGACTTTAGGGTTTACCTGTTTTATTTATTCGTTACTTCTCTTGTATTCACGTGAAAATGTATCATCCATATAAATCCCATGCAAAAGAATTTAATAGTAATCATACGGGTATTCTTTTTCTTTGTTTATTAGGCTTAAATATCAATATATTTTATGAGCTCTTTAAAAGGGCCTTTTTAAGGACTTTAAATAGGCTTTGTTCAACCATGTTAAAATATTTCGAATAAAATTCAGAGTCTACAATTACCCATTTTTGTATATTTTTTAGAATAAAAAATAATACAAAAACATAGACAATAATTTTGTTCAGATGACGCTTTTGAGAGTTTTTTTATTTTGAAATCTTTTTTGAAAATTACTCTCCCTAAACAGAGGCTTTGAAACTTTGAAGATGGCTCCCCCCAAACAAAGGCTTTGAAACTTTGAAAATAGCTCCCTTTAAATAGAGGCTTTGAAATTTTGAAAATGACTCCTCCAAATAGAGACTTCGAAACTTTAAAAATGGCTCCCCTAAATAGAGGCTTTAAAACTTTGAAAATTTGAAATGTTTTGCTCAGAGGTCTTAGAGATTATGCACAGAGGTCTTACAAATTTTAACATTTTTGAATGCTTTTCCAAATTAGAGGCATTAAAACTTTGAAAATTTAAAATGTTTTGCCTGGAAGTCTTACAAATCTCAAAATCTTTGAATGCTTATCATAATAGAGGCGTTGAAACTTTAAAAATTTAAAATGTTTTGCCTTGAGGTCTTGGAAATTATGCCTAGAGGACTTAGAAATTATGCCTAAAGGTCTTACAAAATTAAAAAATCTTTAAATACTCATCATAATAGGGGTGCTGAAACTTTAAAATTTTAAAATGTTTTTAAAAATATACTTAGGTGCCAACTTAATTAGACTTAAGTCTTATTCTGTATCATATCTTTTTTTTTTCATTTTTTCAACAATCCCTCTACTTTTTGTAGATCATATTTCTTTTAAGTTTTCAAACCTTTTTGATACTTTCATCTCTTTTCAAACTATTTTTTCTTTTTTTCATATTTTCATGATAGACTTTTATGCCTAGAGAACTTAAAAATTATGCTTAACGGTCTTACAAATCTCAAAAATCTTTGAATGCTCATCGTAATAGAGGTGTTGAAACTTTAAAAATTTAAAATGTTTTTGGAAATATACCTGGGTGCCAGCTTAATTAGACTTAAGTCTTATCATGTATCATATCTATTTTTTTTTCAATTTTTCAACAATCCCTCTACTTTTTGTAGATCATATTTCCTTTAACTTTTCAAACCTTTTTGATACTTTGATAGCTTTTCAAACTACTTTTTTCTTATATCTTCATGATAGACTTTTTTCCCTCTCTCTTTTTTTATGCTTTTTTTTTAATATTTACAAAGTTGATAAATGCAGTTATGATACAAATGTCTATTCTCCTCAAATGATGCTAATGGAAATGTCAATGTGAATGCAAATGTTAATATAAATGCAAGAATGCGAATGCTTGATGCAAATACATTTCATTTTTTAACAATGCAAATGACAATGTTCATTTCATGTAAATGCCCCTACTAATACCTTTTCTTAGGATGTAGATGCCATGATGTAAACGCAAAATTTTTTCTTATGGTGCAAATGCAAATGTCTTATATAAGTGCAAATGCAAGTGATGCAAACATGAATATCTTTCTTATGATACAGATACAAGTAATACAAATACAAATGTATTTTTTTTATGATATAGATATGAATGCAAATATCTTTCTTATGATATACACATAAGTATAAATACGAGTGATGCAAATGCGAATTTCCTTTTTTGTTTTATAGATGTGAATACAAACATTTTTTTTGTGAAGTAGAGTTAAATGCAAATATCTTTCTCATGATGCTCACGTAAGTATAAATGCAAATGTCTCTCTTTCTTTTTTTTTTTTATGCCAAATAAACTGGATTTAAATTTTCACTGAGAGCCAAGAGCCAGCTAAGCTGAGCTTGAAAATCTTCATCATGTGTTAAGTAAACTAGGCTTAAATTTTCACTAAGAGTCAGCTAAGTTGGGCTTTAAAATCTTCATCAAGTGCCAGATAAACTGGGCTTAAATTTCATCAGGTGTCAGGTAAATTGGGCTTAATTTTTATCAGAGGCTAGATAAACTAGGCTTAAAATCTTCATTAAGTGCTAGGTAAATTAGGCTTGAAATTTTCATTAAAGGCTAGGTAAACTGCGTTTAAAATTTTCATCAAGGGCCAGATAAATTGGGCTTAAATTTTATCATATGCTAAGTAAACTAGGTTTAATTTTCATCAGAGGTTAGATAAATTAGGCTTAAATTTTCACTGAAAGCTAGTTAAGCTGGGCTTTAAAATCTTCATCAGGTGCCAGATAAATTAGACTTAGAATTTTTATTAGGGGTTAGGTAAATTGGGATTAAAATTTTCATCAGGGGCTAGATAAATTAAGCTTAAAATCTTCTTCAGGTGCTAAGTAAACTGGGTTTAAAATTTTCATTAGGAGCCAGGTAAATTAGGCTTAAAATTTCGCTGGTGCCAAGTAAATTGGGCTTTAAAATCTTCATCATGTGCTAAGTAAACTAAGCTTAAAATTTTCATTAGGGGCCAGATAAATTGGGCTTAAAATCTTTATATGATGCTAGGTAAATTGGGCTTAAAATCTTCATCATGGGCTAAGTAAACTAGGCTTAAAATCTTCATCAAGTGCCAGGTAAACTAGGCTTAAAATCAAATATGTTAAACACTTTCTTTAGTCTACAAATGCGATATTTTGATATATGTTAAGATTAGTTGTAAAGGCTTGAGATTTTAAAAGTTTAATTGGAAATGGACAAAAGTAGAGATTTTTGAAATCAACTCATCTCAAACTTCTATGACTTTGATATTTTAGATCTTTCAATAAGGTTTGGCTTAGCAACTACCACATTTAGCAATAGAAGTGGCCTTCAAGGTTTGCTCTAGACTGCCATTTTTTAAGGTTTTCACCTTAGAGCTACTTTTCATTTTTATTTTTTTCCTCTTTTTTTTTATTTTGATTTGCACCATGCACTTAAAATTTTCAAAACTAATCTGAAAGTGGAAAAGAATTTTTTTCGAAAAGGGTTAATGGTCAAAATAAAAAATTATGTAATAAATGGAGACTCACAAGATTCATGGTTATTTTTTCAAGAGAAACTTTTCAATTTTAAGACTTCATGCTTGATCCAATATGGACTTTTCAAAGGTTGTAACGTAGGTTAAGTTTTGGGGATATAAAAAAAAAAAAGATAGAAAGACCCAAAATAAGTATTTAAGGGTATTTAAAACCAATGATCATTTTCCATTTGAAGGATACACTCTCAAGGTTTATTTTTTTTCACTTTTCACTTATTCATTTCTTTTCTTTTTCTTTCTTTTATTCTTCCTTTCCTTTTATTTTTTTCTTTTTGCTTTTTTTTTTTTTTACCTTTTTTCACCGAGTGGATTTAAAACTTATTGTGAACTTTATTTAGCCTTTGCTTCAACATAAGAGTTTCCATTCAAACATTCCCATTCTTAACCTTTAAACATGTTCCTTTTTACCCTCTAGTGTGAATGCTAATCCTTAATTAGGGTTTATTTTGAAAAAATTCAATTAGACTCAAAGGGGTAAAAATGGATAAATTTTTACATTTGTGAAAGGGTAATGAAAGATAACCATTTGTCATTTCAAGTATAGACATTTAAATTGAAAAGCACTTCCCTTTAGGAAAATGATCTCGAAGAAAGGTTTTAATTTCAATAGTTTTTTTTTATTTTTTGTTTTTGGTTTTGGCATTTTCTATTTTGGGCTTTTTTTTCTTGTCCTCTTTTTCAAAATTTTGAATTTTTCAGGACTTTAATGAAATTTTTTCAAATTTCCTAAGTGAATAATGTCATAACCATTTTTTTTTCTTTTCATTTTTATATTTTTTTATTCATTTTTATATTTTTGTTAATTATTTTGTTATTATTTTATTTTTTTTTATATGCCCCCCATGACTCATACTTAAATTCATTTTGCTAATAATGTGTCTCATAAAAAATGCCCCATTTTAGTAAACTATCCTTAATAAAAGTTATTACAAAAAAAAAAGGTTATATAGAATGATGAAAAAAGGTCATATAGAATGAACCCATTTGAGGTACCAAATGATCCATGTCACTTTACCAAAAAGAGAATGAATGGTATGATCATAGCTAAAATTGTCTAAAGGGCAATGAGATCTTTTTTTTTTTATCAATGTGCCCCTAAGATGCATGGATCAGGCCAATTTTGGGGTAAATAATTGAAAGGTTGATAAGTTTCATGATTAACATGACCCTGATGACATATGGATCAAGCCAACTTTTTGGGTAAAGGGGTTGAAAATTTGGTAAATATAAGCAACATGCCCTAGAAACACATGAGCCAAGATAAATTTTTGGGTAAAGGATTAAAAGGTTGGTAAGTTTATGATCATTTTATAGGACTTGGGGTGGCTTTGATTTTTTTAAAAATTTTGGAATTACAATGTCATATTGACACATCAAATTACCACATTTGAATTCTTAAGAAAAATGTCATATTTGTCTGATCTATGAGCTTCTTTCTATCCCTAAAATATGAACCAGCTGTTTACAATATCCTAGCTTTTGTTTCTTCACATATTCTTTATCTGGGTATTGAAGATGCATACCTATCAAAATTGAATACTCCTTTATAGTTGGCACCAAATCAACTTCTTTAAAAGTGAAACAATGATAGGAGGGATTCCAAAATTGTATCATCGCCTTAATGAGTGAGTTTTTAACTTTCACTAACAAGAGATGTACAACATGCCTAAACTTTTGACAAAAAGCTTATTGTCTTGAAGGAACCATATTATTCCATATGTCTACTAGGTTTTTCAAATCGTTTTGTTTAAAAAGTAGTTGAACTTCCTTAGGTAAGGTAAAGACATAGCTAAACAGTAAACAATCCTCTTCTTCTCACTATCTTCTTTTTGACTTTATCTTTACATCAATGGGTGACTTACATTTAAAGAATACAGACAAGGTGCAAACTTAATGTTCTGTGGGTTTCATGAAAGCTTTTGTTGAAGATATCTTTAAGATAGGAATAATATGCAATCTGTATGTAAGTTTGTGAATATGCACAAGAAAAAAGACAAACAAGAAATCATTTAGTCTCCTCAATATAAAATAAAGAATAAACATAGTAAAGCAAGTTAAATGCTATAACAACATGACTCTAAATTTTGGATTAATTATAAAAGGTAAAATAATATAGCTTTACCTATAGGTTAAGCTCATAAGGTTAACTATATATAGCTTGGGTCATTTTTAAAAGGTTCGTAAATTGTTCCTTACATCATTGTTCATCACAGACTAGTAAGGCACCTTAATCCTTGCCCACTATAGGCTTTAAGCGAAAAAGGGTTTAATTAGAATGGGAGCATTTTGCTAGCCTATATGGAGACATGAATCTCATAAAGGCTTAAATACTTTACTCCCTCATAAAGGACATAACTTGGGTGTAGAGCTCATGTAATGCATATGTAAATGAATGACAGATATATGAAAATGAATAAATAAATAGATAAAATACAAACAAGGAAAGAGAGAAAAGAAAAATCTCAAATTTATTATGTTAGGCTTGAATAAAAAGAAATTATTTATTAGCTTGACTTTCGGTGTCCCTAGTAGAGTCGTCAAACTGTCATAATGTATAGATCTATGGACCCATCACTAGACATAGACTAAAGAAGTTACCACTAATCTTTTTTTGTTAAAGTGTGATTGGTCATCTGATCGAATTTGTCTTATTTAAAGAGGAGTTTCAAGATTGACTTAGGTATCTTTAAATAGTATATTTTAGTCCATAAAACTAGCTTTTAGATTTAAGAGTGTGACTATGAGTGAAAAAAATTGTAGCACATTCACGATGATCATCCAAAGAATGGTACCAGTTTGATTTCAAATTATCCAAGCCTTAATCATATTTATAATTTACCAAAATATTCAAAATTAAAAATTGATCTTAAAATTACTCTAATAGTTTGGTGGCAATTTAAGACAATTCTCTCACCTTATGAGTATTCATGCAGACTAGTATCACACTCTGAAAAGACTTTGTCATTGGGTTCATTAATATGTTTTATTCAAGAAAATAATTAGTAAAATCTTCCAATAGTTTACTAACATTTAATTTGATGTAGATCTCCTAATAGTTTGGTGAGATTTTCTTGTAACTTTATTTTTAGAAAATGTATTAAATCTTCCAATAGTTTGGTATGATTTAATTTAAGATACAAATCCTCCAATAATTTGGTAGGATCAAAACAAAATATTTTATTAATAATAAATTTTTTATAACAATTGATTTATGAAATTCTCCGATAGTTTGATAGAATTCATAAAAAATTTAAATTCATGAAAAATCCTCCAATAATTTGTTAGGATTCATGAATTTATTTTAGAAAGATTTTGTTGGTTATTTTTTAAATAAATAAATAAAATGAAATTCATGAAGGTATTTAAAAAATAAATTGTCAATTTAAAATAAAATAAAATAAAAATTAAAGATAAAACAATAATAATATCGATAATAATAATATAATGATAAGTAAAATAAAAGAAAATGAAATAAATAAAATTGTAAACAAAAAATAAAATGAAATAAGAAAAAGGAAAACCTACAATCGAGTTGGATTTGAAGTGCGGGTCAATTGGTTAGTCGTGGGTCTAAGGTCTTCAAAACGGTGTCGTTTTGGCTTAGTATAAAAGGTAAAGTTCTTTGTTTTTTTTTCAAACCTACCTTAGCCCTATCTTTTTAACTCTTTTTCTCTTTCGCTTCTCTCTAGAATTCCTAGATCCAATCATTGAAAACTGGGTTTAATCATCAATTTCTAGAAAATTCACCAGAATTTCATCGAAAACTTCAAATCTAGCTAGAAAATTCAATTGAAAAAATTTTAGTGTTCATCCAAAATCTAGATTTTTCAAGCAATTCACCCTTTTTCAGATTTTTCCAAAAGATTCCAATCAGTTTCAACTTTTCATCAAAAATCAGAAACCTCCAAAAGATCAACTAATCCTATTCCGAAAACACAATTCAAAAGGCCAATGAAAAAACCTAGATTCGTAAAAACAAAAGAAAAACCCAAAACACTTTATATCCCTTTTTTGTGTGACTTTACGTTCAATTTATAGTCTGTTTTAGCAGTAATTTTAGGATTTAAACATATTTGATCCAAGCTTAAATATTGGGATTTTATCACAATTGATTGTGATTAATGGTTATGTGATTTCAGTTTCCCATTTACATATCAAATCCTTTAGAAAACCCTTTTTTCACGTGATTCCCACTTGAATCCCAAAAATCTGCTAATTTACTTTCTTTTTTCTTTTTTCATTTTATTTTCTATTTGCATTTTATTTATTAATTTTATTTATTTTACTTATCATTATTATTATTGTTATCATTATTATCATCATCATCATTATTATTATTATTATTATTATTATTGTTGTTGTTGTTGTTTTATCATAAATTATTATTTAATTTTTTAAATTGAACAATTTATTTTTTAAATACCTCAAAGAATTTCATTTTAATTATTTATTTAAAAAAAACCAAAAAAATGTTTCTAAAATAAATTCATGAATTCTACCAAACTATTGAAGGATTTTTCATGAATTTAAATTTTTTATGAATTCTACCAAATTATTGGAGAATTTCATAAATCAATCATTATAAAAAATTTTATTATTAATAAAATATTTTGTTTTGATCTTACCAAACTATTGGAGAATTTGCATCTTAAATTAAATCTTATCAAACTGTTAGAAGATTTAATACATTTTCTAAAAATAAATTTACAAGAAAATCTTACCTAACTATTGGGAGATCTACATCAAAGTAAATCTTACTAAACTATTGAAAGATTTTACTAATTATTTTCTTGAATAAAATATATTAATGAACCTAATGATAGAGCCTCTTTAGAGTGAGACTCTAGTCTCCATGAATACTTTTGAAGTGAGAGAACTATCTTAAATTGCTATCAAACTATTGAAGTAATTTTAAGATCAATTTTCATTATTGAATATTTTGGTAAATTATAAATATAATTAAGGCTTGCATAATTTGAAATCAAACAGGTACCATCCTTTGGATGGATATCATGAGGGTACTACAACATTTCTCATATGTAATCGTACTCCCGAATCTAAAATTTAGTTTGGTGGACTAAAATATACTATTTAAAGATATTTAAGTCAATCTTGGGACTCCTCTTTAAATAGAACAAATTCGATCAGGTGGTTAATTACACTTTAATAAAAAAGATTGACAGCGACTCCTTTAGTCTATATCTAGTGATAGGTCCATGAATCTATATGTTATGATACATATCAAAATGTGAAAAAAAAGTATAAATTATACCCAATTTTATTTAAGATTTATCTGCGCTAATTATATATAAATTGACCTTGGATAAATTAAATGATGTACATTAAATATTATTCTTGTTATAACGTATAGATTTGTAAACCTATCACTAGACATAAACTTAAAGAGTTGTCACCTAACTGAATTTGTTTCACTTTAAAAAGATGTCCCAAGCTTGATTTGAATATCTTTAAATGGTAGTTTTAGTCCATAAAATCAGTTCCAGGTCTAGAAGTTCGGTTACGCGTGAGGAAAGTTATAATACCCTCACAACACCTATCCAAAAAATAATACAAGTTTGATTTCATATCATCCAAACCTTAGAAAAACTTTACCATATAATTAATTATTAAAAATTGTTCTTGATTGACTTCAATGCTTTGGCAAAAAATTAAGAAAATTCCCTAATCTCAGGAATATACAAGAAAACTATTGTTTCTCTTATAGATGTTTCGTCGTTAGATCATTTAACATTTATTTTATTTTTTATAAAATTCTTAAAAAAAATTAACTTCATGAAAAAATTGATACTTCAACTTTCTTTTCAAATTCTTGAAAATTTTTATTTCCTCAAATCTTCTTAAAATTATTTTTGTTTTAAAAAAAAATTGATACTTCAACTTTTTCTAAAAAATCATTTTGTTATATTTTTATATTTTCCTTAATACTTAAACTTTTCCTAAAAAATCTTTTTTTATATTTTTTTATTTAAAAAAATTGATACTTCAACTTTTCATGAAAAACCATTTTTTATATTTTTTATTTAAAAAAAATTGATACTTCAACTTTTTCTCAAAATATTTTTTTAAATTTTTATTTATAAGAAAAATTAATACTTAACTTTTCCTTAAAACATTTTTTTGAAATAATTTTTTATTTGAGAAAAATTGATACTTCAATTTTTTCTCAAAATATTTTTTGAAATATTTTTATATCTATTTTTTATTTAAACGAAAAAATTTGCATTCATCATTTTTGGAAATATTTTTTTTATTTTTTCTAACAAAAGAAAGATAAAAATATAAAAAATAATTATGGCTCGACTTCTAGAAATCAGCTTGGATTAGTTGGCTCTAGACATAGGAGTGGCGTAAGGGCTTGGCGAATCGGCTTCAGCTTGGAAATGGCTTCACGGCTCAGAATCAAATTTATGGAGCGGCTCGCAACCAGGTCAGGTCTTCAAATGAGCTGGTGCGTAGATCTTGAAAGGGGTCAAGAGGAACCCAGTTTCCCTTACCCAAAATGGCATCATTTTCTTTACTATATAAAAGCCCATTTTTAAGTTCTTTTCCTCATTTTCATGTTTTAACTTTCTCTCTCTAAAAAACTCTCTCTCTCTTTTCTCCATAGGTTTTAGATGAACAAGGCCAATCTTTAAGCCTTCTTAAAAAATCAGTGATACTTTGCCACCATTATCGTGGGACACCACCGTTCGTCGATTGTTCACCGGTGGTCGAAAATGTTCCAAAAAATATCCACGAGCTCATCACGACTTCCTCTTTCACGTGCTCTAACTGGTTTCGCCAAAAACTTGCTAGGCTTTTATCGATTTGAGCTTGAAGTCACGATTTTCTCTCCCTTTTCCACCACTTCCATGGCCGCCGCCGTTAGGTATGTTCTTCCTCTTCTTCTTGGCTAACTTCTCAACAAGTTTTGAGTCTTAAACCTATGTTGAACCAATCAAGTTAAAAATCCAAATTTGCTTTTCCCTTTTTCTAATTTACAACTGTTTGGATTATGATTCCTGGACTCGTGCGTATCTTCTGTGTTTGCTGCCAGGCCTAGTTTCTTTGGATGGTTGTGGTGGTTTAAGTTTCTGATTTAGGTTGTTTTTGTGTTGAATATATGTTTTTAGGTTTACGTGGTTTTGGGATGTGTTAATTTTGTGAAGGTCTGATTATGGAACGGCAAGGCAGTTGAAGTTGGCTCCAATGATAGGAGCTGGTCAATGGCTGGGGTATGGCCTGTCTGGGAAGGATGCCATGGTCGTGTCTACTTTGATTAGGATGGTTTGCTATTTTTTTTGTTAGTTTAGGCTTGGTTGTGTTTGCTGTTGATGATTGTGTTTGGGCTTTTTGAATATTGGTGTGCAATCTCAGCTTGAGGCTATTGATGATCGAGTTTCGGTCATTAGGGTGGTGGTCATGATCGAAGATTGGTTTTTTGTAGTGATAATGGTACGATGATATCAGAAAGCTAATGAAGGCTGGTTTAAGCAAGGAACTGGGTAATGGTTGAAGTTTCTGATGACCGAACTGAAATTGAAGCTTCTGGTGGTTTTTTGATTTTGCCTTGTTCTTTGATACGGTTTATTGGCAGTGGAAAGGTGGCAAAAAGGAGCAAGCTTTGTTATTGAGGGTGGTGGTTGTTACGCTGACAATGGTGAGGTATTGACAATGGCATAATATTAGCAATGTATGAGTGGAGTATGAGAATGTTCTTGGTTCATTGACATTGTTAACAACTATTAGGTCTGAAGATTGGTTTTGGAGAGTGCAGTGATAGTTATGTTGGGTGTCAACTGTTGATCTCGACTAATGGTGACAAGAAATGATGGGTTTTTTTACTAATAGTGATGATGGCAAATGGCAAATGGCAAAGGTTTTATGAATATGGTGGACTACAGTGGTTTGGAGATGATCTTTCAAGCTAAGCTAAGGTGGATTTTATAAGCATTTTGATCACAATTCAAAGATAAATTTAGATAAGAAACAATTCATTTCAAAATTTGCCATCTTTGGGAAATTTTATCTCCAAGAGATTTAATTTCAAATGATTTTATCTAATAGTTGTTTTAGCTAGATCAAATTCATATTTTTTTCAACTTTTTCCTTTTTTCTTTTTTTTATTATTACTAATCAGATAATGAAAAAAAATTAATGAGTTAAATAAATAGCCAAAATAATAAAATTAAAAGGATAAACAAGATAAAAATATCAAATCAAATAAATAAAATATAAAAAGAAGATAAATGAGATAAAAATAAAATTTAGTAATTGGATTTGAAACTAGTCCGAGCCTAATCAATTTAGGCCCTGAACTAAATAAGGTGTTTACAGCTGTCCCTCTTTGAACAGTTTTTATGAAATAGAAATTATGCAAAGACATAGATATCTATATCCAAGCTCAAATTATGCAACATTTTTTTGGTTTTTTGTTTTCAAAGGTTCCTTGAAAATAGAGGTACATAACTTTTAAAAATAAAGATAACAACTGAAGGTTTTGATAATCATACCTGAAGGCCTTATAAATCACGTCTGAAGAACTAGGAGATTATGTCTATAGGTCTTATAAATCTTAATTCTAAAATAGATTTAGCTAGAAAGACTTATGAATCTTGTTTAAAGGATTTAGTGATTATGCCTGGAGGTCTTACAAATTAAATTTTGAAAAAACTCCTTCCATACGAAGGTTCCACAACTTTAAAATTTAGAAAAATGCCTGAAGGTTTTAAAAAAAGATCATGCTTAGAGGTCATATAGATCATGCCTAAAGGATTTAGTAATTATGCTTAGAGGACTTTGAAAAGAGTATTTTGAAGCTGAGAAGATATACCTGGAGGTTTTAAGAAGTATTACCTGAAGGTTTTTAAAACTGATACTCAAAAATTTTATCAAATATATCCTGAGGTAAAATCTTGTTTGATCTTCATATTAAAGTTTTTTTTTTTCATCAAAATTTTAAGTCTACATCCTTTTCTCATGAAGAATCTACAATAAATGCAACATATGAAATAGATGTGAATCATGAAATGCATGAAAGATATACCATATGTCCTTAATTGTGGTAATATGATTCTCGAAACCTTTTCTTCCTTTCACCCTTTTATGACATCGCCTTTGAACGGGTTGATAAGTTCTTTCACAAACTGAAGCAAGCATTCTTAAATTTTCTTTACTTAAACACCATCTTCCTCACTAGCAATCCCTTACATTTGGCATTCACCTTGCCCCAGAAAGATTACTTGTGTCAAAATATTTCTTGAACATTTTCCAAAATTTTCAAAAATAACAATGGAAGTTACCCTCTAATACTATCTTTCTAACAATAAATCAAATTTTCACATATGATCAAATCTCTTAAAATTGGTGATTATTATCTAGAATGAATGTAACGAATCATAATTTGATCTTTTCAAAAGGATGCAATGGTTTGGCATATCATGATCTTAGTTATCAGGGAAATTTTGGCCACTAAAATGAGACAAAGAACATATTTTCATTTAAGCTTACAAATGAAAATCATTTTTTAAAGTACAATATATTTTGGCACTCTTTTAAGCTCTAAATATATGGTATTCTAATAAATGCCAAGATTGGTCATGCTAGGCTCAATGTTTTATGGGAATAAAGAAAAAACTCAAATTTAAAAATGATTTATCGAAAAAAGATTGGTCTTAAAATTTCAAAAGCCTACAATGTGTTGAGGATCATTTAAAAATGCCTTTATCTTCTTGCATCAATTAGTTTCATAAGTTACTTTAAAATTTTCACTCTTGCTCTAGATAATCCTTTCGAGTTTTCACTCTAGAGCCTTATTTTTTTTTTTTCTCTTTTTTTTTCGATGAATATTCTGCCATGAATTTGAGTACTCAAAATTAATCTAAAACCAAATCAATGATTTCTTAAGAAATAAGCTTCCAACATAGGTATCCATACATGATCAAAATGGATTTTGCAAAGAACATAATGTAGACTAAGGGTTAGGGTTCAAAAAGAAAGGATAACAGGCCTAAAATATGTGTTTAAAGGTAATTGAACCAAAGATCTTTATTTCTATAAGGATGTTTTCCTTTCCTTAAACCATGCCTTTTCATCTTTTTCTCTTTTTTCATTTTCATTTTCATTCTTTTTTTTTTCATGAGTTCAAAATTTTTGGAACTTAGCTTCCATCAAACTTGACCCCTAACATAAGGCAGTGTTTCCTAGCTCTCAACATAGGATCAAATCCCTTTTGATGAGAGTCCCATTTTTTGAACTTTCCCCCAAATTTAGAGGATAATGCTTGATTAGGGCTTAGAAAGAAAAATAGACAAGTTCAAAATGGATAGCAAAAAGATATATTTTTCATGAAGGGAATTTGAAAATTGGTCATTTTTCATTTCAAGTATGGATATTTTTAATGAACAGCCATTCTCAAAGGAAGATTTTCTTTTCTCATTGATTTTAGATTTATTCAAATGTCTAGCATGCATGACGTCACAATCAACTTCTTTTTTTTTTCTTTTTTGCTTTTTTTTTTTTACTCATACTCTTCATGCATTTTCTCAACTTTCTAGTCAAGTGAAGCAAAACATAACCATTTTCCTTTTCACAACCCATTCAGATGGTCATCAGTGAGAATAATAAAAAACTGTTATTTGGGACATCAAGTAAGTTTGGCTTTTTAAATAGATTTTCTCCAAGATAAGGTTAGAGGATTACTTGGCAAGGAGAAAAATGTTGTGTTGAACAACTTGAGAAAATATGAGAGTTTGGGATTTGCGAATTGAAATATTTGTAAAAAAAAGCCTTGACAATTATTAAATCACTAAAATTCAAAAACCTTAGGAGAGTGCCTTAAGATTTACAAATTAATTGATCATCTCATTACTCATAGCCCAAATAAAGATGAATAATTTTTAAAGCTCATCATGGTAAAGTAGCGTGAAGTTATTAAGCTTTTATCCTTAGGGATTCCCAAGGTTTAAAAGAATGAAATGTTTAAGAAAATGGCTCATGATACTCATTTATAATAATAATCATTAATTTTTCTTTTAAGATATTTTCATATGCATTTGAAAAATTAATTTTGTAGAAATCCGAACAATTAATATTGAAAAAACCAAAACTTATTACAAACTTCTAAAATTTTTTCATAATGGATTCATATTCAAGACATCACAATAAGGAAAAATCAACCTATGACAAAGCAAATTTCCATTGCTTAAGAAGCTTTTGGGTTAAGGTGTCACTTTGGATGAAACTTTCAATCTTATCTTTCAATTGCCTACATTTCTCAGTTTTGTGCCCAACTGCTCCCATGTGATAATCACATTTACTGTTTGGATCATAATTCTTGGTTAATGGATTTGAAATTGCTTTCAAAGGTATTAAGGTGAAGTATTGGTACTTTACTAGCTGAGACAAAAGATCAAAAATTAAAACTAAGATTTTTCAAGAATGTTTTTTAGTATTTTTTGTTTTACTTTTCAATCGTTGGGCAATAGATCGAGGGTAAGGCTAGTGAAAATAAGAATTCTGAGTAAGGTTATTTATGGCAAGGTAGAAAATTGGTAAGGATGATATGGGGTAAAGTCTCTAACCTGTTTCCTTTCATAAATCACAGCTTGAACTTCTTCTCTTTCTATTCTCGATGCACCAACTTCTTTTGCAATAGCTATGTCATCAATTTCAAGCTTCCTATTTTTTATGCCATTTTCTATTATCTCCCCAAATATAATCATGTCAACAAAATTCTTAGTTATATTTTCGATCATCTTTTTATATTATGGAGCTTTAAGAGTATTGACAAACAAAATTGTAGTGCTTTTTCCATTAGAGATGGTTGAATTTAGGTAGCAGCATCCCTCTACCTTTAAGATATTCTCTGAAGCTCTCAACATCTTTCTTTTCGTACTTTGTAGAGACAATTGATTTGGGATCAACTCTACGATGTGCTTGTATTAGGTTATAAATGCCTTAATCAGTTTTTTCTATGAAATGATGCGAGTTCTCTTCAATTGAGCATACCAGCTAGCAATAGACTTCATAAGACTATCTTGAAATACATAAATCAAAAGCTTGTTATGATGGGCATAGGTAGTCATCTTTCTGCAATATATAGTGACATGAGTCATTGGGCATTTAGTCTCATCATATTTTTCAAATGTCAGGACCTTAACTTAGGTGAAATAATAACATATGATACCAAGCACAACTCCAATACATCCATGATCCATGAAAATCTATTCTCTCAATAGCTTGAAGCCTCTTCTCTATGAGATCCATCTTTCTTTGGGAACTTGAATTTCCTCTTACTTCAAATGAACTTTTTTTTAATTTTTTTACCTTTTTAAGATCATTAAGTACTGAAACTGGTGTAGTTGTTAAAGTATTCTGGGATAAGAGTATGTCCCAAAAGATGGTGTTTGTTATAATTATGTCTTTTGAGATACTTGTATGCGAGATTCTTTTATCTTTTTTTTTAAATTTTTTAGCATTTTCATTATCTGGGCTAGATCTTTTTTTATTTTATCTTGAGCTTTCTCCATTTTCTCAATTTGGCTATGTTGTTCTAACTCCATGAGTGGTAAGTAGATTACCTTAACGATTAAGCTCTTGAACCTTTACTATCACAATTATCAAATTATGATGATATCTAGCCATAAATTTATGCAAATTATATATGAATGCATGCATTAAGTGCTATCACATAATAAGAAAGAGATAAAAAATCTTTAATTAAAAATTAAAAATTTGTTCTAACAAAATATCCAAAAACATTTCTAAAAAACAAATCTTAAAATCTATTGTCCGATCCTATATTTCAACTTCAACGTCATGGTACTACCATTGATAGGTTCTTCAATTGATACAATTAGGCAATAAATTCTCATCAATCTTAGGCTCTCTTACGTTCCCAAAACTCAATCGGCCAGCTTTGATTAAACCCTGCACTTTATGTTTGAATATAAGATAGTTTTTTGTTGAATGGCCTACATTTCCAAAATGATAATCACACCAAGCATTAGCATCATACCACTTAAGATAATGAGGTTTTAGTGGCTCTACAAGAACTGGTGTGATCAGGTTTTTTTGAAAAGTAGTGGGAATAACTCATTATAAGTCACAGAAATCGGATCAATAATAGCTTTTTCTTTCTTTTTACTTAACGATTTCTTGGTTGAGCAATTGATTGACTCACATATACAAGTATTGGAGCAAAATTAGGTGTATATGCTTGATGATTCATTTGAAAACTTGGTTGTTTGATTGGCTGATAAACATAAGGATTTTGGAAGGCATTGTACATGGCAAGATGAAGATATTGATTCAACCCAATTTGTGTTGGTTGAATAAGAGCAGGTCTTGGTTGGGATGTAAAAAAGGGTGGTTAAAAAGTAACCAAATGGGAATAAGGATGTGGGTGTGAACCAATCTATGGTGCCTATATGGAAATGAAAATCTTTATCTTATCCACTTCCCCTCTATTTTGGTTTTCACTTGGGTAATTGGTAAGACTTGGATGGATGTTGGCCTTCGATGTCTTTCCAATACATAGACAAGTTGGAAGGGATGAAGATTCTTTAGAATGGATATCAAGATTTTCTACTATTTTTAGCAATTTGGCAAGTTACATATTCACCTTTTGTAGTTCATGTTTGAATTCATCTTGGTTGAGTTCCAGGACTCGAATCCACCTTCTAATTGATCATTTATGTTTTTTAAATTATTGCCCCAACAAAAGATTTCTATATTATAAAATGACATGATTGATGTACTATATGAATGAATGAGATGCATGAATGAGTGAGATGCATGAATGAAACTAGATAATCAACTAATAAACAAATAAATAAAATAATTACAAACCTAAATATGATTCCCGTAAACTAGAAGTAACAAACAAGAATAGAGTTAGCATTCAATATAAAAAAAGAAAAAAGATAAAAAAGTTAGTGCACAACTCACGTATAGCAAAAGGTATGTGACCTAATGTTGGATCATTTTTACAAAAACGAAAGACATGGCACTATCTGTGGATTAAATCCCTAATGGCTCACTATATATGGTTTGGGATTGACTCTACAAGTTCTCAAATTGTTACTTACATCATTGTCCTTCATAAACTAATAAAGCACCTTAATCCTCACCCATCATAGACTATAGTGAAAAAGGTTCATTTTGAGTGGGAGCATTTCGCTAACCACTATGAAGGCATTAAAACCTCACAAAAGTGTAGGTACTAAACTCCCTCTTAAAAATATGGAGCTTGGATATAGAGCTCATGTTATGCACACGCAAATGAATGATAATATATAACAAAACACAATACAAAAAACAAGACAAAAATTTATGAACTTATTAAGTTAGGCTTGGATAACATGATTTTTCTAGGTTGACTCTTAACTGTCTACAGTGGAGTCACCAAACTATCATAATGTATAGATTTGTAGACCTATCACTAGACATAAATTCAGGGAGTCACCACCAATCTTTTTTGTATAAGTGTGATTGGCCACCTAATTGAATTTATCTCACTTTAAAGAAATGTCCCAAGCTTGACTTGGATATCTTTAAATGGTAGATTTTAGTCTACAAAGTTAATTATAGGTCTAAGAGTTCAGTTACGCATGAGGAATGTTATAGCACCTTCATAACGCTTATCCAAAAGATAGTACTAGTTTGATTTCATATCATCCAAGCCTTACAAAAACTTTACTATATAATTAATTATTGAGAATTGTTCTCCAATACTCCAATATTTTGACAAAAAATTAAGAGAATTTTCCTACTTTAGAAGTATACAAGTAAACTATCATTTCTCTTACAAAAGCTCCATCGTCAAATCATTTAACATTTATTTTACTTTTTTATAAAATTCTTAAAAAATTTAACTTCAAAGAAAAATTGATATTTCAACTTTTTCCTCAAATTCTTGAAAATTTTCATTTAAAGAAATATTGATATTTCAACTATTTCCTTAAATCTTCTTAAAATTATTTTTGTTTTAAAGAAAATTAATACTTCAACTTTTCCTTACAATGTTTTCTTAAATATTTTTTATTTTAGAAAAATTGATATTTTAACTTTTTTTTCAAAATATTTTTTTGAAATATTTTTTATTTAAGAAAAATTGATACTTCATCTTTTTCTTAAAATATTTCTTTGAAATATTTTTTTATTTAAGGAAAATTAATACTTTAACTTTTCCCCAAAACATTTTTTGAAAATTTTATTTTTAAGAAAAATTTATTCTTCAACTTTTTCTAGAAAAATCCTTTTTTTATATTTTTATTTTAAGAAAAATTAATACTTCAACTTTTCTTCAAAACATTTTTTTTGAAATATTTTTATTTAAAGAAAATTGATAATTCAACTTTCCTAAAAAACCCTTTTTTATTTTTTTATTTAAAAAAGATTAATATTTCAACTTTTTCTCAAAACATTTTTTAAAACTTTTACTTTTACGAAAAATTGATGCTTAACTTTTTCTTAAAAAATTTTTAAAAAATAATTTTTTATTTGAGGCAAATCGATCTTTAATTTTTTCTCAAAATATTTTTTGAAATGTTTTTATATATATATTTTTTTTAAACAAAAAATTGGTATTCATCATTTTTGAAAATATTTTTATTTATTTTTCTAAAAAATTAAATAATAAGTAAAATAACAAAATGAAGAGAAAAAAACCAAAAACAATCGTAGCTTTGCTTCAAGAAATCAGCTTGGATCGATCGGCTCCAGACTCTGGAGTGGCCTAAAGGCTTAACGGCTTAGCTTTTGTCTTGGAAATGGCTTCATGGCTCAAAGTCAAATTTGTGGAGTGGGTAGTGATCAGGTTGGGTTTTAAAATGGGCTGGTGCGCAGATCTTGAAGCGGTTTAAAAGGAACCTAGTTTCCTTTACCCAAAACAGCACTATTTTTTTTTGTTGTATAAAAGCCCATTTTTTAGTTGTTTTCCTCATTTTCATGTTTTAACGTTCTTTCTAAAAAACTAATCTATTTTTTCTCTCTCTAAGTTCCAGATGAACAAGGCCAGTCTTCAAGCCTCCGCAAACATCGATGATACTTTATCACCATTGCCGCCGCACAACACCATTCATCGACCATTTACCAGTGGTTGAAAATGTTCCATCTTTCACATGCTCTAACTGGTTCTCCAAAAACTTGTTGGGCTTTTGTCAATGTGAGATTGAAGGTGCAATTGTCTCTCTCTTCTCCACTGCTCCGATGGTTGTCATCGTAAGGTATGTTCTTTCTCTTTTTCTTGGCTAACTTCTTGACAAGTTTTAAGTCCCAATGCTGTGTTGAACCAGTCAAGTTAAAAACCCAAATTTGCATTTTTTTTTTTACTATTATTTGGATTACGATTCTTGGACTCGTGCGTATCTTTTGTGTTTGCTATTAGTCCTAGTTTCTTTGGATGGCTGTTGGTAATTGGTGGTTTAGGTTTCTGATTTGGGTTGTTTATGTTTAATAAATGTTTTTAGGTTTGCGTGGTTCAGTGTCAATTTCGTGAAGGTTTGATGATGGAGCGACAAGGCAATCGAGGTTGACTCCAGTGATGGGAGCTGGTCAATGGCTGGGGTATCCTGTCTGGGAAAGATGACTGTATTCATGTCTGCTTCGATTGGGATGGTTGGCCTTTTTTTTTTTTTTTTTGTTAATTTGGGCTTGGTTGTGTTTGCTGTTGATGATTGTGTCTGGGTTTTTTGGATATTGGTGTGCAATCTCAGCTTGAGGCTATTGATGATTGGGTTTGGGTGACTAGGGTGGTGGTCGTGGTCGAAGATTTTTTTTTTGCAGTGGTAATGGTGCAATGATTTCAAAAAACAGATGAAGCCTAACTTAAGCGAGGAACTAGGTAATGGTTGAAGTTTCTGATGACTGAATAGAAATTGAAGCTTCTGTTGGTTGTTTTGATTTTGCCTTGTTCTTTGGTGTGGTTTATTAGCAGTGGAAAAATGGCGAAAAATAGCAAGGTTTGTTATTAAAAGTGGTGGTTGTTACAGTGACAATGGTGAGGTATTGTCAATGGCAAAATATTAGCAATGTATGAGAGGAATGCAGGTATGTTCTTGGTTCATTGACACTAGTAACGATTGTCAGGTCTGGAGATTAGTTTTGGCGAGTGTAGTGGTGGTTATGTTGGGTGTCGGTTGTGATCCCAGCTAATGATGGCAAGAGGTGGTGGGTTCTTTTACTGTCGATGACGATGGTAAATAGCAAAGTTTTTGTGAATATGGTGATGCTATGGTGGTTTGAAGATGATCCTTCAAGCTAAGCTATGGTGGATTTTATAAGCATTTATATCACAATCCAAAGAGAAATTTAGATAAGAAACAATTCTTTTCAAAATTTGCTATCTTTGGGAAATTTTATCTCTAGGAGATTTAATTTCAAATGATTTTATCTAGTAGTTGTTTTAGCCAGATCAAATCCATATTTTTTTCAATTTTTTCTTTTTTTATTATTACTAATCGGATAATGAAAAAAATTAATGAGATAAATAAATAGCTAAAAATAATAAATAAAAAGGATAAACAAGATAAAAAAATCAAACTAAATAAATAAAATATAAAAAGAAGACAAAAGAGATGCAAATAACATTTAATAATTGATTCGAAATTAGTTCGAGTCCAATTAATTTAAGCCTCAGATTAAATAAAGTGTTTACAGTTCTTACAAATTTACAGATTTATATTTCAAATTACAAACACAAATATTTCATGTGACAACAAGCATGTAATATATATTATGTTATTAGGAAATAGTTAATGTTATATCACAGTCTTGAAAGGCCAGGAATGTGAATATTCATGATGTCATCTTCACAGTCAATGCTTTTGGAATTGAAGTAAAATACACTTAGATCAATGCCTCTCTCTTCAGCCACCATTCACAGCTTCTCTAAATTTGTGTCATCAAAGTGTATTCACCAAAAATAGAACTTAATTTTTCAAATTAGAGACATGAAAAGAAAATTAAAAAAAAAATTGTATAAGTTATAACTATAAATAAAAGTTGGCCCCAATTTGCTTTAACAGCACAGCTAAGCAATGTATTAAAAAAATTGTATAGGCAATTTTGAAACAAAACAATTCTAGAAGCTTCTGAATGGATTTCATTGTTTCTTCTCTTATTCCCACTTCTTTTTCTTTTTACTCTTTTTTGTATTTTTCCTATTATCTTTGTTTTTTTTGTCCAATTGAGTTTTTTTCTTTTCTTTGTAGCTCAACAATAAAAGTTGCTTTTAAGCTTTTGTTTTCATTTTTTACGTTCTTCTTGATTTTATTAATATTTTCAGTGTTTTTGTTATTTTGTTTTTTTTCTTTATTTGAGTGAATTTCTTCTCTTCTTCTCATATTTGGTTTCTTGGTTTTTTTTGCTTTTTTTTTTTTGTGGGTGGTTTGTTTTTTGTCAATGTATTTCTATTGGTGTTTTAATGTTGTTGTTTTTGTGCATGCATATTGTTCAATTAATTGTTTCTGTTTATCTTGCATTGTGCATATTGTTCTTTTTATGTGATCATGGGGTTTTTTAGGTATGGTTTTGTATTTGGATTTTTTTTTTGCATGGTTTTTTTATTAAACTGGGTTTTTTTTTTTATTTGGGTTAATAATTATGGGTTGTGTATTGGTGGAAGCTATTAGTTTTATGCTTGATTTTTTTTTTCATGTAAGTTATTTGAAGGGGTTTGAATTGATATTTTTATGGTTGTCGACGTTGTAATAGCTATTTGATTGTTTTTGGCTCATGTATGTTGTTCTGTAGATTTTGAGCTTTTTGTATGATGCCATGTATTTGGTATTTGCATTTGTAATTGTATTTTTTTTTATTTTATTCATGTTTTTTGTGATTTGTAGAAGTTTGTTGATCTTGAAATCATTTTGGAATTTTTAGGGTGAACGTTAAATTAAAGGTTTGATCATTTTTTGTTTGAATTTGTTTTTACTTTTGAGTTCATGTTATTCTAGCTTTGTCTTTGTTGTATTAAGCTATTGATGTTGTGTTTATTTTTTATTTGGTTTTTATTGCCTTTCAATTTCTTTGATTACTTCATTTTTTTTTTTGGAATATTATATATATTTTCAATCGAATAATGGCAATTTTGCTGTTTGACTTTTATATTGGTGAACTTATAGCCAACTCTAACTGATTTATTTTTTACGGACCTTGATGAATTGTTAGACAATGAAGTCAATGTTGATGTGAGATTCAAATCAATACCCCTCTTATTCAGTTATCTTATATTTAATGATTACTATTAATAATGATATTCATATCTATCTCTAAGAAGGAAGAAATCATAATGTCACAAACATGGAAGAAGATATTGATGGTGACCTGGCTAACATCGCAGCCTTTAACTGCGATGATCTTGATAGCATTTTGAAATTGCAAAAAAATCAAAAATACATTAACATAATGCAAGTTAGTTTCTTGTCTTAACAATTGCTTTTGTTTTCTTATTCATTGTTGAATTCTTATATTTAGCATACTTTGTTGCATAATAAACTGTTATTATAGAGAAAAGCTCTAGCTTTGTATGTAAAAAGATTTGCTAAATCTTCTTAGGCTTAAGTTTGTCATGATTATTTCATTCTTAGCTCTATTTAATGTAGAAAGTGGAAGATATGTTTGAGAAGAGTTCTGATTTATTGAATTAAGGAATGGTACTGGAGGATGATCTTGAGTATGATTTGATCATGGATTGTAATGCACTAGCAGAAGCATCTTTCCAACAATTGAAAATTGCCTGCAAAAGCTTCAGTTATAGTGAGTGATAAAACTTTTTATGCTAATACTTCTAATTATGTTGATTTGTTTTTTAAACTTTCTTATAGAAGCACACATGAATTATCTATTGTTTGTTTTCTTGGTTATTACATTTATTTGGGTGTCATTCATGTGTTATTAGCTATTATTCTTTTATGCTTATCACGTCTCCATAAAATTACTAATATTCAAGGTATTAAGTTTATAAAAGAAATATTATCTAATTCTTTTTTAGTGCAATAACTTTAATAAAAATGTGTCTAAACTATATTATATGTTTTGCACAATCTCTTGATTGCATTCAAGTTACTTTTTAATTTTTGATTATAAATGACTTTTCTAAACATTGATTTTTACAAAATCACTTCCATCATTTTCTTCTTATTGTTTTATAATCTCTCTTTCTTAATTGTCTCAATCATGTCACACCACAACTAGCTATGGACCCTGCAAGCCTTTGGCTTCGTCATTGTTTGCAATTCAACACTAGTAGCAATAGGAGAAACCCTTTGACAACAAGAGTTGGATTTACAGTAATTGGTGAATTTCAGCCTTTCTTATAATTCACTTAAGCTTTTGGTCTTGATGGTGCTATTGAAAGTTGAATATTTTGTTTGTTTATTTCCACTTCCTTCAGCAACCTATTGAAACTTGAGTATTCTTAATCTGTTGTTTATTCCAATGAAAAACTATACGCTGATGATTATTAGCTGACTTATTAGAAACTTTCAAAAATTTTCACTTTGGTAGGGTTTTTTTTTTTTTTTTTTTGCCCACTGTCAATGTTACATGGTTTATTTTAAGCAGGCATTTCTTTTTCATTTTGGTAGTGCCTTTAATACTTGCATTTCCTTGAATCCTAGTGTCCATGAATATTATCAGGAACTTTAGGCATCATAACATGTAAATCATTTAGAATAAAGATGTCAGAACATGCCTATTTACCTTGCAATTTTGTATGATGTGTGGAATAAAGTTGTCATTCTCACATTCTTGCCTCCTACATTTAATCTGATCTTTTCAGTTGTGTGGTGAGCTGAACAAACAAAGTTGAAGGTACTATCTTTTTAATCTTATCACTAACCGTCTTTGCAATTTAAAATAACAAAAAGATTGGGGCCTGAAGAATTGAGCAAGGTGTATGTATTTATTTTTCAAAATTTATTACCACATCACAAGGTTTGTGGTCCTCCCATTTTACTTTTTATTTATTTTTTTCCATTCCCCTATCATATTGATGATGTTAAATGTAGTTGTTGCAATGTAATCATTAGTGGCTTTGATAATGATGTTAAATGCTGTTAAATGTTTTGACATAAGAATGAGAGCTTTAATTAGCAGAATAAATGTTATTTCACCTGATGATGCTAATGTTGATGAGATAGCTTTTACTGCTTGATCTTAATCCTTAATCCATGGCTAGTTTGTTGTAAGTATCTAATATAGGCTTTGGTTTATAGAAAGATTTTTTCTATCTAAGCTTTGTATCTTCTTTATAAATTTACTTTAAGGATTATTCTTCTATTTGGTCCCTTGTGGGCTTTCTCTATATTAATTTGGAAGTTGGAGCCTTTTTTGACATTTAATAGCAATAATTTATTCTTACTATGCTTGAAAAGAAACATTGATAAGGAAATATAATTGACTTTTTGGTATTTGTTCTCCATATCACTACAGAGATCCATGTCGTAGCCTTATGTGTTTCCTCTAGTTGATAATATCTGGATTCCTACTATGTTCTTTCATGTTTAAAACTCATATTGCTACCGCTTGATTTATATGAAGTTACTGCAATAGAGTTTGATGGGAATAAAGGTTTCCCTATAAGTGTTGTAAGTAGTGTCAGAAAGGTATGATGTTATAATAGTGATAATTGATTTCATCATGCCTGCATCTCTTTATGTTTTTGTTTCATCACCTTAAATATCTCATAAGGTTTCATCATGTGCAAGTGTTGATCTATGACTTATCTTCTTCATCACCTTTCCAAGTTAAGGATCACATGTAAGTGAAGGTACTTACCATTTCCTACTATTGATGCAAAATTATGGGTGGGTATATGTATGAAGTCTTTTTGCACCAATGAGCTCAATTTTTCTTGATTCACTTATTAATTTTTGAAAACTATATTACTGTTATATAGGTATGGCTACCCAATTTTGGATATTAAGTGGCACAGTACTCTAAACTTTGAGTGGCCAAAATTAATTACTACAAATAGTCATATTGTTAAAATATGGGATCCTTACATGGTAACTATCCTCTTTGTTATACAGAAAGGTATTGAACACTTAAGATCTTTTTGTTTTTTTGTTGAGTTTTACTAAATAAATACACCTATAAGTAAGCTAAGATAAAGTTAGTGAAACCTTCAATGTGTTGTAAATTAGGTGACATCAATTTTCAAAGTTTTCAAAAATAAATATTCTCCTTCCTTTTGGTGCTTATTGCTCCTGTTGTGAAGTGCAGGGTTTCTAAACAAGCTAGAATTTTTTGAATTATTATAAGATTTATTATTTTAATGGGACTGTATTTGATGTTTAAAATGTTGACTTAGTATAAGATTTAAATTTGAATTGTGTTGAAGTATGAGTTGGTATTAACCATTTTAATTTACAAATGAGTTAGTATTTACATATGAAATTATATTAAATTTACTTTTTCTATTCGAAGTTGAATTCAAAATTTTTATAATTGATCTTTAGATTTGTTAAATTATTTAAGTTGACATTTGCATAGTTTCTATCCAACTTTACATATTTAAATTGCTAGTCTGATAGAGATTATATGTAAGGAGCAATGTTTCACAATTAAGAGTGATAATGAATAAGTATTATTCTTCTATTTTTTTTAGATGTGTTATTTTATTTATCTTTGAATTTAATCATTTTAATATTTTTTTTAAGTGTTTTAAATTATAGACTAAATTTTTTCATCATATTTATCTTTGAATTTATATTGAGGTTGAGATATCATAATTAGAATAGTGTAAACAAATCCCATAGCAAAGTGCGAGCAAGCTACTAGTAAGAAGAAAAGTAATTGATCAATAAAAATAAAATTGAGACTATGACAAACTTTTAATGGGAAAACATATTTGATCTGCATGTATAGACAAAATCTATCAGTTGTGTTAAACATTGTTAATTTACCAACTTTCACTTTCTATCCATTTGTATTACTCCATGGTTTTTGTTAGAGGCATTGTTAGGTCCAAAGAATATTTCGATCATCTTTTCTTATTAGAGATTGCCAAAAAATAGACAAGGACATTTTAGACTTTTTAGCTGACCTAACATTTCAAATCGATTGAGGTTACATGCTATATCAGCTCGACCACCTCATTAATCTACCTAATGGCCTCTTTTCAACACTAACTTGTCATCCTTTAAGTGGATAGTCAACGTCTAAGTCAACTTAGTACTCCAAGTCATCCCTGGCCATTGGGCTGACCTTAGGTAGCTTAGGTTATGCAAAACCACTCACCTTCCAACTATAAATAGGTTTATCAAAGTACTATTTAGACATCTTTCCACTTTTCCACCTTTTTTATTTTCTTTCCTATTTTCCTCTCTAGCTAATCTTTGACTTGAACGCTAAAAAACAAACATCAAACTATATTTTAACCACTATTTCACTCTCCTTATGGTTTAAGGTCTTACCCTTCCAAGTCAACTTGGCACAAATATTTGGTGTGCCATGTAGAGGGATTTCTTGCTTTGACCAGGCTAAAACACCATGCCACCGAAAAAGAGAGTTATTGAAAAAGAAGAGCTAGCTACTGCAACTAGAGCTGAAACCCAAACTAGCTAACCAATAGGTCAACCTACACCAACAAGCCCCACAATGGAGCAATTCATTGCTATTAATAAACAATTACAATATCTTATAGAAATGATCCAAAGTTTCATCTAATCATAAAGATCCAAGGCACCTAACCCAAATACCCCGAAAAACCCCACGTAGAGAAATTACCAAGCTACGATGATACTGAAGCCTTGTTGACTTCAAGTGAAGAGGAGCAAACCCCAGTCAACCATTACCATACCAATACCTTTACATAAGCCACTAACCAAAAGTCTAAACAAATGATCCCTGAGCCTTAACCAAATAAAGACCTTAAAGCTCAAACGTAAGCTATGGAAAAATAGTTAGAAGGAGAGGCCATTGCACTTGAGGACAAGTTAAAATTCATGGAGACCTCACTATTTATCGAAGAGATTAACATGACCATTTCTCTAAATGGGTTCAAAATGCTGACCTTGAAAACATATGATGGTACGATTGACCCTTTTGATCATCTAGAGCTTTACCATACTAACATGATGATGTAAGGGGTAGATAAAGCTACGATATGCAAAGGACTAGCCACCACACTAAAAAAGGTGGCTCAATCCTGATATTGTAGTTTGAAACTAAAGTCCACTACAACATTCAAGGAGCTTAACCATTCTTTCTTATCCCATTTTGTTAATAGCAGAAGAATGAAGAAAACTATGCTGAATTTAATGTCTATCCATTAGGGTAAAAATGACTTTTTGAAAGACTACATCACACATTTTAACACAAAAACCCTCCAAGTAAAAGATTTAAAGCAAATTGTTATAATTGCCATCATGACTAGTATGATAGAGAATACTATCTCAAACTCAACCTTTCCCTAGAGCCACTAAAAACATTGGCTGATGTGCTACTTGTTACGAAGGAATATATCAACACTAAAGCTATAATGAAAAATAGCCAAGGTGAAAAAAGCTCATCCCTCCTCCTCGACTAAAAGAAAGGAAAAGAATCTACAATCTTCCCCAAGAAGAAGATAATAGGGGTACCCTAAAGCCAAGAGCTCGAGTAGAGAAAGAACTACACTACATTAAATACCGCTAGAAAGAAGATTTTGATGCACAATGAAAGGGACCTTAAGCTCAGATAACCAAAGCCACTAAGGTAGAACACCCAAAGAGATCTTACCAAGAGATATGTTTTCCACATAGACATAAACCACAATGTTGAGGATTGCAACGACCTTATAAAAAAAATAAAGTGTTTGATCAAAAGATGACAATTGTGCAAGTTTGTGGACTAAGTAAGATAAGGTCATAGAAGATTAGACTTTAGAAGAGAAAATCAAAGAAAAAGGATAGGAAAAAGTTAAAAAGATAGACAAGATGGGAATCGGGGTAATGAAAATTAAAGAAACAAGCAAAAAAAAGATAAGGGTTGAGCATTATACAATAAGCCCATAACGAGCATCGTTAACATAATAATTGAGATAAGTTCTATCTCAAAGCAAAAAAAAGATAAGGGTTGAGCATTATACAATAAGCCCATAACGAGCATCATTAACATAATAATTGAGATAAGTTCTACCTCAACCAAAAAATTTTTTGATCAAATGATGGTTATGGCCATAGGTCATCAATTAAGAAAAAGAAAAATTGGAAAAATAAGCTAATCTCTTTCACCCCAGAAGATATGAAAGGATCAAATTTTCACATAATGATGCTATCGTAATCACTGTCATCATGTATAATTAAGTGGTGAGGATAATCTTATTTGATAGTGAAAGCTCGACTGATGTCTTATACTACGCTATAATGTTGAAGATAGGCATTAAAGAGGAAATGTGAAAACCATTCACCACCACTCTGATCAGTTTTGAAAATGAACAAAAGCTAACAAAGAAAACCATTAGGTTACTAATCTCACTAGGCAATGAATCGATGAACACTACTTTGGTCATTGAATTTACGATACTGAACATCCCTTTAGCATACAACATGATACTAGGTCAACATAGTCAATCTATTATAAAAATAATTTGCTTAGCTACTTATCTGAAGATCAAATTTTCAACACCAAATAAGGTTGGAGAGGTCAAAAGAGACCAGTCCATAGTGCGACAATGTATTATGACAATAATAAAGGGTAAGATAGGAAGTAAGTTAACATATTTAGCAAAAATTATAAAAAAATCAAGAATAAAGGTGAAAGTTAGAGAAGTTGAATAAGTAGAGTAAAGCAACCATGGTAAGAAGCAATAAAAACTTGAAAAGAAAAAAAAAATGCTTGCAAGTCACTCTAAACTCTTAAGTGAATCATTCTTCTAATATGGAAAAATTTTAGTAAAATGCATGATGAAACTTAGAAATGATATTTAGTTGAAATAAAAATATAATAGAAAAGATTTAAGTCAATTAAATTAAATACAATGTTTTGACATTTTGTTTAATTTTTATTAAAATCTTATCCATCAAATCATTCAAGTATCATATAAATCTTCTTATAATAATGATTCTAATTGAGTAAAAAGAAATAATTAATCAAAAACTTGATGCTGATGATGACTAACCATAACCAACAAAAGATCTCATCTCTATGCCATTCTTGGAGAATAACTTCAAAAAATGCATTAAAATTAGGGCACAACTCGATCATAAAGAATAGTTAATTCAGCTTTTAAGAAATAATACTGACCTATTCACATGGACTTCATCCTATATGTTAGGGATAGATCCCGAGGTGATGGTCCATCGACTACACATAGATCTGAACATGAAACCAACTTAGTAAAAGAAGATAACCTTTACCCCAGAGAGGTAAAAGGTAATAAAAAAGGAGGTTGACAAACTACTAAAAGCAGGTTCATTAAGAAGGTATACTACTCTAACTGGATTGCCAATGTTGTAATGGTAAATAAGCATAGTGAAAATTGGAGAATGTATGTAGACTTTACTAACTTCAAAAGAGCTTGCCAAAAGACAACTTTCCTCCATCCAGCATAGATTAACTAGTAGATGACAGTATCAAGTACAACTTGCTTTGCTTCATGGATGCCTATTCTGGCTATAATCAAATCAAAATGTTGAAAGAGAATGAAAAGAAAACAATCTTCATAACTAAAAAAGGATAGTAGTTTTATAAGGTAATGCCTTTTGCCCTGAAGATTGCTAGGCCAACTTACCAAAAATTGGTCCACAAAATCTTCAAAGATTAAATCAACTAAAATGTCAAAGTATATATACACAACATGAGTGTAAAGAGCAAGAGTTTGACTGACCACCTAAAGGATTTAGAAAAGAACTTCAAAACCCTCATGAGATATAATATGAAGCTTAATTCGAGCAAACATGCCTTTAAAGTCATGTCAAAAAAATTTCTTGACTACACGATTAATAAAAAGGGGATAGAGGCAAACCTTAAGAAAGTTCAAGCTATTCTTGACATGAAACCATTGACCTTAGTTAAGGAGGTGTAAAGATTAACAAATAGAATTGCTACCTTAAGTAGATTGGCTTAAATCTCAGTGTTAGCTAAACTAAACTTAAATTTCATCGATGTCAATTAAACTGGGTTAAATCTCATCAGTGCTAGCTAAATTAAGCTAAAATCTCATCAGTGTAAGCTAAATTAAGCTTAAATCTTATTTGAGTGCCAGCTAAACTAGGCTTAATTCTCATCTAAGTGTCAATTAAACTAAGTTAAAAATCTTATCTAGGTGCTAGATGAACAGGCTTAATTCTCATCAATGCTAGCTAAACTAAGCTTAAATCTCATCAGTGCCAACTAAATTTAGCTTACATCCATCGGTGCTAGTTAAATTAGGCTTAAATCTCATCGATGCTAGCTAAACAAGGCTTAATTCTCATTAATGTAAGCTAAACTGGGCTTACAACTCATTCGATCCAACTAAATTAGACTTAAATCTTATTTGTTTTAAAGTTTCTTAACATTTACTCTTTAAAAAAAAAAAAAACTCAACTTGTTGTCATATCTCATCTTTTTATTTATTTCTCAACAACTCTTCCTCTTTTGTAAATTTCTTTTGGACTTTTCAAATGCTTTTATCTTTTTGCCTTTCATCAAACTATTTAAAATTTTTCTTATTTCTTTCTTTTTCCATGATATCCTTCTTTGTCTTTTTTGTTTCCTTCCGTTCTTGTTCCTTTTTTTCTTCATTTCTTTTTTTTTTCTCTTTCTTCAAACACTTTTCCTCCATCATTTTTTTTGGTTGACTTATTTTCTTATCTCTTGAATTGGGATTTTTTTTCTTTTTTAGATTTTTTTGACTAACATGCCTTTTTGTTTCTTTAATTTTCTACTACTTAAAATGTTTATGTTTCCTTTTTTTTTTCTAATATTTACAAAGTTGACAAATATAATCTTGACACAAATGTCTATTTCCAACAAATGATGTGAATGCAAATGTCTTTATGTGAATGCAAGAATTCATGTTATGATAGAACTTTTTCATGATGCAAATGCTCAACTCAAATGCAAGTGACTTTTTTGTGATGCAAATGCCAATGTTTTTTTCATATAGATGGCCCTACGATAATGCCAATGCAATTTTTTTATGATACAAATGTATCTAAGAAAATGCATGACAAATTTTCTTACTAGTGAATTTCTTTTCAATGATGCAAATGCCTCTATGAATGCAAATATCCATGTCATACATGACATAGATGCCCCAAAGTTATAAATGCAAATTTGCAAATTCAAAACTTTTTTTCTTTTTTATTTTTTTATTTTTTGAGCATTCCTTGCAACCACAGAATTTCATTTCACAAATGCCCATGGAAGTGCAAGAATTTGATGATGTATGTGCCCCAACATGAATGTTAACATTAAAATACTCATTTTTCAAAAGAAAATTCTTTCTCAATTTTGCTTATCTCTAATTTTGCATCCAAATAATCTTACAATTTCTTCTTGAAATGCTCTCAACTTACCATTTTTTATTTTTTCACATATTCTTATTTGGTTTCTTTATCAATTTTTGCTTTCTTTACTATTCTCTTCTTATAGACTCTTTTGATTCTCCTTTCATTTTTATCATGCTTTCTTTACCAAACATGATTTCCTTATTTGACCCAAAAATGCATAACTGGTTACTCAAAATAGTCAATAAAATCGCCCTACATAATTAAAGTTAATGCAATATCCAAACAAATGTGACTTTAGGAGTCTCTTGAAAATTGGCATTACTTACTAGAAATGAAAGAAAAAACAATTTTTTAAAAAGGGGTTGTATGGTTTAGCACATCAAGGTTTTAATTCATTCAAAAAGGTTTCATGATTTAAAGGGCACAAAAGAAATATATACTTTTTCATCCAAAATCACAAATGAAACATAAATTTTCCTAAAAAGCATGAATCTCTTGAAAACCAAACATATTTGACACCGTCTTTAATTTTCAAATATGGCTCTTTCATTGATGGCAAAGTCTACTATGATAAGCTTAAAATTTTAAAGGTCATTTAAGGATATGGAAAAAAGATTAAAATTTTTAAAATCAATCATTTTACTAGATTTCAAACTGTTATGGTTCTTGATATCTTTGACTTTTTTAAAGAGTCCAAATTACTTTTTGGTTAGCATCTATCTCACTTAGTATCAAGAATGGCTTCAAAAGGTATTTTTTTAACTATTGCACTATACATTTAAGTATTCAAACTTATACAAAATGAGTTAATGGTCCAAATGAGTGATTAGGTAACAAAGGAAAATAAAAAAGGTTCATAGGTTTTATGACTATTCCTTAAAGAGAAATTCTTCAATTTTAAGCATCCATGCTTAATTTAATATGGATTTTTCTATGGACGTAACATAGGTCAAAGTTTGGGGTTTCCAAAGAAAGGGATAGATATGCTTAAACTAAGTGTTTAAGGGTGATTAAACTAAGGATCACTTTTTGTGTTTGAAGGAATCACTTTAGGGTATTTGTTTTTTTCATTTTTTGATACTTTCCACTTAATCATTCATCCAACATTTTTTTCTTTTTTTTCTTTTTTCCTTTTTCTTTAAGTTGACCTTAAAATTTTGGAAACCTTTAATATGACATTTGCCCTCAACATAAAGTTCTTTCTTGGACTTTACCACTTAACCTCTAAATAGATCCCTTTTTGCCCCCTGCATTGAAGTTGATCCTTGGTCAAAATTTATTTAGAAAAATAATCTTATCAGGCTCAAAGAGGTAGTAAGGGATAGTTTTTTATATTTGTGAATAGATGATGAAAGATGATCATTTATCATCTCAAGCACAGTCACTCAAATTTAAAAAGCAATTCGTTTAGGAAAAAGTTTGAAAAAAGTTTTTTTTTTATTTTGTTTATATTTGTTTTGTTGGGGATTTCCCTAAACTTTAACTCTCTTTGGGTTGTCTGGTTTTCTCTTATTGGTTTCTTCATAAATTTATTAAGATCCTTTGATTTTTGGATTCATTCAAATGCTTTAAGTACATGATGTCATAATCAATGATTCTTTCTTTTTTCATTTCTTTTCATTTTTTTTGTATGCCTTACTTTGACAAACTATCCTTAATGAAGGTTAACATGAAAAAATGGCCATGCAAAATGAACTTGTTTGTCAAGAAGTACATGTCACTCCATAAAAAGGAACGAGTTACATAACTTAAGTTATCTTATGGGCAATGAGGTTTTTCCTTTTTTTATCAACATGCCCCAAAACACTAGACTAAGATAATTTTAGGGAAGAGAACTGAAAGGCTATATGTTTGAGTTCATTTTAAAAGATTTTGGTGACTTTGATTTTGAAAAATTTTATAGTTATATCATAATCTTAACACATTAAATTACACATCCAAAAAAATGTTGTATTTGCTTAATCTTCTAGAATTTTATTTTTTAAAAAAATTGACTACCTCATTGTTCATTGCCAAGGAAAAGATTATCACCCTTTTATATAACAAAATTATCAAACAAAGGCAAGGTTCACAAATTCATGTTTATGTCTCTTGAGGGATTATAGTTGATGAGTGAAATTATTCGAGTGGCTTAAAAAAGGTGTGAAGGTATTTGATGAGTTTATTTCTAATAATGATCACCAACTCTTTAACTACTATTTTCACCTTTTTTCTTTAAAAAATATTTTTCTTTTTCTTCAAAAAAAACTTTTTTTTTTCTTTTTCTTTCTTTTTTTCTTTTTTATCTTTTCAAGGTTTTTATGATTTAGGGACTTAATTATATGGGGTTTTATTCAAATCCAACAATTTTTCTTTTTACTATTTTTTTAAGAAAAATATTAAAAATCCAAAACTTAAAAAAAATTAAATGTCTCCAATGATAATATCCATAAATTCTTCAGATAATGTGATACACATTATCTATTCATCCAAAGAAAACATTCAAATCCAATTCAAGGTTCACATCTTTAATAGTACTTTCAAGATGATATACAAGTCTTAAACAAAAAAAATCCTTTACTTGGCACCTCACTCTTAGAATCTTGATTCTTAATTTCGCAGGGTTTGCATTAATCAAAGCCTAAAATACATCTTTGAATGCAGTGTAATTTTTATGGAATGTCCTTTAACCCTATCATGGTATTCACATTTAGTATTAGGATCATACCACCTTGGGTAAAAAGGCTTTCTAGGCTCAAGGATAGGGAAAGTCATATGACTATTGACAAGCAAAGGAAGAAGCTTTTTATAGTACATTGGAAACAAGTGGTGAGTCTTGACTCTCTTTATTTTATGGCTCCGTGAATGGCCTAAATTGATCTTTTATTTTATGAATATCTTTGGCAAAAGAGTATGGGAAAAGGACATTAAGACAAAAGGATGAAATTGTTGAGGAAATTCACAAGCCTAAAGTGTTAAATTGTAAAAGGGTTAAGACAAATATGACGACCAATGGAAATAATCATTTACCAAATCTTCTTGTATCATGCTAAAGTTTCTCTCATTTCACCTGTCAACAGTTGTTTTTTGGGTATGTTTGCTAGAAATAACTCCATTCCTTTCATTATGAATTTTTGCACTAACATCAATAATTCTTTCTCTTTTTTATCACATTTTCAATTCTACCTACAGCAAGTAGCAAATTTGTAAATTCTAAAGACGTATTATCGATCAATCTATCATAATAAGAAGAAATAAATCAATCTACAAATAGGGAATTTAGCTCCCTATTGATAAGAAGTGGTCGAACTTGTAATGCTACCTCTTTTCATCTAACAACATATTCTTTATAGCTCTCATTGGGGCTCCTTTTTATGTTTTGAAGCATTAATCGATTTGGGCCTATGTCTAACATATGTTAGTATCACTTCAAGAATGGTTAAGATAATCCCTTTAAGTATGAATTCAGTCATTTTTCAAATTATAATACCAATTGGTTGCTGCCCCATTCAAACTTGCTTGAAATATATGAATAAGCAACTTTTCATCACGGGCATACTTAACCATTTTGTGACAATATCGAGCCAAATTTATCTCAGGACATCTAGTTCTATCATATTTCTCAAATGTCATAACCTTGAACTTAAATGGAATGACCACATTTAGAGCTAGCTGGGATTCCTTTGCTTCATAAGATTTATCCCTATCTTCAATAGCTTGAATCTTTTTTTCTAAGAGGCTATACTTTTTTTGTTTATATAGATCCCATGAGTTCTCTCTTAAGGGTCTTGAGTTAGGTCCTTTAGGTTGATTATTTTCGTGAGCAAAAAGTTCGTACATAATTTTTTCCATTTACCCCTATTAATCCTAAGAAAAAATCACTAAGATTATTCTTGAAAAAATTCCCTTTCTTTAGGGCACATATGAATTGCATTTATTGAGTGGACATATAAACAAATGAATGCATGAATGACAAAGCTCTTTTTTTTATATGTGTAGAAATTGGAACAAAGGCAAGAATTAGAAAATTCAAGATCATAACCCATGCACTCAAATTTGAAAAGACAAACTTTTAAAACAAAAGAACATTCTTCTTAAACATTTATAAAATCAAGAATTTATAAGCTAAAAAATGGGAAAAACTTAGATCACAAGTCTATAAGGTAATATAGCATACAAAAATTTTATCCACTTAGATATCTAAACTCGAATTCATATCCTTAAACCTAGACTACAAATTACCCCTTTAACCTAAAAAAACCATTAATTTCATCGAATTTTCAAATGGCCTTAAGTATTGAATCTTGCAAGACCTCACCATACACATTCATATAGATTTTTCGTTTAACTCTTTTTTTGCCCCAAAATCTAATAATCTAGCTTTGATAAGATTTTTTACTTTGTATTTTGGCTTAAGGTAGTTCTTTGTTAAGTGTCCCTAATTACTATTATGCTAATTGCAATGTGCATAAACATTATACCATCTTAGGTAAGGAGGTTTAAAAGGTTCTAGATAGACTTGCCATCTAAAATAGGACACAGTAACATGACACAAACATAATAAAATAGGACACGAAAGTGACACGGCTTAAAATTATAACAATAACTATATATAAGTTTAACAAAATAAGAAAATTTATATTTCATATTTCGTGTCAACATGAATTGTGATATGCAATTTTTGTATAAAACACAATACAAATACATAAATTTTAGTATTTTACACAACACGATTCGCCAGGTCTAGTTCTAGCTGCATAGGTTTTAGAAGGGTTTTTTAAATTAGTTGGGGTAGTAGTTCAGAGTAAGTCATGGGAATTGGTTTAATCCAACTTCTTGCTTGCTTATTTTTTTATCCCTTTAGAACATTTATCTTTTTGCCATGCCTAACAACAGGTTCAACGGTAGATGTAGTAGGTGGGCTAGGCATACAAGCAAGTGTTTGAAGAGCAAACATTGGCTGAGAAATTATTGTTGGTGTTGATTGATAAGAATAATTGGTTAATGCTACATGGGCTTAATGATAGAGAGGAGTGAAGTTTCCAAACTTGAGCTACATTTTCATCTTTTTTCTTTGTATTAGTTGTCTCCAATCCCTCAAGCTTACCATTTTTTATAGCATTTTCTATTATCTCACCAGTAAGCACCACATCAACAAAGTTTTTTGTGACATGGCCAATGAACTTATCATAGTATGGGGCTCAAAACATATTGAACAATAGTATAATTGTTTCCTTTTTTATCATCGATAGTTGTACTTGTGCCATAAGATCCTTTCATCTGTGGGCATACTCTTTGAAAGTCCCATTGGACTTTTTCTCCATATTTTGAAGGGTTAGCCTATTTAAAGCCATATTAGCCACAATTAAACATTTGGATGCATATTCTATCAAAATCACCCTATCTCTACTTCTCTTATGTTGACCAATTTTATTATCATCAATAGCATTATTTGTCATCTCAATATAGATCAATAAGAGACTCCATAAACACATAACTTTGTTCTGGTGTCAAAATTCAACAAGATGGCATTGATCAAACCTTGCATCTTATACTTTAAAATTGTGCAATTCACCATGGAATGGCCCCTATTACTATAGTGGTAATCACAGTGAGTATTTACGTTATACCATTTGGGATATAAAAGTTTCAATGCTCTAGATAGACAGGTGCAATAAGGTAGGCCTTTACCAAATAAGTGTACAGGTCAATATATGTCATAACAATAGGGTCAAGTTGAGTCTTATCCTTTTTTTGTCTTTCATTTGAGGGATTGACCCAAAGGTGCAAACACAAGAACTTTGGACATTAGTTGAATAGATGGTTGGGGATAGCACACTAAACAAGTAGTTGTGGAATGTAAGGCAAAATAGGTGGTTGAGAATGCAAATTCAAGTGTGAGACATTTAAAGGTTGTTTAAAGTTCAGAGGTCTAATCTTAAATACGTAAAAAAAAAGTTGAAAATAGACACTAGGAAGATTTAAGTGCAAGTTTGGATTTGGGATAGTTGGAGAAGCTTATATGAATCCTAGTAACTCTAACTTAGGCATCACACTTTGGAGTTCCTTTATTTGTTTGGCCAATTAATCCATTCCTTTCCTGAGCTTATTCAAACTCTAATCTTCACTTGAGACATCATATGCATCAAGATCTTTTCAGTAATGTTGGACCTAGTAGGGACTAGTTGATATTGATCGGATTGAATTGGAAGTGATAAAGGCTCTTAAAGAGAAAAAAATTAACCCTACCATAGCTTTTAATCGTTTTCATCAACTGATTGATCTATTGTTTCACATTACCAAAAATATCACATTTACCAATGAAATTTTTCATTAGTAATACTTTTACTAATGAAAAAATTCATCGGTAGTAAGCAAGTTAGTAATGCCTTTCCATCAATAAAATTGAATTTTCTTCAGTAATTCATCAGCATTCCATTAGTAATCCATTACAATTTTTTGTCAATAAAAACTTCATTAGTAATCTTTCTATAAAATCTATCAGTAAAATCCATAAGTAATCTATCAGTATTTCATTAATAATCTATCAGCAATAATAAAATTTTATTGGTAATAACCAAATTCCATTGATAAAATTTGTTGGTAAAATTATAATTTATCCATAATTTAATTAATTTCATTTATAATTATTTAAGAAACCTATAAATTAAAATTAAAACATATGTAATTAATTAAAAAGCTTATTGTTTCTATTATTATTAACAAAAATATAAAAATTCACATAATAACCACTAAATAAATCCAAATTATAAAGTTAACATTCTTAACATCTTTAACATCCACAAAATATAATACTAAAACCTATTCATAACATCTATAAAAATATCCATAACATCTACAAAAGTCCTCAAAAATAGCTCACTGTGTTACGAAATCTCCAAATCCATAATTGGTGCTATTGTTGTCAAGTTTAGAAAACTGTGTTGGTGAAAATTGTCTAGACCCCATCAACTGTATCATCTAATTCATGAAAGACCTAAGCTTAGTCCTTAACTCAATCCTCAACTCGATCCTCAACTTACCAATATGTTTTTATAGTTAAGGCTAAAGAGGCACTGATAACTGACCACAAATAGAGTGATACGTTGCTACTACAAAAGTGGATTAACATGACTAAAATAGGTCTTTAGATCTATTCATAGATCTAAAGCCATATACATAAGTGCACATAGTTTCAACCCCTCCAATAGCTTTAGTTTATGCTTGTTGATCGAAATCTGGATGAGTGAAAAAGTCTTCACCATATTATGAGATAATGTAGTGGCATAGTTTTCTTATAAAATATTTAAAAAAATTATCATTCCAACACAAATACACTATCATTCCAATGACACAGTTCAATACCATTAATCCTACGATGTTTAGGAATTCAATTACTACACTCTCTACTTCATTAATAATCACAATATACAACCAAAATCACAAAGCAAAATACATAATAGTTTTCACTTTCATAAAGTCATTGCATCTTAATAAGCATAAAATACTATATAGTTTAATACCATTCTTCCTATAATGTTTAATCTTTCAATTACTACACTAACTACTTTATAAACAATTACAATACACAACCAGAATCACAAAGTAAAATACGTAATAGTTTTCACCTTCACAAAGTTATTGCATCTCAATAAGCACAAAACACTATATAATTCAATACCATTCGTCCAACAATGTTTAGTCTTTCAATTATTACACTATCTACTTCATCAACAACCACAAAACACAACCAGAATCACAAACCAAAATAAGCAATATTTTCACATTTCACAAATGTAATCTCATCAGAATATACTAAAAAGATAATTCATCAACAATCACAATACACAACCAAAATCACAAAGTAAATTACGCAACAATTTTTACTTTTCATAAAGTTTTTAAATCTCAAAACACATAACTTATTTTTTATTTCAATAAAGCAATATTGCAGTTTGAAATTATTCACAAAGTTGTTGGAAAGTCACATAAACTGACAACTTTGGACTTGTTATGAACGAAATCAACATGTCCTCCTAAACATCTACAAATGCGATTGAAGACTTTAGTAAAAGTGGGTTCTCATTACGACTCAAGTGACTACATTTATTTAGATACATTAAAAAAAATATCCAACAATGCAATTTATATAAAATTGACATTTAATGAAAATAATAACTCATAAAAAAAAATCATACCATTCTCTTTTTATGAATAGAAAATACAGTCACGCTACCAGTGTGCTTTGTAATATTTCCTTTTTTTGTGTCTGACAATTTTGTTTGGCTTTGGTGAAGATGTTATGCCATTTTAGAGTGCTCCATACATTCTCAATAAAAGCATCCCAAATTGGAGTTGTGATCCACCTCTGCTCCATCCTTCTATATTGTATGATGTTATCAAGTCCATGCATTTTTGTTGCCAATTCCCTCTCATCGAATAACAAGTCTTTTAAACTATTCTTAAAAATATTATTCCATACCCATTGAATTAGAGCATCATATGACTCAGCCCATTGGCATTTTTTCTAATGTAAGTAATAGTGAAATATAATAAGTGGTTGACAAGAATTTAATCTTTTCATTCAAATCAAACAAAAATGTATACAAAAAAAGCCAATTATCAAACATCATAGATTTTACTAGCACAAAAACTTTACCCCATGTCGACTAAGGACCAATAAAATTCGCTTGAATTATTTTTAAAATTGTTGAGCTAACTGTCAATTGCTCAAAATAACTACTAACATCCATTTGTCAGTAAGATTAGTTAAACTGTATGAATTCTTTAAAAGAAACAAATAACAATAAGAAAAATTAATTATAAAAAGTATCTTATACCTTTCTCCTAGTGGAGTAATCCACAACCGCTTGTTTAGATCTAATAGAGTTGGTAATCATTGTTTACTTTCCTAATCCTTTACCTTGTTGTCATGTTGTTTTCTTTTCTAAGTGGTGGTTCGTCAGTGAACAATGGATTTACATCATTCTCCGTCGATGGATCTTCTATCATCTGTGCAAAAGATGATCTGTATAATGGATCATGTTATACCAATGCTAAAAAATACTCGTATTAAGGATCATGTTTTATCGATGCCACTGATAACCTAATACATGAATCATCTCTCATCAATCTTGCAATAAAACCACTTTAGTGAATAGAGCTTTTGTAAACATCCCATCATATCTGTCATATTAAACATAAACATTTCGTAAGAATTTAAAAAGCACAAAAATAACAAACATATATAATATTACGTTATTATTAGAATTAGATGAAATGAGCAAATATATACAAATAAGCATATCAAAACATTATAATGAAAATAAGCCAAACTATTATATTTAACATTACATATATTAACCGCATTGAATAAATATTATATATAGCATTAAAAGTCATACATAAAACATCAATCACTATTAGAGTAAGCAAACTCATGTGTTTTATCATCATCATCATCATCACCATCATCATCTTTTTCTTCTTCTTTTACTACTACTCGAATCACTTATTCATAATCTATCTCTTATAATCATTAGCAACAAGAATTATGGGATTATCAAGTTCTTCTGAGATGGTAATATTACATGAAATAAAAATTTAAACTTCTTAGTACACATCTTTATTTAAATCAATTGTTTATTTTTCATCTCCATCATTATTACTTACTTTATATGTACTCTTACCTTTTGTTTTAAAAACTGCCTACCAATCATTTCAATCTATTCTCTTAGAAAGATAGCTTGTATAGGAAACTCAATGTACTTATGAAGCTAAAACAAATGGTTCATTGCTAGCATGCATTGAATTGTGTTTAATTTCAACAAGAGCATGATGGAGATCTACCTTTACATCTTTTTTCGTGTCAAACCATTGACATTTAAAAAAATATAACTTTATTCCTTGCTCCAAAGTACTCTAACTCAATGATATCTTTCAAGATACCATAAAAGTCACACTCATAATCATTGTAACAACTTCCACACACATACCCTATAATTCATCATCTTTTGACTTTGGCTATAGTTAACTGTATGAAACTTAAAACCATTCATAAGTAACCTTTAAAACACCTAACCATGCATCCAGGGCCATAAGTTATCTTAACTAGATGAAATTTCACCATTTTGCTCATCATCTTATCCAATCTTAAAACATTCAAATTGATAATTGTTTTTAATTATATGAAAATATTATTTCTATTTATATATGCTATTATGTTCTAAACTTACAAATTGTCTTAACCATTACGAAAATCTTACATCATGTGCCTTTTCTAATTTCGTATCATTTATATTCACAAATTATATTCTCATCAAGTTATCAAATATCCTATCATAGTAAATTATGAATTAGAAATATCTAAAAAACTAACTTGTAGACACCCATCTGTGTCCAGGGTCAATCAGTTCAATTTTATTATTTTTATTATTACTACTAGTATTATAGTATAGTATATCACTATTATTTTATTATTATTATGGTACTATATTATACTATATTATAGTATTATTATATTGTAGTTATTATAGCTATTATAATAATTGTTATTATACTATATTATTATTATTTTACTTTTTGTTTTTTCTTTCCTTTCTTGTTTCAATTTTGGCGTGAATTTTGGAAACTAAAATGTGAATAAAGGAATTCAACATAGTCATCAATTTTATTGCATTATTGTGGTAATATATTCAACTTAAGAAATCGACCAAGAACCTAAACTCAATTTGAGGTTCGGCCAGAATCTAATCCCAGGATTCAAGCTTGGGATTGATTTTATTTGTTTTCTAAAATCTATCCTAAGAGACCTATAAATTGGATAGGAAACCATAGAACAAAAGAGAGAATGGATTTGGGGGGTATATGGTGAATTGGGAAATTTTTTGTTCTAGAAAATTGCTTGGACAATAAAAGGTTTTTTCTGAGATCTTGATTTTGGGAATCCTAGGTTTAATTTGAAGTTTTTAAGTTATATTTGGGTTTCTGGGGTTTGATTTAAGTTTTTGGAGAATTTTTGAAGAAATCTACGCAAATTTTGGAAAATTTGGGATTTTTTTGGAAAAATCTAGGCTTGGATGAATTTTCTGGTGAAGAATAAATTTTTCAATTGAATTTTCCAACAGGGTTTGAATTTTTCGATGGGATTCCGACCAATTTTTCAAAAATCGATGGATTTTTTAGTTTTCAATTGAATTTTTTAGCAGCATTCCTAAAAATCGATGGAATTTTCAATTTTTGATTGAATTTTTCGATGGGTTCTTAGGGAATTTTAAAGAGAGGTCAAAGGATTTGGGTTGTAGAGAGATAGCAGAAAGGACTTTGAGAAAAAAACACTGGGTAGTGCCGTTTATAACAACCCAAAATGGTGTCGCTTTGCTACACCCAGATCCGCACTCTGACCCATTGACTCACGTGTTGATCCGCGCTCTAACCCGACTCGATCGCAAGGTTTTCTTTTTTCATTTTATTTTTATTTTGTGATTTTATTTTTACTTTATTTTTTAGATCATTTTATTTTAGTTTTTTTTATGGTTTTATTTTTTAGAAATTTTATAAAAATTATTTTTATTATTTTATTTTTGAAAATAAATAGGTTTTAAAAAAAAACAATTATATAAAAAAGGCCTTGTCATAACGTCTAGATTTGAGGATCTATCACTAGACATTGACTTAAGGAGTCCCCACCAATATTTTTTATTTAGGTGCGATTAGCCACCTAAGGAATCTATCATTTTATGGAACACCTAAGCTTAAGGGTCCCTAAAAGAATAGGTTCGGGTCTACTAACCAGAATAGGATTCGAGAGTTCGATTACAAATGAGAAAGATTATAGCACCCTCACAACGCCCATCGAAAGATGGTACCAGCTCAAATTTGTGTTACCCAATAAGCCTTAAAAATTTTACCAAGTAATTAATTATTAAAATTATTCTTAATTAACTCCAATACTTTTGGCAGAAAATTAAAAAAATCTCCTCACCTCAAGAGTATACAAAAAAACTATTGTTTCACTTGCAGAGACTCCATCGTCCGATTATTTAACATTAAAAAGTTTCAAGAAAAGAAAGGAAAAATAAAATAAAAAGAATAATGATTCAATTTTTGATATAAATCATTTTCTTTTCATTTTAAAAAATTCATTGCTTTTGTACAAGAAAAATTGATACTTTTAACTTTTCCTTAAAATGCTTTTCTTGATAATTTTATTTTTAAGAAAAATTGGTACTTCCAACTTTTCCTCAAAATGTTTTTTTTTTCTAAAATTTTAATCTCAAGAAAAATTGATACTTTCAACTTTTCCGTAAAATTTTTTTTTTTAAGTTTTAATTTCAAGAAAAACTGATACTTTCAACTTTTTTCTAAAAATATATTTTTTAACCTTTTTATTTTTAGGAAAATTGATACTTTCAACTTTTCTCCAAAATACTTTTGAAAATTTTTATGTTCAAATGAAATTGACACATTCAACTTTCCTTCAAAATATTTTTTCCTTAAATTTTATTTTTGAGAAAAATTAATACTTTCAACTTTTCTTCAAATATATATATTTAAAATTTTTATTTTTAAGAAAAATTGATAATTAAAAGATATTTAATTAAATAAATAGCTTATTTTAATTTAGTCAATAAATAAATAAGGAAAAAAATAATAATCAATAAATAAATAATAAAACTAAATGGACAAAAAAAAAATCTTTGGTACGGCTCGGCTCAGCATCGACTAAGGTGAAACGCAAGGAAGCGGGTTAAATGGGTCAAGCGATCGGGTCGGGTTGTTCAATAGTAAAATGTGTGGATCTTAAATCGTTTTAAATGTCAAAAGGAAATCAGTTTAGGGGCCTGTAAAAGGCCAAATTCTTTTTTTCTGCTTGAGATAATTCGTTTAACCAAGAATAACACTAATATTACCCTTCGCTGCAGGAAACACTGTCTCTTCCCCTTTTTCAACATCTGAGAGGTACATTAGCACTGTAGCTATGTGTTGGCCCCCATTCTTAGTATTGAACTCATCCATGAAGTAGTCATAATGGGGCTCATATTTTTGGCCCACTTCATAATGGAGAATTTGAAGTCCTTCCCCGTGTTCTACTGGTATGAATCTAAAGTCTGCAATCTTTTTCTCAATGTTCTTAATAATCTTATCACGTCCTCTAGCTAGAAATGTTTCAAAACTTGTACGTACCCTACTATCTTTACTCTTGCCGGTTTCACTATCAACAACAGTTGACTTTTCCATATGAGGCTTGGCAAGATCAATTAGGTAATTACATTCCTCATTGGACAAGAAATTATGATAGATAAAAGCTCTAGGCTCCCAGGAGATGACTTTAACCCAGTGCTCTCATCTCCCTTCATCATTATCACTATGATCACTTTTGTGGATGATGTTATGCATAATTGAACTCAAATCATTAGGCTTATGCGAATTTTCAGAGTTACTGCTAGGAATTGAAAAGATTTCGAGAGCCAAAAGAATCAAAATCAGAAAGGTGAACATGATTAGCATAGTAAGAAACATGGTTGATGATGACGATTTTTGAGCCGAAAGGTGCGAATACCTCAGCTTCACCATTGCTTCTGAAACTCAGGAGATCGAGATCTGGGATTTCCTCGACTCGATGTTTAACAAGAGACCCAGTTACAAGAAAGCACCCTCTTTGTCTTTGTTTTTAGAAAGAGCTCTCCGAGCAGCAGCCACCACAAGCTCTACATCTTCAGCTATAACTACTGGAACATCACCAATAATCTGTTCAATTGCAGTATTGATAATTGAAATTCGTTTCTTGAGAACAGGTTCTCTCCACTCACCGTCGATGAGTAACATTCGACTCGGAGTTTAGACTGCCATATTAAATCAATTTTTCCCTCTTTTTTTTTTTCACTCTCACCCTTAAACTAGGATCCAAGAAGCTCCTTTTTTGTGTTTTCTCCATGTCCGTTTCTTGAGGATTGGATTTATTTTCTGTGTGCTGGGTTCATGGCTTCAAGCCGTGTCTGTTTGATTAAGTCTATGGTAAGCGTGAGTTATGACTGGCAATGGGATAGTGATGGAGTTGAATTTGGGGCTGTGGTTAAGTGATTTTAATTGAGGTAGGGTGGTGATGGGATCGATTTGGCAATGGGATGGTAATGAAGGCAAGATGATGTAGTGGTGTTCTGATGGAGATGACTGGATGGCCATGGGATGGTAAGCGGCGGTCGTCGGATGCTCTGGCCTCTACGGATTATCGATTTTAGTCGAGGCAATGGACTATGGTGGAAAGAGTTAAACCATTGTCTATAAGCAAGGGCTAACTGATTTTTCTCTGGCTGTTCCTGTGACTTTTACCGTGTGTTCTTCTCTTCATGTCAGTGCTGAATTTATAGGACTAAACTTAGGAGAATTTTAAATCAATCGATTCCTTTTGCCTTATTAAAGAAAAACTAAAATTTATCCTCCACAAGATGAATCCCACTCTAACCCTATCACTGCCACTCCCTTCCTCCCATTAAGTCCTACCTTATAAAAATATTAACCAGATAATGATGAAATTAGACTAGAACTAAATCACAAAATATTAAAAAAAAAAATTCTACAATTGAGCTTGTATTGAGCTTCCTATCGATGAAAATTTTGGACAAAATAGGGTGTCTACAACTACCCCTCTGTGTATTTTCTATGAAATATGAACTGTGCAAAAACATAGATACCTAATCAAGACTCAACTTGACACTTTTTAGGTTTTTTTTTAGTAAACAAAGCTCATCTAAATAAAGGCTTAATAATTTAAAAAAAAAATAAATGCTCCTCTAAACAGAGGCTCAATGACTTTGAAAGAATAAATAAAGCTCTTCTAATCAGAGGCTCAATGACTTTGAAAAAAATAAATAAAGCTCCTCTAAATGAAGGCTTAATGACTTAAAAAAATATAAACAAAGCTCATCTAATCAGAGGCTTAATGACTTTTGAAAAATAAACAAAGCTCCTCTAAACAGAGGCTTAACGACTTTGGAAGAATAAATAAAGCTCCTCTAATCAAAGGCTCAACTTTTGAAAAATAAATTGCTCCTCTAAACAGAGGCACCATAACTTTTGAAAAATAAATTGCTCCTCTAAACAAAGGCACCACAACTTTGAGAAAGATAATTGCTCCTCTAAACAGAAGTACCACAACTTTTGAAAAATAAATGCTCATTAACAATCGTGTCCAAAAAAGTTATAGATCATGTCTGATGGAAACTCAACAATCCATAATTTGAGTTTACAATTCAAAGGTTCAAATTCGCAAGAATCTTTTCAGCTTTGCTAGAATTTATTGAAATTTGATTCTCAAAATTTTAGTTTTGTTAGATTTCAAGATTCACATTTGCAAATTGCAACAATTGCATCCAACATTTAAAGATTCTCATTTGAATTTTGGAGATTCACATCCAAAAGTTCAGCGTTTTTCATTCAAGTTTAAAGGTTCACGTTTGACAAATTTGGGATTCACATCCAAAAAGTTTAAGCTTTTTCATTCGAACTTTGAAGATTTATATCCAAAAGTTCAAAACTTTTCATTCTAGTTCAAGGATTCACATCCGACGAACATTAGGGTTTCACACCTCAAAGATCCTTATTTAAAATTCAAAGATTCTCATTTGAGTTCGAAGATTCACATTCAACAAATTTTGGGTTTCTCACCTCAAAGATTCTCATTTGAAATTCAAATATTCTCATTTAAGAACTCAAAAATTCTCATCAAAAAATTCATAATTAAAATTGTGCATGCAATGAATGTCATGATCAATGATGCAAATGTTTTCTCAATGATGCAAATTCGACAATCTAGATTCTCACAATACTATATTCTTAACCATGATTCAAATGTTTTTCACATAATGCAAATGCATATCAAAGTTTTGAATATTCTCCAAACAACAATACAAATGTAATGCATGTAATATGAATGTCCATGTCATGAAGTTCCAATCAACATATGGTACTATGGTCTTCAAGACCCCACCATCTCACCTTTTTACATTTTAGCTTCTCAGCACTTTAGAACAAGTTTATCAACTGATCCTCGTTATTTTTTTCACTTGAATCATCATTCATAAGCCTCTCAACACTAACAATTCCAAGACAAGTTCTGTCCATTGCCCCATATCATTTAATCATGACTCACAGGCTCTTCAGTACTAGCAATTTCAGCATAAATTTCATCCATTGACCCATACTATTCTCACCATTTGATCACAACTTATAAGTTATGTCAGTCAATCCATCACCATATACATTTTTGGATCACATCATCTTTCTATATTTTTGCCCTCTATTCATTTTATTAAGCAATCAATCCCCATGTTCATCATTTGGCCATCCCATATGTCATTTTTCAAGTTTCTGCCATCTCTTCATCATTTTTGCCTTATCATTTTAGGTTTCTTTCAAAAGAATGCAAGAATCTTTTATGCACATTATCATTCATTCATCATCATTCCAAATCAAGACAAATATAATGCATTCACACATTTTCTCGATTCATTCTAGGGATATGAAAACATAAGGTGAATTGAGAAAAAAAATTCAATGAGAAACGAGTTTTGTATCAAAACAAATGGGGAAAAAAACAAGTTTGAATGCATGTCATCGGGATGAATGGCATATCCAAACAATGAATATTCAGACAATTCTGAATATTAATCCCGAATTTTTTTTCAAAAACTCATTCCATTGACTGTTGAAATCATTTTGAGCTCATCAAACTTTGCCTCAGTTTCTAGAAATCTTTAGATACCTCGATCCTCCATATGATAGAACTGTCCATCAAACTTTTAGCTTAGATGTTTTTTCTACCCAAATCACCCTTTCGGGTTTTCAATTTAAGTCTTCCTTTTTCTTTTTCATTTTTTTCTTTTCTCTTTTTTCTTATTTTTTCCATTTTTATTTTTTTTCTTATTTTCTTATTTTTCTTATTTTTTATTTTTTATTTTTTTCATTTTTTCTCTTTTTCTTTTTCTCTCATCTTTGACCCATTGTTGATATCTCTTCCATATCAATTTTTAAAGTAACTAAGCATGATTCTATCGTTCCATCATGAGTATGCTTTAGCCCAACATATGACTATTCAATTCGAGCATTCACATTTGATCCAAATGGACTTTTAAAGGTTGTAATGTAGGCCATGGTGAAGGTCAAGAAAGAAATGGATAAAAATAAGCTCAAAACATGTGTTTAAAGGGTTTAAAGCCAAAGAATAATTTTTCATCTGATGCAGCTATCATTTCACTACTTTTTTTCCATCTCATTCCTCACAAAAGAACTCTCATTATGTTACCCCAAATCATGTGTGGCATTTATTTTTTTCTTTTTTTTTGTGAGACATTTTGCCATCCTTTGCCTCTTTTTCTTTTTTTCAAAAAAAAAATACCCCCAGTGTAGAGGGTGATCCTTGGTCAAAGTTTTTTAGAAAAAAATTATAACAGGCTCAAAAGGGTAACGATGAATGGTTTTTCGAATGGTAAAAGAAAGATGACCATTTTTCATATCAAATGTGAATGCTTTCTTTTAACATCATTTATTGAACAAGCTCATGAATCTTTATAAGAGATTACACTTTTTCGAGTCATATTAATTTCACATCTGTTAGCAACTGGTTTCTTTTACTCAAATAATCTCCTTAAATCAATGTGAATGAGTTCTCAAAATTAAATCCCAAAATTATTGCTATCATTGTCTAAACATTCATCATTTGGAATTCAAGAATGAGAATGAAAAGTTATGAAAGATGACAAAGCATAGAACAGTAGTTGAATAAAAAAAAATGTAATGGAATGCATTAAATTGCCTTTTATTGAAATGATAACAAGTGAAATCATATTGCAAAAAAGAATTCCTAATATTAACATGAAAGAAACCTTAAAATGACAAGCAGCTTTTAACAGCCTGAACAATTTTTTCAAAAGTATGCCCCTATGCAATCAGGTGAAGGATCTTTATTGACACTTATCTCTTGATTCATTACAACTTTTTAGGCTTTTTCTGATCAATGTGTTCTTGATTTTCACTCAGACCATTGACATTGTGATTAGGCAATGGATTACCACTAACATTAGGTGTTGTTGCTCTTTCTTGATCAAAACTTATCATCCTATCCTTGATTAATCGTTGCACTTTATGTTTCAAAGTAGTGCAATTTTTAATGAAATGGCTAGCAATTTCATAGTGGTAGTCGCAGTGGGCTATAGGATTATACCACTTGGGATAGGGTGGCTTGAGCGACTCCACGCGACTGGAGGCAATCAAGTGACTATTATAAAGTTCTCGGTATAACTCCATATAAGTCATAGAGATTGGATCAAATACGAGCTTTTCTCGGATAGTCCGTTGCTCTTGTGAATCACTTGCTGGGTTAGTAAGACGAGTTTGAAATCTTACTGGAGGTTGAATGTTAAAGCTGTATTTAAGAGCTTGGAGACTAAAAATAGGTTGGTATGTAGATGGATAAGATGGTTGTGGTATGGACTAGTATGGGTAAGATGAAGAATTATTCACAGTTAGATAGTACGGGGAATAACCCTATGGTGGATAGGATTGATAACCCCTAAACTGTTTGTCAAAACTCATAGCTTGAGTTTCAATTTTTTTCTTCTCGGGTGCCTTCTTAGTTTCTCCTCCTTTCAACTTACCATTCTTGATGGCACTCTCAATAATTTCTCTTGAAATCACCATGTTGGAGAAATTTTTAGTTGCACTCTCTATCATCTTTTCATAATAGAAAGATTTCAGAGTGCTGACGAATAGCACTGTAGTTTCTTTTTCAGTTAAAAGAGATTGCACCTGAGTAGCCATGTCTCTCCACCTCTAGGTGTATTCTTTGAATAATTCAGTCACTTTTTTTTCATATTTTACAAGAAAAGGTGATCAGGAGCTAAGTCTATGATATACCGGTATTGACTGATAAAGTCATGGGCCATATCACTCCAAGAATGAATACGATTCTTATCTAGCTGGATATACCACCTAGCAGCAAAGCCCGTAAGGCTATCTTGGAAAACATGTATTAATAGTTTTTCATTATGAGCATAGACTGTCATCTTCCGACAGTACATGGTGATATGAGTCTTTGGGCACTTTATACCATTATGCTTATCAAATTTTGGTACTTTGAACTTTGGTGAAATAACCACATCTGGAACTAAGCACAACCCAGTAGCATCGACATAACCATAAAACTGAATTCCTTTTGCAGCCCGTAACCTTTGTTCAAGTATACTAATCTTCGAATCTTTCTGAAATTCCACCATATTTGCCTTTTCCTTCTTTTTTTTTTAATTCATCCAAATCTAGAACTTAGATTGGTTTTACTGCTTTTTCAATAAAGACAGGATTCACATAGCTGTGGTAATGCTCTGGATTAAAGGCAAATAGCATTCTAGGATATGTAGGATATGTAAATTGTTGAGGTAAGGCCTCTTGTGTAGGTTGAGCTTGAAGTGGACCAAAATCAGGTGGGTATAAAAGGTCAGTCACTTTTTATGATGGAAGGCCCTGTTGGCTGGTATTCTCTTCTATCCCCTTTCTCTTGCTTAGCTTGTTGAGAGCATTCAAAATCTTACTCAACTTATTTTCTAGCTTTTCTTGCGCCTTTTCTAATTTTTCAAATCGGTGAGAGTTTTTTTGTTCTATTTGTCTAGCTCTGGCTCTTGTGTTATATCAGTGGGTGGAGTTCTTATTGGATGGAGCTATCCTTGAACCTTAAGCATCACAATTATGATCAGAAATGATATGCTTTATGCAGGGTATGTTTATGCATGAAATGTGGATCTTCATAGATGAAATGAGAATGATGCAAATGATAATGTTAAAATATGATCATGAAAATGATGCATAAAAATAATGCATATAATGCAATGATGTAGATGCACAAAATCAAACAGACAACATGGTTAGTTTCATGGATGAAATGAAAGTGATGCAGATGCATAATGTTACATATGACAATAAAAATGATACACAAAGTCAAACAATCAAAATGGTTGGCAAGTCACAAATTGTTCCTTCTTATGTCCTAGTTTCGAGTTATATCCATCAATTGGGTAAGAAGGGCTCTATCCTAAGGCTAACTTCTTAAGTGTACAATATATGCAGGGTTAGGTGACTTTACCCACTAAAAGTTCTCAAATTGTTCTTTACATCATTGTCCATCATAGACTAGTAAGACGGTCCAATCCTTACCCATCACAAGCTACCAACAAAAGAATTCAATTTGAGTAGGAGTATTTCGCTAGCCACTGCGGAGGCATTAAAATCTCATGAAAGCATAGGTACTTTACTCCCTCTTAAAAAGACGGAGCTCGAGTATAAAACTTATGTTACGCACATGTATATGAATGACAGAGTTAATGAAGTAAATAAATAGAATGAATGAATAAAAAAAAACTATACAAAAAGGTTCAATTTTATTAGGCTTTTGGATAACACAAATTTATTTGCTGGCCTGACTCTCGACTGTTTCCAATGGAGTCGCTAAACTATCATAACATCTAGATCTGTGGATCTATCGATAGATATTGACTTAAGGAGTCACCACTAATCTTTTTTATTTAGGTACGATTGGTCACCTAAAAAATCTATCATTTTATGGAACACCTAAGCTTAAAGGTCACTAAAAAAATAGGTTTAGGTCTACTAACCAGAACAGGGTTCGAGAGTTTGGTCATGAGTGAGAAAGTTTATAGCACCCTCACAACGCCCATCGAAAGATGATACCAGCTCAAATTCGTGTTATCCAATAAGCCTTAAAAATTTTATCAAGTAATTAATTATTGAAAATTATTCTTAAATAATTACAATACTTTTGGCAGAAAATTAAAAAAATCCCCTCACCTCAAGAGTATATAAGAAAACAACTGTTTCACTTGTAAAGACTCTATTGTCAGATTATTTAACATTAAAACGTTTCAAGAAAAGAAAGGAAAAATTAAATTAAATTAAATTAAATTAAAAAAATAATGATTCAACTTTTGATATAAATAATTTTCTTTTCATTTTAAAAAACTCATTGCTTTTGTACAAGAAAAATTGATACTTTCAACTTTTCCTTAAAATGTTTTTGTTGATAATTTTATTTTTAAGGAAAATTGGTACTTCCAACTTTTCTTCAAAATATTTTTTTTTGCTAAAATTTTAATCTCAAAGAAAATTGATACTTTCAATTTTTCCTCAAAATGTTTTTTTTTTAAGTTTTAATTTCAAGAAAAATTGATACTTTCAACTTTTTCCTAAAAATATATTTTTTAACCTTTTTATTTTCAGGAAAATTGATACTTTCAATTTTTCTTCAAAATGCTTTCGAAAATTTTTATGTTCAAAAGAAATTGATACATTCAACTTTTCTTTAAAATATTTTTTCCTTAAATTTTATTTTCGAGAAAAATTGATACTTTCAACTTTTCCTCAAATATATATATTTTTTTAAAATTTTTATTTTAAAAAAAAATTGATAATTAAAGGATATTTAATTAAATAAGTAACGTATTTTAATTTAGTCAATAAATAAATAAGGAAAAAATAATAATCAATAAATAAATAATAAAACTAAATGGACAAAAAAAAAAACATTTAGCGCGGCTCGACTCAGTATCGACTAAGGCAAAACGCAAGGAAACGGGTTAAAACAGGTCAAGCAATCGGGTCAGGTCGTTTAATAGTAAAACATGCGGATCTTGAATTTTTTAAATGTCAAAACGAAATCATTTTAGGGTCTTATAAAAGGTTAAATTCTTTCTTTTTGCTGCAGAAAACACCATCTCTCCCTCTTTTTCAACATCTGAGAGGTACATTAGCACTGTAGCTATGTGTTGGCCCCCATTCTTAGTATTGAACTCACCCATGATGTAGTCATAATGGGGCTCATATTTTTGGCCCACTTCATAATGGAGAATTTGAAGTCCTTCCCTATGCTCTACTAGTATAAAGCTAAAATCTGCAATCTTTTTCTCAATGTTCTTAATAATTTTATCACGTCCTCTAGCCAGAAATGTTCCAAAACTTGTACGTACCTTACTATTTTACTCTTGCCAGTTCACTATCAACAACGGTTGACTTTTCCATATGAGGCTTGGCAAGATCAATTAGGTAATTAAATTCCTCCTTGGACAAGAAATTATGATAGATAAAAGCTTTAGGCTCCCAGGAGATGACTTCAACCCAGTGCTCTCATCTTCCTTCATCATCATCACCATGATCACTTCTGTGGACAATGTTATGCATAATCGAACTCAAATCATTAGGCTTATACGAATTTTCAGAGTTACTGCTAAGAATTGAAAAGATTTCGAGAGCCAAAGAATCAAAATCAGAAAGGTGAACATGATCAGCATAGTAAGAAACATGGTTGACGATGATGATTTTTGAGTCGGAAGGTGCGAATACCTTGACTTCGCCATTACTTCTGAAACTCAGGAGAACGAGATTTGGGATTTCCTTGACTCGGTGTTTAACAAGAGACCCGGTTACAAGAAAGCACCCTAGTTCTCTTTATTTTTAGAAAGAGCTCTCCGAGCAACGGCCACCACAAGCTTTACATCTTCAGCTGTAGCTATTGAAACATCATCGATAATCTGTTCAGTTATAGGATTGATAATTGGAATTCGCTTCTTGAGAACAGGCTCTTTTCACTTGCCATCAATGAGTAATATTCGACTCGAAGTTTAGACCGCCATATCAAATCAATTTTTCCCCTCTTTTTTTTTCACTCTCACCCTCAAACTAGGGTCCAAGAAGCTCTTTTTTTCTGTGTTTTCTCCTAGTCTATTTCTTGACGATTGAATTTGTTTTATGTGTGCAGGGTTCATGGCTTCAAGCCGTGTCTGTTTGATTGAGTCTATGGTAAGCGTGAGTTACGATTGGCAATGGGATAGTGATGGAGTTGAATTTGGGGTTGTGGTTAAGTGATTTCAATTGAGGTAGGGGTGGTGATGGGATCGGTTTGGCAAAAGGATACTAATAAAGGCAGCAAGATGATGTGGTGGTGTTCTGATGGAGATGACTGGATGGCCGTGGGATGGTAAGCGGTGGTCGTCGGATGCTCTGGCCTCTAAGGATTATTGATTTCAGTCGAGGCAGTGGACTATGGTGGAAAGGGTTAAACCATTGTCTATAGGCAAGGGCTGACTGGTTTTTCTCTGGCTGTTCCTATGACTTTTACCGTGTGTTCTTTTCTTCGTGTCAGTATTGAATTTATAGGACTAAACTTAGGAGAATTTTAAATCAATCGTAATTTCTCTTGTCTTATTAAAGAAAAACTAAAATTTATCTTCCACAAGATGAATCTCACTCTAACCCTATCATTGCCACTCCCTTCCTCCCATTAAGTCCGACCTTCCAAAAATATTAACTAGATAATGATGAAATTAGACTAGAACTAAATCACAAAATATTAAAAATAAAAAAAAATTTTACAATTGAACTTGTATTGAGCTTCCCATCGATGAAAATCTCAGATAAAATAGGGTGTCAATAGGCTTTTTCAAATAAGTTAAAAAAATAAAAAAAAATCTTTTTAAATTTTCAAAAAATATTTATAAAAACAAAAAAATAATTTTAAAAAAACCTTCTTCAAATAAAAATCCCTAAAAAATAAATTCATGAATTCTTCCAAACTATTGGAGAATTTTCATGGATTTAATTTTTAAAATGAAATCCACCAAACTATTGAAAAATTGATAAATCTGTTTTCAAAAAAAATAAAAAAAAAATAATTTTTATCCTCTAAACTATTAGAGGATTGCTTCTTAAATTAATTCTTACCAAATTATTGAGAGACTTAATGAATTTTCTCAAAAAAAATAAATTTTTATAAATCTTTTTACAATAAAATCTTACAAAACTAGTGAAAAATCTACTTTAAGGTAAGTCATAGCAAACTATTAGGAAACTTTACTAATTTTTTAGAATAAAGCACTTTAATAAATCCGACGATAAAGCCTCTTTAGAATGGGATACTAGTCTCTATGAATACTTCTGAGGTCAGAGAATTATCTTAAATTGCTACCAAACTATTGGGGTGATTTTAAGATTAAATTCAATATTAAATATTTTGGTAAACTATAAACATTTTCAAGACTTGACTAATTTGAGAATAAATTATTACCATCTCTTAGATGGGTGTTGTGAGGGTGTTATAACCTTCCTTATATATAATGTACTCCCACACTTAAAATCTGGTTTCGTGGATGAAATTCAATCAGGTGGTCAATCACACTTAAACAAAAAAGATTAGTGGTAACTCCTTTTAATCTATGCCTAGTGGTAGGTCCATAAATTTATACGTTATGACAGTTTGGTGACTCCACTGAAGATATTGAGAGTCAAGCTAATGAACGATTTCTTATTATCCAAGCCTTGCCTAATAAATTTGGGATTTTTTTCTCTTTCCTATTTATTTTTTTTATTACTTATATTTGTTACTTATTCATTTATTTATTATATATATCTATCATTCATTTGCATATACATAACATAAAGCTCTCCACTCGAGCTTTACCTTTAGGAAATAGTGAAGTACCTATGCCCTTGTGAGATTTCATATCTCCGCATGAGCTTGTGAAACACTCCCACTCAGATTAAACCCTTTTTGCTTATAGCTTATGATTGGTGAGGATCGGGGTGTCTTACTAGTCTATGATTGACTATGATGTACGAAACAATTTGAGAACCTTTTAGAATTAACCCAAATTGCATATAGCTAACCTTAAGAGCCCAACCATAGATAGAGCCATGCCTTTCTACCCTTTATAGTTAACCCATAATTTAAGGTCATGTTGTTATTTTATTTATAGTGTTTGTTCTTTTTATTGAAATAACTAACTGATTTTCTTATATTTTTTATTTTTTTTCTTATTGTGCATATTCATAAACATATATACAGATTGCATATTATGCTTACTAACTTTTTTTATTATGCATGTATTCATTCTCATGCATAATTTGATAGGTCTATAAACATCATTCTAAATTTGCACCATGATTGTGGGGAATCAAGGCTCAATGATAGCTCAACACCAGTATTACACTCGACTAGAGCCAAGAAAATGGAACATGACAATGTAAATCATCTTGAAAAGATAGAAAATGCTCAGGAGATACTTGAAAAAAAATTGAGCAAAATTCTAGAAACCCTAGAAAAGGTAAATAAAGGAAAATCAGTGAAAGAAAATACCTCATAAAAAGCTACTAAATTAGCATATCCTTCAAGTTTCAGCCCATATTATACTCAAACCACCCCAAGCTTTCAACCATAACAGGCTGTATTTCTGAATTACAACTACCCAGAAATAACTTATGAACCTGGTCATGAGAATGTCCAAAATTATAATAATCCTATTTTCACTGAAAAGGCAGTCAAGCCTATTCAACCCCCACTCTGGATGAGACAAAGGAGAAAGAAAAATTGTAAATGGCTATACCCCCAAAAGACTCTAAGATCGATTAAGCCATGAGCATGATTGAGGAAAGATTGTAGGCAGTAAAAGGCATTGATTTTTATGGATCCATGGATACTGCCAACTTTATTTGGTTCTAAATGTTGTGATTCTTTTAAAATTTAAGGTACCAAATTTGATAAGTATAATGTTATCAAGTACCCTATTACACATATCATAATGTATTGTCATAAGATGATAGTACATACCAGCAATGAGAAACTACTAATGCATGTGTTTCAAGGTAGCTTAACCGAATCTGCTATAAGGTGGTATGTTTAGTTGGATAGAACCCGTATTAAGTTGTGAAAAATTTTGACTCAATCTTTTATCAACCAATATTGTCACATCATAGATATAACCCCTGATCACTTTTTATTACAAGGTATGAAGAAACAAGAATCTAAGTCTTTTAAAAAATATGCCCAAAGGTGGCGAGATATAGCTGCTCAGGTCCAACCACCCTTAATTGAAAAAAAAATGATGATTTTGTTTGTAAGCACTTTGAAATTGCCTTATTATGAAAATATGATAGAAAATATAACAAAGAACTTTACTAATATGGTGATCTCATGAAAGATTATTGAAAATGCCATCAAGAGTGACAAGCTTAAGGAGGGAAATATCAATAGTGCCAAAGAAGGTGGGATGCCTGAGAGAGAAGAGGATGAAGCCCAAGTGATAAGTTTTGAAAGACAACAATCCAAAAGTTATGCTCCATATCCACCATGTGTTCATCCTACTTATTATCCAATAGCCAATAATGTTACACAAGTTTCTTACCAACCTTATTTCCCAATCATGAACAATATCACTCTAAGTCTTCCTCAACCAGCTTTTCAGACACCTACATATGGCCTTATCCTATTACTACACTAATTTTAAAGTCTAATAATCAAGTTAGTAGTTTAAGAAGATCCAGGGGCAATCAAAAGAGAACTTGTACTGATCCTATTCCCATAATCTACACTGAGCTATTTTCAGAGTTGGTCAAGAATGACCTAGTATTTCCAATCTTTTTAGAACCATTGAAGCCACCTTATCCTAAATGGTATAATGCTAATGCCACATGTGAATATCATAATAGGAAATAGGTCACTTTATAAAATTTACCCTGCTTTTAAGCATAAGATGCAAAGTTTGATTCGAGTAGGTTAGATGAGCTTTAATGAATTAGGAGAGCTAAATATCCATAAAGACCTTTTGTCTAATCATCCAGGGGCATGACTTTCGAAAGGCTAATTGGAACTGATTATCATTTTAGGATTTCTTGAAAATATGAATATTTTTTATGCACTTGGATTTCATCTTAGTTTTAATCATTTTAATAAAAGTGACAAATATGTTGCATTTTCATGACATTCTTCTTTTGTGTGAATCACCATTATCCACTTTTCCTTTTTATACCTCTTTCCCACATCTATCTTTCGTTTTCAAATAATAAAGGTTCAAACAATCATGATGATAATTTAAGATTCGATTTTGAAAACATCATTCATAATGATTTGATTAATAGATGAAGATTGTTGATTCATAGAGACTACTGAATAGAAGGATAAATTTGGAGAAGAATTTCAAAAGTGATGTAATACATGATCCTTGCAATTATTCATAAGTTTGCTATTAGCCAATGAATGTTCTTCATTGAGAGTATTCATATTTGAAATGAGAAATGACCATTCTTCTTTTATCCTTTCAAAAAAAAAGCTTTATAATTTGATGGGGCAAAATGCCAATGGGCTCCACCCAAAAAAAAGCAAAAAAAAAAAAAAAAAATTGATGAGGTAAAATGTTAAAATGCCTCACTTAAAGAAATGATCCTTAGTTTGATTACCTTTCAAACACAATTTGGGCTTATTTTATCCATTTCTTTGGCACCCTTTACCCTAGCCTATCTTACGTCTCTTAAAAGTTCATTTTAATCAAACGTGAATATTTGATTTAGAGAATCATGAATTAAATTAGGGCAGGTTATTGAATTGTTTGAAGCTTTGATCAAAGTGTCATTAATGAAAAATGAAAAGAAAAATGAGGAAAAGGTGTGAAAAAAAATAAATACAAAACAAAAAAAAAACAACAAAAAGTGGGAAAATTTAAAAAAAAATGCAAGAAAAAAGAAGCAAGAAAATAAGAAAAAAAGAAAGAAAAAAAAAAAAGAGAAAAAAAGAAAACTTAAACTAAAAACTCGAAAAGACAATTGAAGTAAAAATGAAAACTCGAAAATAACTTCATGTGAAATCACAGGAATGAGAATAATGATTGGTTCAAAGAAAGATGATATTAATGGAATGTGTTTTCTAAAAATGATCTTGAGTTTGAGTTCAAAATTATCTAAACAATTGTTATTTTGGGTGTTAATATCTTATTTGAATAATCAAATATTTTGCATTTGTTCACCCTTGAGTTATTCTTGACCCTACCTTTTATTCTTTCAATAACAAAGACTTATTTTCCTTATCCTTCACTAAATGAACATTTCTCGAATGAACCAAGAAAATGTATCACGTTTGTCATTGATTTGAATGATGGCAAATAAATGAATGACATGTTTCATAAAGAGTTTTCCATTCTTTTGAAAGAAATCCAAGATGAAATGAATGAAAGAAGCATGAAAAAATAGTTTACAAAAGGGCAAACAAGATGACTCAGTGATGAATTTAGTAATAGATTAGTTGACACGACTTATGAGTTGTGATCAGATAGAAAGAATAACATAGATCAACTGACAAAATTTACTCTGAGACTATTAATACTAAGAAGCTAAGATGGACTAGTGGCATCTTGAAAACCTTGTCACCATAATGGAAATTTCATGACATCAATACTACATACAATACATTTGCATCCTAGATAGGACATTCATCGTTGCAATATTATCATTACTCATTCGATTTTTGCTTAGTCCAAAGCATTTTTTATGATATGTAGTTTCATCTTGATCATTTATTTTTGACCTCGACTCAGTCCTTATCATTTTATTTTTTGACTTGTGATTTAATCCTAATCAGTCATTTCGATCTTGGCTTGGTCTAACTCATTTTTAGAACCTTTGCGAAACTTGAAATCTTACAAATCTTTCTTGTGAATCTGAAAATCCTTGGAAACCTAGAATCTTTACGAATTTAGAATCATTGCAAAACTTGAAATCTTGCGAATCTTTCTCTTTCATGAATCTGAAAGTTCTTGCAAACCTATAATCTTTGCGAATCTAGAACCTTTGCAAAACTTGAAATCTTGCAAATCTTTCTTACGAGTCTGAAAATCCTTATGAATCTTGAATCTTTGTGAATCTAGAATCTTTGCAAATTTTGAAATCTTGTAAATCTTTAATCTTGCGAATCTAAAAGTTTTTGCAAACTTGCAATCTTTACAAATCTAGAACTTCTGTAAAACTTGAAATCTTATGAATTTTTCATGCTTGCAAAACCTTACAAATCTTGAATCTTTGCAATTTTGTTAAACTTAAGATATTGGATCTTTCAACTTCTGTTATGGAACTCCACAAATTTTTAAAAGTCCAAATTGTGAATCTTTGGATTTAGAGTGAAATTTTAAACTTTATTTTTTTCAACCTGTGGCTCAATCCCGATCACTCATTTCGATTTTGATTCCATCCAAACCATTTTTCTAACTCATGGTTCTATCCCGGTTAATCATCTTTGACCTTGACTCGATCCTAGTCACTTCATTTTCAAATTGTAGCATCATCCCAGTCATCCAATCTCAACTTAGGCCAAATCATTTCCTGACTCATGGTTTTATCCCAGTTAGTCATCTTCGATCTCAACTTGATCCTAATCACTTTATCTTTTTGACTCGTGATTTTATCTCATTCATTCAATCTTAGTTCCATCTAGATCATTTTTTGACTTGTGGTTTCATTCTAATCAGCCATCTTCGACAACGACTCGATTTTGGTCACTTTATCTTGTCGACTCACGATTTTGTCCCGGTCATTCAATCTTAGTCTCATTCATTTTTTTCGTAACTGATCTGACTCCTATTCTCGGATTGTAATAGAGTAGGTGCTTATGTCTTTGTATCATCCCTGTCTAATAGAGATGTACAAGTAAGGGCAACTATAGACACCCATCTGTGTTTGGGGTCAATTGGGTCAATTTTATTTTTTCTATTATTATTACTAGTATTACAGTATAGTATGTCACTATTATTATATTATTATTATGGTACTATATTATATTATTATTATATTATAGTTATTATAGCTATTATAATAGATGTTATTATACTATGTTATATTATTATAGTTATTATTATTATTATCTTACTTTTTGTTTTTTTCTTTCCTTTCTTGTTTCAATTCGAGAGTGAATTTTAGAAATTGAAATCTGATCAAAGGAATTCAACACAGTCATTGATTTTATTACATAATTGGGGTTATAGATTCAATCTAAGAAATCGACCAAGAACCTAGACTAAATTTAAGGTTCGGGTAGAATTTAATCCCATGATTCAAGCTTGGGATTGATTTTGTCTATTTCCTAAAATATGTCCTAAGAGACCTATAAATTGGACAAGAAACCACAAAACAAATGAGAGAACGGATTTGGGGGGTACATGGTGAATTGGGAAATTTTTGGTTCTAGAAAATTGCTTGGGCAATAAAGGGTTTTTCTTGGATTTTGATTTTGGGAATCCTAGCTTTGATTTGAAGTTTCTGGGTTAGATTTGGGTTTATAAGGTTTGATTTAAGTTTTATGGAGAATATTTGAAGAAATATGGGCAAATCTAAAAAAATTTGGGATTTTTTTGGACAAATCTAGGTTTGGATGAATTTTCTAGTGGAGAATGAATTTTTCGATTCAATTTTTCGACAGGGTTTGAATTTTCAAGTAGGATTCCGGCCAGTTTTCTAAAAACCAGTGGGTTTTTCAGTTTTCGATTGAATTCTTTGACAGCATTCCTAGAAATTGATGAGATTTTCAATTTTCGATTGAATTTATCAATAGGTTCTTGGGGAATTTTAGAGAGAGGTTAGAGGATTTGGGTTGTAGTGAAAAAGCATAAGGGATTCTAAGAAAAAAAAATGCTAGGTAATGCCTTTTATAGCAGCCCAAAATTGTGTCGTTTTGGCACACTTAGATCCACACTCTAACCCGTTGACCCATGCATTAATCCGCACTCCGACCTGATCCAATCGCAAGGTTTTTTTTTCATTTTATTTTTATTTTTTTATTTTAGTTTTACTTTATTTTTTTTAACATTTTATTTTATTTTTTTATGGTTTTATTTTTTAGAAATTTTGTAAAAATAATTTATGTTATTTTATTTTTGAAAATAAATAGGTTTTAAAAAAAATAATTATATAAAAACAAAACCTTTTCAAATAAGTCAAAAAAATATTTTCAAATAATCTTCAAAATAATAATAACAAAACAAAAAAAATATTTTTAAGTTTTCAAAAAATATTTATAAAAACAAAAAAAAATACTTTAAAAAAAAAAGACATTTTTCAAATAAAAATCACTACAAAATAAATTCATGAATTTTACCAAACTATCGAAGAATTTTTATAGATTTAATTTTTAAAATGGAATCCACCAAACTATTGAAAATTTTCATAAATTTGTTTTCAAAAAAATAAAAAAAATAATTTTTATCCTCTAAATTATTTGAGGATTGTTTCTCAAATTAAGTCTTATCAAATTATTAAATGACTTAATGAATTTTTTCAAAAAGAATAAATTTTCATAATTATTTTTATAATAAAATCTCACCCAAATATTGAAAGATCTACTTCAAGGTAAATCCTAACAAATTATTTGGAGACTTTATTAATTTTTTAGAATAAAACACTTTAATAAATCCGACGGTGAAGCCTCTTCAGAGTATGACACTAATCTCTATGAATACTCCTGAGGTGAGAGAATTATCTTAAATTGTTACCAAACTATTAGGGTGATTTTAAGATTAAATCTCAATGTTAAATATTTTGATTAAATATAAACATTTTTAAGGCTTTGATAATTTGAGATCAAACTGATACGATCCTTTGGATGGGCGTTGTGAGGGTGTCATGACCTTTCCAACAAATAACTGAACTCTTGAACTTAAAATCTAGTTTCGTAGATCATATTCAATCAAGTGGCGAATCACGCCCAAACAACAAAGATTGGTAGCAACTCTCTTTAATTCATGTCTAGCAATAGATCCACAGATCTATATGTTATGACATAACTAAAATAAGATATTATCATGTTCACATAGTACTTACTCAATGTAAGGATTTACCTTTTCATAATTCACTAAAACATATAAGTCTGCCTTAATATGCACATATGCTGATAGCCATTGGGATTTATCTTGTGGACACAATACTTAGCCAAGATAAGTAAATATTAAAAAACATCCTCTAGATTCTACAATTCCCCTGTCATCATTATGTGAAATTTGATTCAATCTCATTGACACATTTGGATTAAAATATAATGAACAAAAAGTGAATATCTCCTTAATAACAAATGTCTTACATATAGATGCTTCAACAAATGCTCGATTGGTGCATTTTTTCTTGAAATGATAAAGAAACCTAATCATCATCATAACATAACATAACATAAATGTTATTGATTGAAAATTAAATTAATAAATGTTAATGTCTAACAATTGAAATATATTATCTCTCAAATAAGTACATCCATCGATAATGAATAGGTCCACTAATTTTTACCTTGTTAAGTAAGTAAATCAGCAAATGCACCATAAAACTAAAAAACCTAGAGGAAAAATCTTTTTCTAATTTACATATTGTTTCTACAATGTTTTTTTCCAACATTTCCATTTGATCCACATGTACAAACCAAAGAAATGTTAATTGTTTAACCTATGCACAAACATCTCTTCCTTACTCTTTGTTTAAAGTGTAAAAAGCTTTAGGCATGAAAATTTTCCTATTCTTTTCAACCAATTCCAACTCATGTCACTTACAATACACTTTAAGATCTAGCCTAACCTTATATGTTGTTTTTGGTTTTACCCTTAACATCTATCATTGTGTTAAAGACATTGCAAAGATGTTATGCTTAATATGCATCACATCAAGATTATGCCAAAAGATTGATATGGTAATAGAGCAACTCCCAAAATTTACTTTTCTTCACCTAATTATGACTTTTATCAAAACTAACTAACTCTTGATCACTACATTTTGTGCCAAATGTGATATCAAGAAGGTTATTCAACCAAGCTAAAATTTCTTCACCTGATAATGGAACAACAAGGATGTCACATTCAATCCTTTTTTGAAAAGTATCTCTTTACTTTATAAAAAGATGATCAAGAGGTAAAAATTGATTATGACAATTGAAAAAGCAAGGCTTCTTACCATAAGCCAATTGAAACGACTTTCCTTATCCTACGCAATAAGGGCATGATAAGATTTCATGAGTGCTCCATCCAAACAACATACCATAAGTAGAAAAATCATTCATTGTCCATAAAAGAGTTGCCTTCAAATGAAAATTTTATTTTCTATAAGTATCATAAGTCACAACACCATTCAACCATAATATTTTTAACCAAAATCAACAAGCAAGTAATGAAACTATATCTTGGTAAAGAAAAAAAGTTCCAACCAACTGAAAGGGCGATAGTCAAAGGCAATCGCGAGCGGTCACAAGTAATCATGGGCTCAAAGGCTCAAAGAATCAAGGGTCAGTGGCCATGGGCTCAAAGGCTGATGGAGGCCAAGAAAAAGTGACACGAGCATGGGCCGATGACAAAGAACAAAGAGAGGAAAGGAGAGAAGGGAAAAGAAAGGCTCAAGGTCACGAGCTCACAGGTTTAAAGATCGACAATGGAGAGGAAATGACGGTAGGGGCACGAGCCAACGATGAAGAGAGAAAAGAGAAATTAAAGATAGGGTTTTCAATTAGGGATGAAAAAAAATGGGGAAAGAGCTTTTTAGATTCAATTTACTTTTACCATCGAATTACCAATAGATTTTTTTGTTAGTAATTGAAAATTTTTTTTAACTTTTAATGACAGATTACTGATGGATTTCATAGGTATTTCTGAATTTTAGCAACTAATTACCGACAGAATCCACTACTAATTAAAAAATTTTCCTTCCAATTTAATTCCAAACAAATTTTAAACAAAAAATTTTTTACCAACAGAAAAAATCCATCTGTAATCCATCGATAAAACTTTTAGAATAGATTACTGACAGATTTTTTCTATCGGTAAAAATGCGCCAAATCGTCACTTTTTCCATGGCAACTTCACCTATGAAATATCAACAGATTTTTTTCCATCGATAAATTTCATTGGTAAAAAATTTCTAATTTTTTTTAATTTTTGTCAGTAAACCATCTGAAATCCATCAGTAATTACCAACCAAAAAATTCTTTTAGTAAAAACTTGTTGGTATTAAAGTGATTTCTAGTAGTGTTATCTCTTAAAGCTCAAGCCCTAGTTTCTCTTGATTTAATTATGATGCACTGATCCTTACCTCCAATTGATGTCCCATTTTCGTTTTTCTGATAGCCACTAAGACAAATATTTTATATCAAGGGTTTAAGGTTTAAACCAAAAAGTCTATGTTATTACTCTTACTAAATGAATGCCACAAAACAATTTTTAACTTGCATGACACACAGAACATGTTTAAGAATGCATGAATGTAATAATGAAGCAAATATATCTACAAAAATAGAATTTCTTATGCACATAGGCCAAAATGTAAAAACCATATTAATGATGAATGCAAAATGCAATAATTGAATCCCTAAAAAAAATGACAAACTCCTTACCGATCTTAAATTCCATCTTTTTTTCTTATTTTTTTCTTTTATTCTTTCTCTTTCTTCTTTTTTTTTACCCTTTTTACCAAATCATTTTTTTTGCAAGACTTACTAAACAACTTGACAATTCCAAAACTTCTCTTTTATTTTAAAAATGTGGGAACCTAAAAACAAAATAAATAAGAGCAACTTGGTTCTAACTTCAAAAGAAAATTTGGATTGAAACAAAAGAGGTAAAATTTCTTTTTTTCATGCTTTTTCTTTTTATTTGTCTAACAAAGAAATTAAGAAAACCTATTTCTGTTTGTTTTTTCTTTTTGAAATTTTTATTTTTTTCTTTTGTTTATTGGTTAATAAAATAAAGAATTTAAGAAAACCTCTTTCAAAATCTTAAAAATATTTTTTTTGAAAATGGAAATATTGGACAACTACTAAATAAATCAAACAGTATGTTAAAAGAAAATTTTGTTGAAAGAAAATTCTCCTTTTTTTAAAAGAAATTTTAGTTTCTTTTGCATTATTATTACCCCTAAATACAAGTTATATCAAAATGTTCTTCATGTGTCCTAATTTGGGTAATTCTACAAAAAAGATTGGCATGGCTCTACTTAAGGTCGATCCTCTAAGGTTCACAATATGCTTTGTTCAAATTTAGATGTTTAAAGGTTCTCAAATTATTTCCCATATCATCGTCCATTACAGACTAGTAAGAAAATTAAAATTAAATATTAATTAAACCATTAAATCCAAAGCTTAGGATAACGTATGATTAATTTTTAGTTTGATGCTCAAAAATTTTTTCAGTAGAATCGCCAAGCTGTCGCAACATACGGATCCGTGAAACGAACTACAATATGTAAAAATTTTGGAAATAAAAACAAAACAAAGAGTCGTCACCAATCTTTTTTATTAGGTGTAATTAGCCATCTAAAAAGTTTATCTTTTTAATAAAAAAAATGAATTTGTGGTTTATCAAAAAGACATTTTTGGTCTTTGAAAACAGAGTTGGGTTTAGAAATACGGTTATACATGAAAAATGATTCGCACCTTCGTAACACCTATTTTGAAAAACAATGTCAATTAATCATGTGTTATCTTTAGTATTGGATAAAAATTGTTTCAGTTTGAAATTTAATAATAATTCTTTTAACTTTTTGAAAAAAAAAAGATAATTAGTTTTATTAAAAATCTTTATTTATGAATGTTGTGAAAATATTTAAGTTAAAGAATTATCTTAAATTTCTTTAATATTTAGACAAAATTTAAAGATAATTCTTTTCACTTATGATTTACTACGACATTCCTTAAAATGAAAATAACATTCTTTAAAGATGATAATTGTTAGTAACTCTCTAATATCTAAGCAACGCACCAAGAACTATTTTCCTCTGAATGTTATTTTTGTTTTATTTCAAAATCCATTTTTTAAACAACAATTTTTTAGAGAAAAACATTTTTATGAAAAAAAAAAACAATGATGCTGTCATAACATCTAGATCCAGGGATCTATCACTAGACATTGACTTAAGGAGTCGCCACCAATCTTTTTTATCTAGGTGCGATTGACCACCTAAGGAATTTATCCTTTCAGGGAACAACTAAGTTTAAGGGTCCCTAAAAAAATAGGTTCGGATCTACTAACTAGAACAAGGTTCGAGAGTTCGATTACGTATAAAGAACGTTATAGCACCCTCACAACGCCCATCAAAAGATGGTACCAACTTAATTTTGTGTTATCCAATAAGCCTTAAAAATTTACCAAGTAATTAGTTATTGAAAATTATTCTCAATTGACTCTAATACTTTTAGCAAAAAATTCAGAAAATTCCCTCACCTCAAGAGTATGCAAGAAACTACTGTTTCACTTGCAGAGGCTCCGTCGTCAGATTATTTAAAAAGAAAATTCAAAAGAAATAAAAAAAGAAGAAAAAAATGATTACTTTTGTACAAGAAAAAATTGATACTTTCAACTTTTCCCCAAAATATTTTTTTTGAAAACTTTAATTTCGAGGAAAATTAATACTTTCAACTTTTCCTCAAAAAAAAAACTTTTTTTTTAAATTTATTTTTAAGGAAAATTGATAGTTTCAACTTTTTCCCAAAAATATTTTTTTGGAAACTTTAATTTTGAGAAAAATTGATACTTTCAACTTTTCCTCAAAAAAATCTTTTTTGAAAATTTATTCTCAAGAAAAATTGATATTTTCAACTTTCCCTAAAAAAAAACAACCTTTTTTTGAAAATTTATTCTTAAGAAAAATTGATACTTTCAACTTTTTCCTAAAAATATTTTTTTGAAATTTTTAATTTCGAGAAAAATTGATACTTTCAACTTTTTTTCAAAAAAAATTTTTTTATAAATTATTCTTAAGGAAAATTAATACTTTCAACTTTTCCTCAAAAATATATTTTTTTTTAATTTTATTTAAAAAAAATAAAATAAATAAATAAATGAAAATAAATAAAAAATAAAAAAAATATTAAACAATCCTAATATAATAATAATAAATAAATAAAATAATAATAAAAAGAAACGAAGAAAAAAAAAACCTAGGAACGGCTCGACTTACAGCTCGATTCAGCTCGGCTCAAGGAAGAAAAATGGCTCAGAGACGCGGCTCGGGGTGTCGGCTATACTCGGTTAACGGCTCAGAGAAGCGGGTCACGCGGAGGTCGAAAGCGGGTCGACGTTTGGGTCGGGTTTGATTTTGATAAAACGTGCGGATCCTCTGAGTTACTTAACGCAGAAACGACGTCATTTTGGGAGGGTATATAAGGTTGATTCCTTCATTTTTTCAGCAGACCGAGCCTCTCCTCTCTCTTTCTTTCTTTTCTCTCCCTTCTCTCTAAAATTTTTGAAGAACTCCGGTTGAATATTCATCGAATCTTGGAAATTTAGCCAGAATCTGGGTTTTTCACTGAAAATTCATCGAAAAGTTGATCGATTTTTGAAAATTCCCATCGAAAACTAGGCAGCTGGCCGAAAACTTCAAACTTGACCGGAATGGTTGCCAAAAAATTCAACCTTCGCCGAAAAATTCAACTGAAATCTAGAAATTTTCCAAAAATTTCCAGAAAAATCTTCAAAAATTTCCCACTTATTCCTAAAGCTGTTTTAACGCCTCTAAACCCTTTTTCAGCTTTCAAATCTCTTCTTTCTGCCTTTTTCTCTCAGCCAGTAATTTTTTTTCTCTTTTTTCCTTTGATCTGAAGGTCCTTTTATAGGGATTGATCAGAAGAGTTTCTGATCAATCCCAACTCTTCTTTGGATTGGGATTCAATCATTGAATCCAGTATGAACTCTGATTGAATCCTAATCACGGTAAAATTCTCCAAATTTCAGCCAAAAAAAGAAAAATAAAAAAAAATATTAATAGATAATTTAAAAAGAAAATAATTAGATAAATAATAATATTAACAGATAACTAAAAATAAATATTAGATAAATTATAATATATAATCAGATAAATATATATAAATATTAACAGAAAAAAAAATAGTAATTATAATAATAAGGATATATATTAAATAGTAATAATAAATAAATAAATAATAAATACATAAGACAAAAATAAAAGAAAAATATATATATAATAATAAAAATAAAAAAAATATAAAATACAAAATAAAAAAAATGGGCTTACCCATTTGGACCAAGCCCAATTGATCCGAGCCTGGACCAAATTGGGTGTCTACAGCTGCCCTTCTTTGCACATTTTCTATGAAACAAAAATTATGCAAAGACGTAGACACCCAATCAAGACTCAACTCAACATTTTTATTATTTTTTTTAAGATTTGATCAAAACTCCTCTAATCAGAGGCTCAACAACTTTGAAAATGAATAAAGCTCCCATATTCAGAGGCTCAACGACTTTGGAAAATAAACAAAACTCCTCTAAACAGAGGCAATTTTTTTTTTTTGTTTTTTTTATTTTTTTTAATTTAATCAAAGCTCCTCTAAGCAGAGGCTCAACGACTTTGAAAAATAAATGACTTCTAAATCAATTAAACTTTGAAAAATAAATGCTCATTAATAAAACTTTGAAAAATAATGCTTCTAAAGAAAACGCTTGAAAAAATGGCTGATCTAATCTGAGCTCAATGACTTTGGAAAAATAAAGGCTTTCTAATCGAGTCAACGACTTTGTAAAAAATAAATGCAAATTACAATCATTCCGAAGTCTGAAAATCTGTATTTGAATAATTTCAAGATTATCCCAAGGTCTTATTAAATACCCTGATGAAAGACATTATTTCAAATTAGAACTTATTGACTAGTTTTCTAATTTGAATATTACATCTGTTTTTTCTATGTAGGATGTTGACTACAGCATGCATTTGAATTTATCACTATACTTTCTTGAAAGTAATATATGCTATGCAATGCATATGAATTTCAATGCATGCTATGCAAATGTTGGCCAATTAATTCCTATTCAATGTATGGTATTCAAGTTTCTCAAGCTCTTTTCTTGGGCATCAAACCCTTTGATTCTTCAAAAACCAGATTATGTTGCTCTTCTAAGATCGAGCCAGTGTAGTTCTTAATTGTCTCTTTCACTCACATTCTTCCTGTAAGAAATCTCTTCCCAAATTTAATGTCCTAATCAGGAACTGAACATCTTAATTCTACTTTTATCACTCTTGACTTATTCAATGTAATGTAAAAATCTTTCATGTTGTTATTCATTCATCAATCATTATTTCAAACTCAAAAAGTAAGAATGCATTTGCACATTTCGTCCATGGTGGGGTATTAGAAAGAAAGGAATATGAATGGTTGAGAAACAGTCACTAGAAAAAGACACAAAGAATGAAATAGAATGTCTCTTATTAGTAAAATGTTGGCTAATTTTGGCCAAGGGAGAATTACAAGGATAAGCATGGGGACAAAGCCCAAAATGAACAATCAGATAATCATGATAACACATCTCAAGGTTTTTTTTAAAAATCAAACCCTCTGATGTATTTAACAACTTGGAGCTCTTCCAAATTTGCTAGTTTTCATGTCAACAGACTTTCAAATTCGATGTTGTATTCTCCTTATCTAAGTTGCCTTTTCAGGTTTTCAACTTAGACAAACCTCCTATGACTCAAATCGCCCCTTTTAGGGTTTTCGCCTTGAGCCTTCTTTTTTCATTCACTTTTTTTCCTTTTTTTCATTTTTTCATTTTTTTCTTTTCATTTTCATTTTTTTAAGCATAGTATTTCTTCACAGCATCAGAATTTATAGGATGGGATAAATCATTTCCATCTATCTCAGTCAGTATCAGCGTTTCACCCGAAAAAGCTCATTTCACCACATACGGTCTTTCTCAATTTGGAGTCCATTTTTCTCTACTATCATGTTTGATCGAGAGGATTCTCTTTAAAACCAACTCTTTTTCTTGAAAGCAACGAGATCGAATCTTCTTATCATGAACCCTCATCATTCTTTTTTGATGTAGCTGACCATGGCACAATACAGTCAATCTCTTTTCTTCTATGAAATTTAACTGTTCATAGCATTCTTGAATCCATTCAGCTTCTTTCAACTGAACTTCTTTTAGAACCCTCAAGGAAGAGATCTCTACTTTCACTGGTAGTATAATTTTTATCTCATAAACCAAAGAAAATGGGGTTACCTTAGTAGAGGTACGAACTGACGTTCAATATGCATGTAATGCAAATGGTAACTTCTCATGCCAATCTTTATAAGTCTTCGTCATCTTTTCCAAAAAAATTTTTATGTTCTTATTGGCTGCCTCAACTGTCCCATTCATTTTCGGACAGTATGGTGCTGAGTTATGATGCTTGATCTTGTATTGAGCACATATTTCTTACATCATCTTACTATTTAAATTCTTGGCATTGTCTGAAATAATTCTTTCTGAAAGCTCATATCTACAGATGATCTCTCTCTTTATGAATTTACAAACCATAGATCGTGTCACACTTGCATATGATGCTGTCTCTAGCCATTTTGTGAAATAATCTATCATCACAAAAATGAATCAGTGCCCGTTAGAAGCCTTTGGGGTGATTGGACCAATGACATCCATGCCCCACATTGAGAATGGCCATGATGGTGCCATAACATGTAAAGCAGATGGCAGAGCATGGATCTTATCGGCATATATCTGGCATTTATGACATTTACGAGCATAATCAATGCAATCATTCTCTATCATCAACTAGTAATATCTTGCTCTCATAATCTGTCCCGTCATCATATGTCCACTGGTATGTGCCCCACATATTCCATCATGCACCTCTTCAATAATTTTTTTCGCTTCAGTTTTACTTACACACCCAATAATACATGATCCTGACTTTTTTTGTACAGAATATCCCCATCTGAAAAAGCTCATAGCCAATCTTTGGATGACCCTTTTATCATTTTTTGTTACTTGATCTAGGTACTACTGATCTTTAATATACTGTAAGATATCATGATACCAGGGTTTTCCATCTTCTTCTTCTTCTACATTAGAGCAATAAGTTGGCATATCTTTAAAATCTAGCTTAATGGGTTAGATGTCAGTATTGTCATTAATTCGAATCATTGCAACCAGAGTAGCCAATGCATCAGCAATCATATTCTTTTCTCAAGGTAAATGATCAAACTGGATATTTTCAAATTGTTTCATCAACTCTAGAATATACTTATGATATGGACGAGTTTTGAATCTCTCGTTTCCCATTCTCCTTTCAACTGATATATAACTAGAGCTGAGTCCCCAAACACTTTTAATACTTTCACTATTCTATCTATAGCAACTTGTAAGCCCATGACATATGCCTCATATTCAATGATGTTATTTGTGTAATTAAAATTTAACCTTGCTGTTATAGGGCAGTATTGTTCTTTCAGAAAGATCAGAATTACCCTAATTCTGTGCCCTAAAGCATTGGCAGCTCCATCAAAATATATTCTCCAACACTTTTCTTCATGCTCCCCTTTCTCCAGTTGAGAAATAGTCATTAAGTCTTCATCAAAGAATTCCAATTTCATTGGCTCATACTCTTCAGTAGCACGATCAGCAAGAAACTCTGCTATAGCACCCCCTTTTATTACTTTTTGGCTCATATATATATCATATTCCGAGAGCATTACTTACCATCTGGCAATTCTTCTAGACAAAGAAGGCTTCTCGAAGATATATTTAATTAGATCTAATTTCGTTATGAGCCATGTGGTATGGTAGAGCATATATTGTTTGAGTCTTTTAGCAGTCCACGCTAATGCATAACGCATTTTCTCCAATGAAGAATACTTAGATTCGTACTCTGTGAACTTTTTACTCAGATAGTAAATAGCTCTCTCCTTTCAACTAGACTCGTCTTGCTGCCCCAACACACATCTCATTGAGTTTTCACATACTGTCAAGTATAAAATTAAAGGTTTCCCTGGAACAGGTGGCACCAATACTGGAGGGTTTGATAAGTATTGTTTAATTTTATCAAATGCCTCTTGACATTCTTTATTCCATTTTTCATCCTCACAAGACTTTGCAATCATATCGTCTACATACACCTCGATTTCTTTATGCATCATGTCATGGAAGAGTGTTACCATGGCCTTTTGATATGTTACCCCAGTATTCTTTAACCTAAAAGGCATGACTTTATAGCAATAGGTTCCCCATATGGTCACGAAAGTGTTTTTTTCCATATCATCTATAGTCATTTTCATCTGATTATACCCTAAGAAACTATCCATAAAAGAGAAAATTGAATGCCTAGCCGTGTTATCTACCAGTGTGTTGATATGAGGTAAAGAAAAGTTATCTTTTGGACTAGTTTTATTCAAATTACGATAGTCTACACACATTTGTACCTTTCTATTTTTCTTAAGAACTGGTACTATATTGGCTACCCATTCTGGAACTTAGCCACTTGTAGAAAACCTACATCAAATTGTTCTTCACCTCTTCTTTGATCTTTAGTAGCATTTTAAGCTTCATTCGTCTCAGTTTCTGCTGAACTGGCTTACATTCTGGCTTTAAAGGTAATTTGTGCTCCATTATCTCTGTGCTCAGCCCTGGCATATCCTGGTAAGACCAAGCAAATACATCTACAAATTCTTAAAGTAGGTCTACCAATCGTTGTCTATCTCTTGATGAAAGTGAAGTACCCACTCTGATCTCTTTTTTATTCTTTTCATCTCCTAGATTCACTAAGTCAACTATCTCCTGATGAGGTTCAATTGACTTATTTTCTTGTTCAATCAATCTCATTAGGTTTGGAGGTATAACATATTCATCAGAATTCTCTTCATTGTCAAGTTCATCGGTGTTAATTGAATTTTTAAAACTAACCTATTATTGTTATCATGATTATCTTCATGTTCATTTAAAGACCTGAAATTGAATGAAATGGGATATGTTGGCAAGATGTGCTTGGAAAGATGGAAATAATGAAGACACAAGAAGAAATGAATGAAAATGCATCTTTTCTAAAATAATAAAAGATAAATGGCCCAAACAAAACGATCACCTCAATACCTTAGGCAATAACTATTGGGATGTTACAATTACATTGTATTAGTCTTAAAAGTCATAGGCATCTCGATGACACTCCAATTATTCAGCTCATAATTTGGCAGACAAAGGCAAACCCACTTCTCTTTATTAATCTCCCTTTCATCTTCAATAGCACCAATGGTTAACTGGGCAAAAGCATCTTTCATGCTTTTTTCTGTATCTGGGTTTATGAATCCTCTAGGTCTGAAAGTCTCATACAGGTGTGGGATAACCATTAGTCTTACTATCTTTCCTACTGGCCTTCTCTTGGTTTCCTCTTCTGCTACCTCATAGCCCAAGCCTAACCTTTCACTATTATCTATTACTGTCGGAGGTTCTTTTATCCCCTGTAAGTTTTTGCCTAGCCCTGATCCTGGATATCAGCCTTTCTTGATGACTTGGCTCATCACTATCCTTGAAAAAGGTTGATCTTTAAATCTTTCACCTATAAAATTAACTAATTCAAAAGATCGATAGGAGCATTCCAATGCTTCTTCGATAGTCACTACATATAGAGTATTCAATGGTTGGGTCACTAACATGTCTTCTTCCCCAACTATTACTACTAATTGACCTTCTACATTGAACTTGATCTTTTGGTGCAAAGTAGAGGGCACAGCTCCTGCCATATGAATCCACAACTTTTGTAATAGACAGTTATAGGATGGAGAGATATCCATCACTTGAAACTTCACATTGAAAGTGCATGGCCCAATTTGTAAGGGCATCTTGATATCCCCCAGGACTTTTCTTCTGGTCTCATCAAAGGCTCTCACAATCATTTGACTGTCTTTCATATGAGAGTAGTCAATGGGTAGCCTCACCAAAGTTAACATAGGCATGACATTGATAGCAGAGCCATTATCAATAAGGACTTTGGCTATGATATGGCTTTTGCATTTGACTGTGATATGCAGAGCCTTGGTATTTCTTTTTCTCTTCAAGGAAATCTCATCATTGCTGAACGAAATGTGATTTAGCATGACTAGATTTCCAGCCAGGTGGTTCACATATTCAACAGATACATTATGTGCCACGTATGCCTGATTTAACACTTTTAGCAGGGTATTTCAGTGTGTCTTTGAGTTTAACAACAGTGATAATAATGAGATTCGAGCTGGCATTTTATTCAACTGTTCCACAACTGAATACTCACTATGTTTTACCAGCTTCAGGAATTCACAAACCTCTATTTCTGATACCGGCTTCGAACGATCTTCTTCAGGTTCTACTTCAGGATTATTTCGTCTTTCTTTTTCTTTAGCCTTCTCTCTTCTAACCTTCTCTAACATTTTTAGAGTGTAGCACCTCCCACTTTAGGTAATGCCTCATACACCAGTTATATTGGAAGCGTCAGCTTTAGAGACATCTTCTTCTTGCCCCTGAACTACAGTGTCACAACCATATCTCCAGGGTATAACTTTATCATCCTTGTATGGGAAAAGAGTCGGGACCTTAACAGTTACCGACCTGGAGATGAGTTTGTCTATGATTAACTTCGATTTGTTCCCACACTGAATTGTCACTGGTTTTGAAAATAGCTTTACAGGCTTATCAATCATGGATAGCTCAACATTTCTTAAGTCTTTTCTTTCTTCATAGACCTCCATCTAATATGAATCCAAGAGTTTTTATACCTCTTGATGAAATTACTCACAGGTTTCGATGGAATGGCCTATTGCCCCATTATGATACTTACAACTAGTATCGGTTATATATGCCTCATGATAACTATGTGGACTTACTAGTTGTATTATGTCAGCTCTCCATAGAACATCGAACAGTTGGTTGAGAGGTGTCTTAATATCTGTCACTTCTTTCTTCACATGACACTCATGTTTTTTACTTATAGCATTCACATTATGATTCCGCAAGGGATTGCCACTAACATTCGGTGCAGTCACCCCTCCTGTATCAAAGCAAATCATTCCATCCTTGATCAACCATTGCACTTTGTGTTTCAGGGTGATGCAATTTTCGGTAGAGTGACTAGCAATCTCATAATGGTAGTCACAGTGAGCTGTGGGATCATACCACCTGGGGTAAGATGGTTTGAGGGGTTTCAATTTACTATGAGTAATTAAATGACTGTTGTAAAGCTCTTTATATAATTTTATATAAGTCATTGGAATTGGGTCAAACACAAGTTTCTCACAGGTAGTTTGTTGCTCCCGTGAACCACTCATAGGGTTAGTTGGATGATTTTGGGGTCTTGGGGTAGGCTGAACGTTAGGACTGTATGTGGTATTTTGAGGCCTATGAGGGGTTTGATATGTTTGGGGGTAGGGTGACAGTACAAATAGTTGGCATGGGTAAGGGGAAGTGTTATTTACAGTAGGGTAGTATGGCATGTATCCTGGTGGTGAGTAAGGTTGATAATCCCCAAATTGCTATCTATCAAAGCTCACAGCCTGAGCTTTAGTCTCTTTCTTCTTGGACTCTCTTGCTAAATGCTTCATTTTCTTCCAGCTTACCACTCTTGATGACACTCTCAATAATTTCTCTCGAAATTATCATATCAGTAAAATTTTTTATTGCATTCCCTATCATCTTTTCATAATAGGGAGGTTTCAAAGTGCTAACAAATAGCACTATGGTCTCTTTCTCAGTTAGTAAAGGTTGTACCTATGAAGCTATATCCCTCCATCTCTGGGCATATTCTTTAAAAGACTCATTTATCTTTTTTTTCAGTTTCTGTAAAGATAAACGATCAGGAGCCAAATCGATAATATATCGATATTGACTAATGAAATCATGAGCCATATCGCTCCAAGAGTGAATGTGGGTCCTGTCCAGCTGAACATACCACCTGGCACCAGAGCCAGTAAGGCTATCTTGGAAAACATGCATTAAGAGCTTTTCATCATAAGCATGGGCTGCCATTTTTTTACAATACATGGTGATGTGGGTTTTGGGGCACTTCATACCATTATATTTTTTAAATTCTGGTGCTTTGAACTTATGAGGAATGACCACGTCAGGGACTAAGCATAGCCCAGCAGCATCAACTGAACCATAGAAACAAAGTCCTTCCATAACTCGTAACCTTTGTTCTAGCATACTAATCTTAGAGCTTTTTTGAGTTTTCACTCTTATCTTTTCTTTCTCTTTCACATCATTTAGATCAGGAATTGGTTCTACTACCTTTTCAGTAAAGACAGGATTTACATAGCTATGATACTGCCCTGGGTTAGAAGTTGATAGCATTCCAGGATATGTTGGATATGCGAAGTGTTGTGGCAGAACCTCTTGTGCAGACTAGGCTTGAGGTGGGCCAAAACCTAGAGGATACAAAGGGTTAGCCACTTCTTGTAATTGAGAAACTTGTTGGCTTGTATTTTTTTCAACTCTTTTTCCCTTATTCAACTTATTGAGAGCATCCAGAATCTTGCTCAACTCACTTTCAATCTTTTCTTGTGCTTTTTCAATCTTTTCAAATCTGTGGGAATTTTTCAGCTCCATTTGCCTTGCTTTGGATCTTGTGTTGTATCAATGGGCAGGGTTCTCGCTAGATGGAGCTATCCTTGAACCTTGAGTACTATATCTTAGAATTAGTAAATTTGCATGACTATCACATGGTTACTTTGTTAAGTGTAATGAATGAAAGTGCAATGAATGAAAAATGCATGTATGCAAAGAACATTTGCCTTAAAGATGATATTCAACTAAAAGATTTCATTTATTCCAAAAAACTTTTATCTACATTGAGTTTATCATCCTAGAATTATAGCCATAAAATTGTTTGATCTGTTTATACTGGACATTGGCTTCTTCAATAAAGTTTAACAGACGCTGTCCATGTTCTCCTACTAGGGTCACCACTTGTTTCAATGCCTTTGCCTCTTTCACCATCATCCTTGCCTTGCATACCCATTTACAAATTTGGGTCATTAGGTGTTCAATGTATTTCTTTCTTCCTAAGTTCTCTCTCTTACCACACCAGACTTGGTATGATAATTCTCTATGCTCCCTAACCAATGTAGTAATGTGGTCTCCTTGTTCATTTAACCTTTGCCTTAGCCTGCTCAAATAACTGTTTAGCATGTTATTCTCTATCTGTACTTCGATACTTTTTTCTTCCAATTCAGCATACTTTTGCTTCAATCTTGTATTTTTCTCAGTCAGCTCGACAATAGTTATCTCTTTGGCCCTTTCTCTCACATATAACCTTTTATGCTATTGGTGTAGCTTTGCTAGGTCTTCAATAGCTGTATCACGTTCTCTAGCAATCTTGTGAACTTTAATTTCATGACTTTCAGCTCTATCTTTCCACTGGTCTTTTTTTTCTTAAAGCTTCTAAATTTCTTACTTTAACTTACCATTTTCAGACTCGAATTTTTTTGTCGCAAGCTCTAATTCTGATGGTTTCTCTTTAAGTTTTTCTTCTGTTGGTGGTTGAAGGCTTTCATAAGTGAATACCATTTCTTGTCTTCATTTTGTTCTCTAAACCAAGTACCCTAGAGTGACTTTATCAGTAAACGATCCAGGACTCACTCTTCAGGGATTTTTCCATGCTTTAATCATCCCATTCATCCTCTGAAATGCTTTTGGCTCACTGTAAGAAAAATCTAACTGATGAAGCCCATAAGTCATAGAAATGAACTGTTCTCCCCCAAATTGTCTTCTCACTATGAGTGGTGAATAATTCTTCACTCCCCATAAACCCAGAAGTGGGACCACTGTATTATCCCCATATTGATACAACATAGGTGCACGATTCATCCATGGGGCCAACCATCTCACCTTGGCTCTGATCAACTTTTGTAAAAAAGTTATCCATTCCTTTTTAGACTTTCGTTCTGACCACCCACTTTCACAGAATTTCTTGATCGAGCTCAATTGCGAATATAAAGCTTTGAGAAAGCACTATTTTTCCATTCAAAATGGCTTTTCATCCATAAGTACAATAAATGTATGTAACCTATAAAGCGCCCTCTATTTCAACGACAGTAACTCAAAGATCTGACAGTTTTTGCTAATATTACTATTGAAAGATTACAGTCTTTGATCACACTTTCAATGAAGTCAACCACTGCTATCTCAATATAACCCAAAACCTTTGAAAAGATCACCATTCTATATATGGCTAAGGTAAATATATCTAACCCCCGTTCTTTATTGACATGTTGCACTAAAAACTCATGAAAGAACTTCCAAGGTAGGCAAACCTGTTCTAATTTTTTCTTTGTATAAGAATCCACAATTTCTTTATCTATCCCCATGAGGTGAACCAGACCTTTACGAAATCTTGACTTGTGTTTTTTGACATATATCTTGTCAAGAGCCTTGAGGTGCAAACCCAATAAAATCGAATATTCTTTGATGGTGGGAGTCATATCAGCTTCGTTAAAGATGAAACACTTGTATGCAGGATCTCAGAATTATACTGCAGCTCTGATTAGTTGATCATCAATAACTACTGCTAGAATGTGTGTTATATGATCGTGTCTCTGGTAAAACTGCTCTTGCCTTAACAGACTCATCTTCTTTCAGATATCAACCAAATCCTCTAGATTGTTCTGTTTGAAGAGGATAGATGTTTCTTGAGACAGAGTAGAATCATACCTGATTGGTAAGCAATCTTTCATCTTCAGTTGAATCTTTTCTGACTGGGCCCTCACTTCGTTGAGTGTCTCACAATGTGCTAATACGGATGAAGAGCAAACTAGTCGTTCATTAGAGTCCATGAAAAAATATTGTTGAAGACCGTCTTTCAAGCAAATGTTCTTTATGCAACTTTATGATATGCATATGAATCAATGCAAAAGAATGAAAAAAAAAAGTTAATATATCCCAAAAAAAAAAAATAGCTAAGTAAATTAAAACATCACACAATAAAAGAGGAATGAACCCTATGCTTTTGGTCAATTCTAAAGGGGAACAGTGATGGCTCTATCTATAGGTTAGGCACTCTCAAGGTTCACTATATGTGGTTTAAGGTCAAAGTCTAAAGGCTCCCAAATTGTTCCTTACATCTTTGTCCATCACGAACTAGTAAGGCACCCTAATTATCACCTATTACAGGCTACAAGCGAAAAAGGTTCAATTTGAGTGGGAGTATTTCGCTAGCCACTACGGAGGCATTAGACCTCACAAAAGCAATAGGTACTTTACTCCCTCCTAAAGGGACGGAGCTCAGGTATAGAGCTTATATTATGCACATACATATGAATGACATAATTAACAAAGTAAATAAACATGAATGAATAATAACACATATATACAAAAAGGCTCTATTTTATTAAGCTTTTGGATAACACAAATTTATTTGCTGGCCTGACTCTAAGCAATCCCCAGCGGAGTCGCCAAGCTATCATAACGTCTAGATCCGGGGATCTATCACTAGACATTGACTTAAGGAGTTGCCACCAATCTTTTTTATCTAGGTGCGATTGATCACCTAAGGAATCTATCCTTTTAGGGAACACCTAAGTTTAAAGGTCCCTAAAAGAATAGGTTCGGGTCTCCTAACCAGAACAAGGTTCGAGAGTTTGATTACGTATGAGGAAGGTTATAGCACCTCCACAACGTCCATCAAAAGATGGTACCAGCTTAATTTTGTGTTATCCAATAAGCCTTTAAAATTTATCAAGTAATTAGTTATTAGAAATTATTCTCAATTGACTCTAATACTTTTAGCAAAAAATTAAGAAAATTCTCTCACCTCAAAAGTATACAAGAAACTACTATTTCACTTGCAGAGACTCTGTTGTCCGATTATTTAAAAAAAAATTCAAAAGAAATAAAAAAGGAAGAAAAAAATGATTGCTTTTGTACAAGAAAAAATTGATACTTTCAACTTTTCCTAAAAAAAAACTCTTTTTTTTTTGAAAATTTATTTTTAAGGAAAATTGATACTTTCAACTTTTTCTCAAAAAACCTTTTTTAAAAATTTATTCTTAAGGAAAATTGATACTTTCAACTTTTCCCTAAAAATATTTTTTTGGAATTTTTAATTTTGAAGAAAATTGATACTTTCAACTTTTCCTCAAAAAACCTTTTTTTGAAAATTCATTCTTAAGAAAAATTGATACTTTCAACTTTTCCTCAAATTTGTTTTTTTTTTTTTAATTTTATTTAAAGAAAATAAAATAAATAAATAAATAAATGAAAATAAATAAAAAATAAAAAATATTAAACAATCTTAATATAATAATAAATAAATAAATAAATAATAAAAGGAAACAAAAAAAAAATCTGGGAACGGCTCGGCTTACGGCTCGGCTAGGCTCGACTCAAGGAAGAAAAACGGCTCGAAGACGGGGCTCGGTGTGTCGGCTCGACTCTGCTAACGGCTCAGAAAGGCGGGTCATGTGTAGGTCGACGCTCGGGTCGGGTCAGATCTTGACAAAACGCACGGATCTTCTAGGTTACTTAATGCAGAAACGACGTCGTTTTGGGATGGTATATAAGGTTAATTTTTTCGTTTTTCAGCAGACCGAGCCTCTTCTCTCTCTCTCTTCTTTTTTTTTCTCTCCCTTCTCTCTAAAATTCCCAAAGAACTCTAGTTGAATATTCACCGGATTCTGGAAATTTCATCGAAATTTGGGTTTTTCATCAAAAATTCACCGAAAAGTTTATCGATTTCTGGAAATTCCCATCGAAAACTGGGCAACTAGCCAAAAACTTCAAACTTGGCCGGAATGGTTGTCGAAAAATTCAACCTTTGCCGGAAAATTTAGCCGAAATTTGAAAATTTTCCAAAAATTTCCAGAAAAATTCACAAAAAAAATCTTTAAAAATTTCTCACTGATTCCTAAAGCTATTCTAACGCCTCTAAACCCTTTTTCAGCTTTCAAATCTCTTCTTTCTGCCTTTTTCTCTTAGCGAGTAACTTTTTTTCTCTTTTTTCCTTTGATCCGAGGGTCTTTTTATAGGGATTGATCTGAAGAGTTTCTGATCAATCCCAACTCCTCTTTGGATTGAGATTCAATCATTGAATCCAATATGGACTCTGATTGAACCTCAATCACGGTAGAATTCTCCAAATTTCAGCCAAAAAAAGAAAAAAAATAAAAAATATTAATAGATAATTTTAAAAAAAAATAATCAGATAAATAATAATATTAACAGATAACTAAAAATAAATACTAGATAAATTATATTATATAATCAGATAAATATATATAAATATTAACAGAAAAGAAAAAAATAGTAATTCTAATAATAAGGATATATATATTAAATAGTAATAATAAATAAATAAATAATAAATACATAAGATAAAAATAAAAGAAATATATATATAAAATAATAAAAATAATAAAAATAAAATAAAATTATAAAATACAAAATAAAAAAAATGGGCTTGCCCATTTGGACTAGGCCCAATTGATCCGGGCCTGGACCAAATTGAGTGTCTACAGATGCTATAATTAACAACAAATAGTAAAAATTAAAAGATATAAACATTTTAAATGAATGCAATTAGTAATCTAAAATATAAATATATGCAAATTTATGTTATGGAGGCTAAAAAGATGTGATTTTGGAATCAGGTACTTAAATATAAAGAGAACACTCAAAATCTCCAACCTTTAGGTAGAGTTTAAGTGTGACTTTTTATATTTAAGATCTTATTTTTATTTTTTATTTTTTTATCTTATTATTATTTGGTTAAGGAATCATGCAAAAAGTTCAATGAAATAAAATTTCCTAAATACCCCATCCTGTAGATAGCATTCGAAAAAATTAATCCTTCAAAACATGATTTGAATTCCTTTTAACATCTAAGCAGGGTTTTCAAAATTTTTCTTTTTTGCATAAATTTAAAGTGCATGAAAAATGAATTGCATCAAAAGCAAATTACAGCATGAGAAATTGAATTACCTAAAAATTAAAATAAGCATAAAAATTTAACCAAGAAGGAAATTAAAAATGCATGAAATTTAAATTGTAATTAAATTTAAACAATATAAAAAATGTGCATGGATGTGAATGATATGAGATATGCATGAAAATAAACCTTATTGAGAACAAACAAATATTCAGCTTCATGTTTTAAAACTTTTGTTTATTAATTAAAAAAATAAAAATTTTAACTAAAAGGATAAGACGTCTCTGTACCTCTATTCTACCTCTTTCCAAAACCGATTTCTTCAACCTACCCATCTTACCTTTCGTATTTTATTTTAAGTTAGACAAAATGAGGAAAAGGGGAACATGACAATGCGACAGCCCTCTACCCAAACCCATGCAGTAGCTAAATGCCAAGAGGAAAAAGCAAACACAACTCCAAAGCACCCTATGCAAAGCTACCCTTCCCCACTTTCTCCCATATTAGCTTCATCCTATCTCTGTTGTTTTCAATCTCCTATTTAATGGTTAGAACACATAAGAAAAGAGAGGGCCAACCGAATGGCTACCCCTAAAACTACAGCCCCATAACTTTAAAAGATTTTTTGGGTTCCTACTGTTTGGATTTTCGCTTCCTAAGCTTTCGTGAAATTTTTATTTTTTTTAAAACAAGGAATTAGGAAACCAGAAAATATGAATTACAAACCACGAAGTCTCAAACCCGCTTGGACATCAAGAAAACATAACCAAATCCCCATAAAGAATAGTTTTTTATTTTAAATTTAAATCCCCTTAAAACCATTCCATGTTTCGCATTTTAAAAGGCCTTTAGATTCCTAAAAGGATGTAGACCACCTTTTCACCATTATACTAGCAAACATTGATCAAGAATGAAGCATGAAGTACCATCACTAAAAAAAATAGGGATTTTGTGGCTTTTTTTAGCAACGTTTTTTAACAAGAGTTGCTAATTGTTATATCATTATAAGCTTGACGGCATTTTTTGTTCAAACATAGCTAAATAAACATCCAACGGTGTTTGTAGTAAAAACACCATTAATCTCAGATAATGCCACTAAAATTTAAATTTTAACAATGTTTATGTTTAAAACACCACAAAATAAATTTTTTAATTATTAAAATTTTAAAATAAAATTTTCTCATAATTTAGCTCATACCTAAATACACCGTTTAGATCTATTAGTGATATTTTTTTTTAAGTAAACACCTCCAATTTGCAAAAATTAGTGGCATTTGTTTCTATAATCACTACTAATTAAGCACCAAATATCTGAAATCCACCCAGCCGCCTCTATTTTTGCTCGAATAAGCTAAGTTTTTCCCCTGTCATTCATTTTGATTTTCCTTCTGCTGGATTTCTTCACGGTAAGTTAGCATGTTTTCATCAGATTTTTTAGTTTTTGTTTTATGTACTAATGTTGCTTCTAGTACTCCCTCAATTTCCCCCTCCATTCCCATGGTTTAAATGTTACAATGAATTTTTCTTTTTAAATCTCCTCCTCCCTTCCAGCGGTTTAAATTTCCCCTCCCTCAATCTCTCCATTCCACCAATCTAAATGGAATACAGGGAAATAAATAAGAGAAAAAGATTTTATTCTTCAAATTAAAAACCCTAGAATTTTGGAGACTTTTCATTTTAGATTTTGATGGTGAAATCGAAATTTTAGGAAATTTGCCAGATAGATTACAAGATCGCTTGAAATTAGCTCAGGAATAGACTCTCAAAGGCTTGTACGAAATTTCCATTATCTTCGATGGCGCTATTGCTCAAATCAATAAGTAAGATTTTATTATTTTTAACTTTTCTACTAGAAGATGTTGATTTTAATGGGTTTTTAGTTGATTCTTGAAAATGATTTAATAATTGTATAATTAGTAGGAATCATCGTGTTTATTGTTTGTTCAATGAATTTATTGAGTAAATAGGATTGAAATTTTGGAAATATGGACAACAACCGTCAAGGTTTGTTGGTTTAAACACTCCATACCTAGTATTTTCTATATGTGCCTTGACATGGGGATTGAAGGAAATCACTTAAAACCCTCAACTCCCATTCTTGCAAGACTTGGTGAGTTCAATCTGAACATGAAAATCAAACTACCATACAAGTCCAGACCAAGCCTTGCTTAAATCTCTCTATATATGCATCTCTTATTCAAGGAATTGAGTTTGAATTTTACTTTTAAATCACCAAAAAAAGACACATTGCAAACAAAAATCGTTAAGGAGTTCATTAAAAGTCCGAAATTAACGAGTGACATTATGCTTAATAAACAATTTGTACTCATTATTGGCCAAAAAAAAATTGTTCTCACTTCTTTCCAAAAGCTTTGAAAAAGAGGGAAAGAATATTGGATTGGAACTCATACTAAATGAGCAGGGCAATTGGAGAGGAGTTTTTTTTTTTTTCTTTTTTGATTAAGGATTCATGTTTGCGCTAAAATAGCAAATTAACGGTTTATTATTTATTTTGTCTTCATATTGCATGCTCACCTGTTAAATATATTGTATATTGTACTTAAACTAATCTTTCCAATCATTGGGGGAAAAAAAACCTAAGCATCAATGAAATCCAAACAAAACTTATGTGGATTTACATGGTGGGTCAATCTGTCAAGGTGCATGCGGCATACTTTGGTTGGTTTAGATTTGTTCATGTTTTACAGATATATTTTGTACAATGCTCTGGAATGGATAGGCTAACCCCACAAAAATAATGTTTGTCCATTGTTTTCACTTTATGAAGAGAAGAGTTAAAGCAAATAAAGAACAGGTCAAGTAAAGCATTTTAGGTATGCCTTGGACATGGGCTAATGGCCTAAGACAAAAAAATAGTAAACAAATTTCATGTCATTGCTAGCCTTCGCCAACATCATTGTTATCATCTTTGTTTCCAAACAATTTTCTTAGTCTTTGGTTATGGAATGCTTGTCCAAACAGAGATGAACATTAATCTGTTGGGCTGCGAGAATGTAAGCATGGCCAAGTTCATGCTTATAAGTTTAGTTGGCAATAATATAAAGGCTTATAGAAGAGATGAAGAGCAACTGCGTCCCCTTTGTAATATCTCTGCTTCTTTTTGGATCAATGAAATTGCATTGCATTTACCCCAAAAATAAAAAGCAAATTTTATGATTCAACACCGGAAGCTAAGTTTTAAGGCTACAATGTTCTTTATATTATGTTTAATACATATAGATAAGTTTTACTTTAGTAACATTTATCTATCAAGTGTCATTTTCTTAGTGCTAACTTTTCTAATTTAACTTTACATATTGCTTACTTCCTATATTTTCTAGATTTTTTATAGTCTTATGCTTAGTGTACTTAATCCTAACATTTTGTTATCTAGACATATGGAGAAGTTTTCCTTTACTTAATTTGATATGCCAAGTTGCATTTTAATGGTGTTTTCTATCACATTGTAAATTACAAATTCCTTGCTTTTTAGTTCTTCAAAATCCTTTATAATCTAGTACTTTCACTCTTGTTTTTGAGATAATATTTTTAAATGCTTAACCTATTGTTCTAACTAGTACTGCCAATTTTTTGGTAACCATTTAATTTTGATTTGTATCACTCCTAAAGTGTTTGTAAAAATGCTAATAATTTTCAAAATAGTTAGACTACACATAAACAATTGGCTCATGCATGAAATTTATCTTAAAATAGTTTTCACCTCTTATAGCTTGAAATTTGTATTTTTATCCTTATATATATGTTTTCCTTTGTCATTAAACAATTTAATATAAATGTTTTGTGTTTAAATGGGCATATTTTTTGTAAAGCATTTTTGTGGTTTTGCTACCATAGAAATGCTAATGACCTTTAAAATGGTAAGTTTATAGATGAATACGGGGAAGGAAGTTGAAATTTCATTTCCTCCATAGTTTATTTGTTAAAGGCTCTGGTTAATTAGTGTACAGCATATCAATATGTGGTCTCAAGTGAAATCCCAAGCCAATAAATATTTAAAATGCCATTTTCCTACCCAATAGGGGTTGAACCCATAATTGAAATTTGAATACTATTTTCGTTACATACGCATTCATTGCGACGTTGACGTCTAAGGATTTTTTTTTTAAAGAACCAAAAACCAATGAAAGCCCGTGTTAAATGAGTGCTTTCAATGTAAGATTCAAATCAATTATTGTTGTCTTCAACTGCTTAGTTTAATAGTCAAACCTGAAGAAGATCTAAAAATCCCAACCTCTCCCTCTCTTTCTTGTCTTGTCTTCTTTGAACTAAAAAAAAAAAAAAACGAATCACTGTTTTTTTTTTTAAAGTTGATTTGATTAGACAATTTTATTTAAGCTTAAGCTCAACTTGGATCGATCAATCATAGGATGTTAGTATACGACACTTTACGAGTCCTAAAATTACAAAGTCAATTTCATTGAAAATAATTTCAACATTATAATTCAAAATTTTTTAAATTTTTCTAAATTCCTAATTAAAATAATTATGAGTGGCCACCATGTCCTTAATAATAAAGCCCCGTCATTTTTTTTTTGAAAAATTATTTTTTATAATAAGTAATGCCTTTAATTTTAGAAAAAAATTTTTTATGAGCAATGGAATCGATCAATTATAGAGCTAATGCGTCAAGTCTTTTAATAATTTTTATCAACATCATTCTTTTTTTTATTCTTAAAATTCAAATTTTTAAATTTTTTTATTATTAATATTATTACTATAATTATTATAATTGTTGCATGACTTTTTAAATTATGTATATGCTATTAAGATTGCTTGCTTAAACTACAAGGCATAGAGTATATTGTGACGAGATAAATGAAGAAAAGAAAAAATAATTACTGAATCATAATAGTTAATCAATCATGTTTTTTTTTTTTTTTTGAAGTTTATTAATTTGATCTTAGTTGTAAAAAACTAATGTATAATACACAAAATAAGTACAATAACTTGTTTAGTGATGTAATCTTTTTTTTTTATGGCTTAGTATAATTAAGTATGTTAAAGTTCATTTTCATATAATTAATGAAACACTTTGGTTTTATAATGTAACAAATATTAAATAGATAAGAATTAGATTTAAAGTCAAGATTAAGTCAAGAGTATTGAGATGAAATTAAAAATTTTTTTAATTTTATATTTTAAAATGCAAGTGAAGATAATATGATATTATATCTATGTTTGAGGTGTGCTAATTGTAGAAAAGATATCACTCTATAATATATTTCATATACAAGTGAAGCCTTATATACAAGTTATAGAAAAGCTATTCTAAGAAGGCTATAATAATTACATAACTCCAGCCTAGAATAATGGTAAATCAAATATTACAGTTACACAAATCTAGCCTAGAATAATGGTAAATCAAACATTCAATATCTAATTTAAATTTCCTTATAATCTCTCTTTTAATATTCTATTTACAGCTCACGCTAACACCCACCTCAAGTTGGAGCATAGATGTCTTCTATGCCCAACTTGACTAGTGAGTTATGAAACACCTTGCTTGAGACAACCTTTGTAAGAACGTCTGCCAATTGATCTTTTGATTTTACAAATGGAAATTGAACTATTTTAGCCCCAAGCTTTTCCTTGGTAAAATATCGGTCCACTTCAACATGTTTTGTTCTATCATGTTGGACTGGGTTTTGTGCAATCTCTGTGATCGATTATTTTATCACAAAATAGAGTCATTGCAAAACTAGACGGATAGCCAATTTCTTTCAATAACTTTTTGAGCCAAAGAAATTCATAAAATCCCTTAGCCATGCTTCTGAACTCAGCTTCTGCACTAAATAGTGCATCCACCTTTTGTTTCATGCTTTCCCAAGTGACTAGATTTCCACCCATAAAAGTGAAATAACTTGATGTAGACTTTCTGTTAGTAATACTTTCGGCCCAGTTTGTATCCATATAACCATTAATATTTAAATGGTTATATTTCCTAAACATAAGTCCTTTTTTCTGAGGAAGACTTTAGGTACCTTAAAATTTGAAAAGCAACATTCTTATGATTTTCATTAGGATTATGCATGAATTGACTCACCAAACCCACAGCATAAGCAATATCTGGTTGTATATGAGACAAGTAAAAACTTTTTCCCATGAGTCATTGGTACCTTTCTTTATTCGTTGGTATTTGGTTCAGGTGTTCTACTAATCCATGATTTTGAACCATTGATGTGTCTGCAGGCTTACAATCAAGCACTCTTGTTTCAACCGGCAAATCAAGTATGTATGTCCTTTGTGATAAAAATATACTTTGATTTGATCGAGCTACTTCAATTCCTAGGAAATATTTTAATCCCCCAAAGTTCTTCATTTCAAACTCAATTGCTAGATGTTCTTGCAAGCTAGCAATCTCCTTCTTATCATTTCTTGTAATTATCATATCATCAACATAACTTATTAGAGCTGTTACCATCCCTTGTCAATGCTTCAAAAAGAGAGTAAGATCTGAATTGCTCTGCTTAAAGCCATGTTTCTTCATTGCCAAACTAATCGTCCTAACCATGCTCTAGGTGACTGTTTTAGTCCACAAAGAGCCTTATGTAACTTGCATACAACTTTAGTTTGTGATGAAGTAGTAAAGCCTGAAGGAATGTCCATGTAAACTTCTTCTGCTAGATTCCCATGAAGAAAAGCATTTTTTAAGTCAAATTGATGCAATGGCCAATCCAAATTTACAACAAGAGACAAAAGACTTTGATAGTGTTTAACTTTGCTACTAGTGAGAATGTTTCCTAATAATCTATACCATATGTCTGAGTATATCCTTTTGCAACAAGTTTCACCTTATATCTCTTTATTGACCCATCTGCCTTATGTTTAATAGAAAAAACCCATCTACATCCCACTTTTTTCTTCCCTCCAAGTAGCAGCATAAGTTTTCATGTGTCATTCTTTTCCAATGCTGTCATCTCTTCCGCTATTGCTTGGATCTATTTAGGATCATTCAAGGCTTCTTGTATAGTATTCGAAACATGTTCAAAAGATAGCTTGTACACAATAGCTTTGAAAGGTGGTGACAATCTGTGGGTGCAAACATAATTTATGATTGGATTTTTCGTCTGATTTTCTCCAATGTCTGCTGAGTACCGATTTGGTGGTTCCCTATGGTTATGTCTGAAAGGTAATTTATAGCCAACAGAATCATCAACAGTATTATTGGGAAAAGAGTTTAAAGATTGTACCTTAAGAGTATTCTTAGAAGAGTGGTCGTGTACTAAAATGTGAGAAATAGGTTGTTCTTGCTCAGTTAGGAACTACTTTTGCTCACATCTAGTGTTAGAGTCGTATTTTCTTCTTTCTAGCATGTTGACGTCATTATCTGTTCTATAAGAGCCTCTTGATCACCTTGAATATCATCATGCTTTGGTTGAGTTCTAACCGAAATAGGTAGTAGTTAAGTTATCTCCAAGTTGGTATCCTCAAAACCTGGCCAATTTTCCTAATTGCCTACATTTTACTTTTCGTATAATACCTTTCCCAGAAGAGAAGGATAAGAATCTGATTTTTGAAAGAAGTTTTTAGATTCTAAAAAAGTGACATCCATTATAGTATAAAAATGCTTGGTAGTGCGATCATAGTACCGGTAGCCTTTCTTATATGCCGTATATCCTAGGAAAACACAACAAACATCACATGGATCTAATTTTGTTCACTGGTTTTTATAAAGGTGAACATAAGCAACACAGCAAAAAATTCTAGGTGAAAGCATTAAGATAGCAGGTAATGGCACATGATGAACAAGAGCTTATGGTAGAGTATTAAAATTCAAAACTCAAGATAGCATTTGATTTAACAAGTAAATAGCAGTAACAACTGCATCTGCCCAATATCGTTGGGGTGTATTTATTGATGTTAAAAGAGCTTGGGATATTTCAAGGATATGTCTATTTTTCCTCTCTACAACACCATTTGTTATGGTGTTTGAGTACAAGTGGTTTTCATGAAATAGACTATGTTCTCGAAAATATTTCTATAACTCCTTATTGCCATATTCTCCACCATTATCAGATCTAAGAATTTGGAGTTTAGGAAATTGTGTCTTGATCATATTATGAAAAGAACGAAAAGTTCCAAATACCTTTTCTTATTTTTTAACACATAAAGCCAAGTCATGCCCGTGCAATCATCTACAAAGGATACAAACCATCTAACTTCTGAAAAAATTTAAATTAAGTGTCGAACGCAAAACATCTGAATGAATTAATAATGTAAATAATGTCTTACATATTTTCAAACTTATTGGATAAGATATACGATGACTCTTGGCTAAATACAAGTCTCACATTTAAAAGCAGATTCATGTAGATTAGAGAACGAACTTGGAAACAAATGCCTCAAGTATGAAAAAGACAAATGTCCTAGTCTACGATGCCATAACCAGATCTGTCGTTTTTGGTCACCAGTTTGACCCACGGTATTTGACTGGCCAGGATTGAAATCGTCCATGTAATACAGTCCTTCTCTTTTAATACCATGACCGATTATCTCCTTGGTAAGAAAATCTTGAAATAAATAGAAACTCAGATACATTAGACACAACAATTTAAATCCTCAGTAATTTGGCCTATAGATAACAACTTATTCTCAAGGGATGGGACCAATAGAGTATTTGGTAAAGTAAAAGAAGGTAAAAGTGCCACTCTTTCAGCCCCAGTAACAAGGTATGCCAGTTCATTAGCATTAGCAACAAATGTCCATTTTGGTTGAGTAGTTTTAACAAAGTCTTGTGGATCAAATGTCATGTGATCAATTACCCCTGAATCAATAATCCAATCACAATTACCTAAGTCATTTACAGCTACAGATTTGTTTGCAACAGTAGCAGAGATGTCTCCTTATGAAGAAGAGTTTCCTTCCAGTATAATGGATGGTTGAGATTCAGTATTCATGAATGTAGCTTGGCCATTACTTTCTCCTACACCAATTTCACATTTCTTCCTTGCCTTAAGTTCATACCACCACTCTAGATATCCATGTAGTTTAAAACACGTGTTTTGGTATGTTCTATATTTTTCACAGTGCACGTAACCTCCTCCTCCTCCTTGTGACTTTGATTTTGTTGGTGTATTAGACTTTCCATTCTGAAGTGAGAGCTGGTATTGTGATTTTTGTACGCCTTTTGATAGCATAACTGCACTGGATGTGGTATCTCCATCTCCTTTTATTAAAATCACTACTTGCCATAAATCTTCCTTACGGACAAGTGCATAAACCTGCTCTACTGTAGGAAATGATTGAATTTAAAATACATCTCCTTGAATTTTGTTAAGTCGATCATCCAGTCCATCCAGGAAAGTGTAAACTCTATCTTTCTGTATAATAAATTATACTTTTGTATGTCAGTTTCACATTTCATTAGATTTGGGCGACGAAAATCAATCTCTCCAAAAACCTTGAAGATTGTTGTAGTATGTTTTAATAGATCCTCCTCCTTGTTTAAGCCTCATCACCTTTCCTCTTAGATCATAAACTTGTAAGGTGTTAATGCCATCAAAATGTCGTAGCAACAACATCCCACAAAGCTTTAGTTGTTGGAAATCTAATATAGTTATCGATCAATTTTGAATCCATGGAATTAATCAACCAACTTTTCACCATTGCATTTTCAGTTCTCCATTTCCTGAAAGTGGAATCATTCTCTTAGTGTTATGGAAAATCCCTATTTATATATCCCAGTTTTGTCTTTGTCGGAGATGTACATCTCGACAACCTGGGACCAAAGGCCATAATCAGTATCATCCAGTTTAATGCCAATCGTTGCTCAACCAAGTTCATGACCCAATGAAGTTGGTGTCTGATTCCACATTTGTGATATTTTAGAGGTCAAGTCTGCAAGGATTAGTTTCTTTTCTCGAGAAACATTTGTCAAAGAAAAAGGTTCTTTCATTGCTCTCAATAGTTTAACAGAGTCGTAGAATCTGCTCTGATAACATGTAGAAAAGATATCACCGTGTAATATATTTGATAAACAAGTGAAGCCTTATATACAATTTATAGAACAGCAATTTTAAGAAGGTTATAACAATTACATAAATCTAGCCTAGAATAATAATAAATCAAATATTACAATTATACAAATCTAGCCTAGAACAATGGTGAATCAAGTATTAAATATCTAATTTAAATTTTCTTATAATCTCTCCTTCAATATTCTGTTTACAGCTCACGTTAGCACTAATATCAATTTGCAAATCTGTAAAGTTATTTTGGAACACTTAGTTTGTATAGGATATCTCTCAAGATATGTTAATTGATATTTTCATGAAGAGTATATACCATCAAGGTCATCGATTAGAGTTCCTTCAACTTCAAGGATTCTCTAACAATAATATAATCTTATTAAACAAGATGACGTGAAAAACATATTGTTGGATGCTTTCAACATTCATAACCAACATTTTCATAATTCGTCTCCCTAAAGTGATGGATTTAACGAGTCAATTGCTTAAATAAATGATTTTAGTGAACATGAAATAGGTATAGGTGACCAACAATCTAGTAGAGAAGCATCAAAGTTTTATAGGTTGCTTAATGTTATGAATGAAAAGCTTTATTAAGGATCTAAGCATTCAAGATTATCTTTCTGTGTGCGTCTTTTACGCTTGAAATGCTTATGTAGATAGATGAAAAATTCTTTGACTTTATTATTAGATTTTATGAAAGAAATATTTCTTTTTGCAAAAATTCCTGAATCTTATAAGGATTCAAAAAAGATGATTAAAGAGTTCGGTCTTGACTATGAGAAAATTCATAGTTATTCAATGATTGCATTTTGAATTGAGATTATAGAAAAAATTAACAACTTTGTCATGTGTGTGGTAATTTTTATTGGTTAGACACAAATCTCAAAGAATGTTTAAATAAGGATGATAATGAAGTTTATCAAAAAGAAGCTTGTAAAGATTTTATGATATTTTTCATTAATATCGAGATTTTAACAACTCTTTGTGTCTTTCAAAACTACGGATTTTATAAGATAGTATCATGACAAGCGAACGGATAATGGATTGTTTAGAAATAAAAAAGTAAAACAATTCAATTATATGTATTAAAAATAATTCTATGATAAAGATGAGGTAAGTGTGCATATTAAATTGTTAAGTTTGTATATACCAATATTTAAGTTTTCCATCTATCTTATAAATGAGATTTTTCACTGTGTATATTATATTAAAATATAATTTCTTATCAAAATTATAAATAAACTATTTTTTAAATAAAAAATGATTATTTTTTAGTATAAATAATTCTCTAATATTTAAATAGTAGTGTATGTAACAAAAAAAAATATAATTGATTTCCTTATTCCATGCACAGGTTTTAAATTAGTAACTAGTTATAAGTAAGACTTAGATGAAATTTTTTAGATGAAATTTTCTAAGTAAAATTCGCACAATTCTCTATTAAAAATGATAAAATAAATGTTAATAAAATTTTCAACCGATATATTGTAAAGAAATCCAAACCCATAGATTGTCATCAATCCTAGTACCATTTTTCAGCAGCTGGTTAAAGATGGTTGAATTTTTTTCCTTTCTGATATTCCATTTCCATTGGAAGAGAACAAAAAATTCATTATTCATTCCTAGATAAAAAAGCTTTGTGACCAATTTTCACATTGTACAATGAACAATAAAAGAAATGAAATGTTATTCTCCCAAAAAATAGAGTTTTGAAAGTAAGGTAGAGACCGGTCATATAGATCTAGCACCAAAAAGAGTGATTGGGATATTTGATACCCCTTGAAGTCATGGTCCTCCATCTCAAATAAATTCATAACTGGGAACCCTTTATGATTTTTGTAGTGAATAATAACTGTTTAGTTCTTACACTTGGAAAAAAGAAATTTTTTAGTTCTTGCTTTCCAGACATTCACTAATTTTCTCAAAATACAATAATTGATCAAATTAATTTGACATTAGTGCCAAAATTTCTACCAGAACTTAAGAAACAAAACTTTCCATAATCTACATTTTCAAAAAAAAAATGTTACCAGGATAAAACATGACTTCTGTGATGATTTCAACAGTCAAATTCTGATAGTTTGACAGTGATGACCATAATTCAATCTCCTTTTATCATTGTTGGATTTCATGTATAGTTATTTTTATTCACTAAACATACCTAGATTAACAGGCCTCAGTGTTATATGTTTATGCTACACTAGAAACCATGCTTCCAGTTTTTTGTGTTTGGAACAACACTGCCTGAATACTTGGTAACCAGCTCAATCCTGTGAAGTATTTCACAAATCCAGGTTTGTCTCTCGAAATGTCTTTCATTATTCAGTCTGGCTCCGTTTTAAAGACCGTAAAGGATAGCTATCAAGTTGATTTGACTAGAAACCTAGCGGACCACGACGAATCTTATCTGCATACACGTTCAAAGATATTTATTCCACCAAGGAAAAAACAAAAAGAAACTGAATCTGGTTCTCCACCAATTTTCTTGCGGAATCGAATGTCTAAATGATGAGAGTATAAAACTAGCTTACTCACCACTCCTGTCTTGCTTTTTTTGTTTTTTTTTTGGTATTTGACGTCATTGCATTTAAACATTGGTTACTGAAACTAAATGTTCAGCATTCTACTAATAAATTACGTGCTTATGGGCTCCTTTCACTGTTTCCATCCCATCCTTAAAGCCTTAAGTCTTGATTTTATTGCACACACCAGTCGACGAAATTTAACAATCCACAAGCAGAAGCAATGGCAAGAAGAGAGCGATGCAGTGGATGTGGGCTGTGCCTGATGGTTCCACTGGAGGCACAAACTATTCGTTGTGCTGTGTGCCAAGCCATTACCAATACCATCACCCCAGTTACAAGTAATGCTCGGCCCAATGGCCATTGGAGCTATGTCCATGACTCATTACTAGGACCAGGCCGGACCAGGATCTTTATAAGTAGTATTTTTATATTATTAGTTTTATGCTTGTTCTTGTTCAGTTAGGTTATTGTCAGTGTCCAGCGGCTTGGTTATGATAGCTATCCTGGGTCAGGAATGTATGGAATTCCATATGTGTATGCTCCTCATCAGCGACCTCCGCAGCCATGACCTCCCCTATCTTTTGTTTCAGTGCACGGAAGGAAAAGAGCACTTCTTTGTGGTGTGAATTAACATGGCAAGAGTTACAGGCTAGGGGAAAGTACCAATGATGTCAAATGTATGAGGTACCTTCTTGTCGAGAAACTGGGGTTTCCTAATGACTCTATTCTCATGCTCACAGATGCTGTACCAAATTTTTTTCCTTTCAACTCTTTTTCTAGTAATCAATTCCATTTTGTTTCTGTTAACTCTGCTTCAATTAATCTGCAGAAGAAGAGATAGACCTTTTCAAGATCCCAACGAAACAGAATATCCGGAAAGCCCTGAGATTATAACCAGTCAGGGGACTCGTTGGTGTTTCACTTCCCTGGTCATGGCACACGGCAGATTGATTATAACCATGATGAGGTCGATGGATACGACAAAGCCTTGTGCCTTCTCGATCATGAGACTGAAGGGAATATAATCGATGATGAAATTAATGACACCATTGTAAGGCCACTGCCTTGAGGAGCCACACTGCATGCAATCATTGATGCCTGCTACAGTGGAACTGTTCTTGATCTGCATTTTGTTTTCAGGATGAACAAGTCAGTTATTTTTAAGTTTCCTTTGCACGAGCTATTATTCAATTTAATCTTTAATTGTCACGCTTCATTGATATCCAGTTCATCATTGTCCTATAAACTTCCTTCTTCCAGAATATCCACTTCATCTTGTCTCCATTCTGTCTTCAATTATGTAGGGAAGGGTTCTATATATGGGAAGATCAAAGAAACCCCTTATTTTGCAAGTTTGGAACCTCCTTTTCTAGTTTAAATTGTTAACATTGAAGTTATGTCTTAGCTACAATTAGAAAATAAACATTAACAAAGAAAGAAGTAGAGGAAAAAACCCTTTAACACATTAAACCTGACTAATATCATTAGCTTAGATTGTTGTTTGAATTGTTTTCTTTAGGCTTTCACTGGAAACAGTACCAGCTTTAGGCTTTCACTGGAAACAGTACCAGGACGGGTGCCATGACATTCAGCTTAATCCAAGCTCTGCAAAACAAACCTGGATTGACGTATGGGCGCTTGCTTAATGCAATGAGCAATGTAATTCGTGATGTTAAAGCTGGTTTGCGCCTACTTGGTCCAATTGCAGCTCTCATTAACAAAGTTTTGTTTGGGACAACACAGGTATTCCTCTATACCTAATGACAACTGAATAAATATAATTGAAAAGTTGAAAAGAGTTTTAGATTGAAAACAAAGAATTCTTGATTTGCAGGAGCCACAGCTATCTACATCAGAGAAATTTGACATCTACTCAAAGCAACTTGTGCTGCAGTAATTTCTGTTGTTCTTACAAAATTGCCTACAACCAAATTGCCTACAACCATTAGCTTTGTAATCAGTAAAACAATTAAAATGATTATAAGTAACCTCTGCAATAGATCTCATGATTGCAAGGAATTTGCCAAGACTTGTAATAAACGGTAGAATTATAGTACCATTTAATGGGTTCATATCCATGTGTACAACTTAATTATCATCCTGCTGATAAGTAGACTTATTATTGTATTACACAAGATATTCTAGTTTACATCTACAATTGAGGAACAAGAGCTTGCGAGAAGTGGTACACCAGCGAACATACGAGGCAAGAAGTTTGGGCCAGTCGGAGATTGGGCAATATGTGAAGTGGTGAAGGGAGAGTACTTGTTCTTCTTGTTCTAGCTTTTCTATGGTCACTTCCAATACCGTCTCTAGCTCACCCCTTTCACTTGTTCTGAGCATTGGCACATCAGTGCCATTGCTAGCTCTGCACAGCAATGGCAACCATGACGTTAGCATCTTCATCTTTGTTTGCCTGTGTCTCTCTTTGTTGCCTTCTTCAGTCATTTCCACTTCGAATCCCATATCCTTGGCTTGTTTGAATAAGAACGCCGCATGTTTGAATAATTAAGCAAAAAAGTAAGGAACAACAATCTTAAATTTTCAAGAATTGGAATACAGTCAGATAAATAAATAACTGTGGCAATCATAAGTTTAAACTAGAACCTCCCAATTTCATTCATCAAATTATCACAAACTTTCAATCGGTTCCTTCAATGGAGACCTGCCAATGAATTGGATCATGATCTTTACTGTCATGATTCAACAAATATGTACAATTAGCGTTGGTTGCAACTATTTTGAAACACTGTGAAATGAAGAAACTGCCCATTAAATTTCATCACTTATAATAAGACGCTTATTCCAAATACTAACCCAAGTCCTAATAAACAGTCCGTAAGATCTATATGCAACCTCTTCGCATTTCCAGCAATAATAGAGCTTGTGATATTTACTGGTTGAAGATCTCGAATGTGATATTTCCTCCATAATGATTTTACAATTACAATAAATTTAGCATTTACATAAATTTTTTAGTAATAATTTGTACTTGTCTTTAGGTTATAAATGTCAAATATGGGAAGCGTTGCATCATCCAAATATACATTTTCACTGTAAAAACATCTATTGAAAATTTTTTTTTTGTTTAAGTTTGAATATCAAACTTTTAAATTGAAAAATTATTTCTTTTTTATTGTTAATAAAAAATAATTGAAAATATGGATTTTTTTTGTTTTATTAAACCTAAATATGAGTTTTACTAAAATTTTAAAATGTGTTATCTTTATATATATATATATATATATATATTTATTATTTTCATGTGGTATTATCATATATGTCAAATCTAATTACATATCTAAATTTTGGCTTATAAAGTTGTTAAAGAAAAAGTTAATATTCTTTTACATACATATATATATATATATATATTCACGCATATATAATAATAAGACACGGATGCAAGTAAGGAATGACCCTTTGCCTTGGCTTTGCCCTGGCCCTTTTCTCTCTGTTCAATGTTCCATTAAACTTCAAACAACAAGTTTCCTCCCGGAGGCAGAGGTTTGCTTAGCCTAATTCAGGCTGCTAAATGCTAAAGGGTGATATGGAAATTAGAATAGTCTGCCAGCGTTGCAGGCAAAAGTTTTCAGCATCAACCAATACTGAAACAGTTATTTGCCTGCATTGCCATGCGGTAAATCAAAATCGAACAATAAGGAAACAATCATCTTCCCAAGAGCATGGCAGGATAAGTCCTCCATTGATAGGTAACTCTATGAGGGAAAAGCTGAAGAAAATTCTGCACTGTAGCACCCTGAAACCTGCTGCTTCACGGTCATCATCGACAAATTACTCTACCCTTTGTGCTTTGGACAACTCTGGCGTTTCGGCGAAGAAACGAGCGGTGCTTTGCGGTGTTAGCTACAAGAAGTGGAAGTATAAGCTCAAGGGGACCATAAACGATGTGTTAAACATGAAAGATTTGTTGATTCAAAAGTATGAATTTCGAGAGGAAAATATTCTGGTGCTTACAGGTATTTATTATCAGCCTTAGTGCTTGTTTTAGCATTTGCTATGTTTTGTGCTCTTAACTTCTTGCATTGGTCCAAGGAAAATCAAGATTCAATATAGAAGTATGAGTTTAAAATTATATACAATTGCATGATGGATGCATTTATATAGCACCCTACAGTGCAATTGGCTTCAGTGGCCTTCGTATATGAAAAATAAAGATATTTTTTAATTATGGATTATATTTAGCGGTGCAGTCCAATGAAATACACAATATCATCACAATGTTACATTTTCATCCAAATATATATCTTTATCATTGACTTTAATCTTACCTTTACGTTATCCAATCTCTTTACCACAACTGTTTTTCATCTCACCAAATCTCATCTAGTTGCCACCCATCAAATTGGACCCTTAATATATTTTACACCAAGCAAGTTCGATTGATTCTCGTTAATTTGTTAAAACCAATATCTATTAAAACTGCAGAGAAACAGTCAGACGCCCGACTTATCCCAACAAAGGCAAACATCGAGAATTGCTTGAACTGGTTGGTGAAGGGGTGCCGGTCTGGAGATTCACTGGTGTTCTTTTACTCCGGACATGGCTTACGGCAGCCCAATTTTAATAATGATGAAAGAGATGGGTTTGACGAAACCATCTGTCCGGTTGATTTTCTGAAAGAAGGCATGATCCTCGATGATGACATTTACGCCACCATTGTTAAGCCGCTGCCAGAGGGTGTCACCCTTCATGCCATTATTGATGCTTGCCATAGTGGAACTGTTCTTGATCTAGAGCACGTCTATGATAGAGAAAAGTGAGTTTCACATAAAGCAACCATTTTTTTTTCCTTATCCCTTATAAAAAATTTATCTACTTTGCTTTTGTAATGATACTTGAAATTTTTTATCTGGGGGTTATCAGGGGAAAGTGGATTGATAACAGTCCTCCATCAGGTGTGAGGAAACAAACAAGTGGTGGCAAAGCATATTCTATCAGTGCTTGCCAAGATAACCAGGTTGCTACTGACACATCGGTAAGAAACTCCTAATTGGTTTTATATTTAATGCATCCTTAGTATATAAATGTTATAATTGCTTTTATATTAGATATATTATCAATGTATAAATGTTATATATGATTAGTTAACTAGACAATAACCTCTTATAAAAAATAATTTTAAATATATTTTTAAAATTAAATGTATTTATTGTTTAAAATTTTTAAAATTTTAAATTAATTTTTTATGAAATGTCATTGATTTATTGACAACATATTGACTGTGTATCAAATGACCCCTTCTCATTCTTTTATTCTTTGATCTATGGAGGAAAATGAATTTAAACTTCCAACATAGATAAAGAAGTACCAAGATTCCTTTCCATTTGTTTTTCTTTTCAATTAAAGAGTTAATCATGTAATTGGCACTCGACTGAGGTATTTATGAAACACATGATGTGTTTTTACTGATTATTTTTAGATATGAAATTCATTTGATTAACAATATCAGTCTAGCTATAAGCAAAAATCGAATACTTTAATTAAGAATTTTAAAATTTAAGTATCAAATAAAAAATTTACCTATAATTCAGGTACTAAATATGTAACTAATCATAAACTAAATTAAGAATTTTATTTTTAAGTTGGATCTCTATGCGAAACCCATAAATCATCCGGTAATCTTCAAAACCTAATAAAGAAAATATAAAACTTACAAAGTCACAGTGCATGTTTGCTTTTAGAAATTAAAAAAATATATATATGTATCTCTTTTGCATTAAAATATATATTTTTTAGACTAATTTATTTTTTTGCAGCATACAAATATTCCTGGTAAATAGTTCATAAAAAAAATATATATGTGCAGGCTTTTAGTTCCAAGTCAATGTATGGTGCAATGACGTTTATTTTAATAGAAGTTGTGAGAGGAAGGCCGAGTATAACATACGGGGAATTACTTGACCGGATGCAAGAGCGAATTGAACAAGCAAACCAACAAGGGTGCTTCGGTGGTTCAAGAATATTAAGCAGAATTTTTGGCCCCAATCTCACACAGGTAACCTCTCTCATAAACTTTGGATAATTGGCCTCAAGCACTCTACACGGCAAAAAAAAAAAAAAAATTCACATTTTGAGGATATTTAAGCTCCATATGCAATTGCATGTATCAATCCTTGTGTTGAAAGAGTCAATTTTTCTCTCTTTCTCGCAAAAATTTCACACATGCTTCTTGATTGTGTACAGAAGCCTCTACTTTCAGCTTCTGAAGAGTTTCCAGTTTACGAGAGGACATTTGAACTATAACTGATGCGTAGTGGATCCCCTATTGAAGCAACGGATGCCATGGATTTTGCGAGGAGTGTTAGAGAGCAGAAGCTTTCATTCAATGTCGATCTTCAAGCAATACTGTGATCAAGTTCTCATGGTTAATGGATACCTTTGTACAATGTATGCTCGACATCTTGGTTTCTCTGGCACGATAACAGAAATAAACATCTAAATTATGATAACAACAAGAGTTTTTATTATTTAAAGAATAGTTACCAGGAAATAAACAGTTTAAATTAGATTTATCAATAAAAGAGATGAAAAACTACGAAATTAAGGAATATGAAAAGAAGGGTTGAAGATGGTACTGCTGCCATCGATTTGTTGTTAGATTGGTGCCAAGATCTTCCTCATACAGTTTTGATGTAAGAAAAAAAATATCGAGAGAGATGATCGTTTTGCATCTGCCTCTTGAAAATTTGTAATATTGAGTAGAATGGTCTGATCCTTGTAAAAATAATGTCCATGCAAAGGGTAGCAACTGTGTCTGTAATAAAGAAACATTTTGTCTCCACCTGCTCTTACTCTGTATCTACAAAACAATATCTCTCCAAAACAGAAGCCATAACTCTCTCCCCTAAAATCTTCCCAGAATTCTGCTCTTATTTGGAGTAGTAGGATTTCTATGGTAGCCAATCATGCAGGCTAATATAGGAGGACGGCATATGAGGTTTTTTCTTTTTTTTTTTTTAATTTTTTATTTTTACCAAAATATAAAGAGGAATTGGAGATATCAAATTGTCAAAGCAGATCCATTATTGGAGAGTCACATTTTAAATGGACTTCCAATACAATAGGGAATATAATTCTCTAGAGAAAACTTCTTATGTTTTATTATGTTTTATTCTAACCATAGGAATTTGATATACTATTTGACTTTTGTATATTCTTTTATGAAATACAAAAGTTTATATTTTTATATTTCTCCTCTTATATACATACTTATATATATCCCATGCACCCATTATAATGATAACCTTAGAGACTTTTGTGGTTGTGCTGTTCTTTTAGAAAGGAAATTTATTTTTGTTTTTTATAATATAAAATCTAATAAATTAAAATATAAAAGAAATTATCCCATTCATCACTAAAATTTTTAAATTTTATAGGCAAAATTAATAAAAGTACCATATCTTTTAAAGCATATTAAAAAAAAAAAAATTATTCTACTTGTGAATTAAAAGAATTTCACTAAAATATAAATGCTTGATAATTTTGTTGGTTAATTTGGATAGATTCGTCATTGATTTTTTAACTCTTAAAAGCGGTTTCATGCGAAGCATATACATCTTGGATAAAACTTACATGAAGTTTTTTAAGTGAATTTTACAAAATTTCTTCTTAAAATAATTTAATAAAAAATTTAAATTGATAGATTGATAGAGTTTATCGTAAAAATTAATAATATATATAAAAAATTATTAAAAAAATTATTTATAATTTAAATTTGATCAATATTCATTTAACATAAAAATTTTGTCAATATTTTTACCAAAAATATTTGTCTAAAAATATATATAAATTTTTTTTAAAATTTTTTTAAATGTTACACACTTAATTTATATAACAAAATTTTTTAATTTTTATTTTATTTTTTATTTCATCGTTTTTAGTAGAAAACTTCGTGAATTTCACAATTTCGTGTGTCTTTTCCTATATACCTCTGCATATTAAAGCTTCTCCACTATTGTAGCCGACTGTAAAAGCAAAAATTAATGAAATTTGTAACAGTAATGGAAGTCGGAAGAAACATAACGTGCTTTCGATGCAGGCAAAAATTGGCTGTGAAAGCAAGAATCAAAGGTGCAGGGATTGTGTGTCCTTCGTGCAGAAACGTTCTTTCAATTCCGAACGAGGAGCAGCATCAAGAACTGCGCAGCCGAATAAGAAGCTTCGTTAGCCATATGAAAAGTAAGATGCATCAGGGTACCGTAACTCCTTCCTTAAATTACGAGCCCTCTGGTCGTAACCCGATGAGATCAAGCAAGCGTGCAGTACTGTGCGGAATTGCTTACATTAATAGGAAGCATTACAAGCTTAAAGGAACTGTTAACAACGTAAGAATATGAGAGATTTGTTGATTGCTAGATTTGGTTACCCCAGAGAACGCATTCGTGTTCTAACCGGTATGTTACTGCTACTAATTATTCTATTATATGAATCCAGAATCCCACCAGATTGTCATGGTTAGATTAAAAACTGCAGACCAACGATTTATACCAACGAGGATTCTTTGAGATGGCTGGTGAATGACTGCCAACAGGGGCATTCACTGGTGTTCTTCTACTCTGGACATGGCTCACGACAACCTGATGAGTCTGATGATGGGTTCAGCGAAACCATCTGTCCTGTTGATTTTGAAAATGCGGGCATGATCCAAGATGATGATCTTAATTCCCTTATCGTTCGTCCTATACTCCTATCAAGAACACCGTCACGCTTCATGGCCATAATTGATGCTTGTCATAGCGGAACCATTTTAGATCTTCCGCACGTACTTCAGTCCAGAGTAAGCCTATCTTTTCTTGCAAACTTTATCTTCAATTTTTTTTTTTAAAAGGTTGCTTCTATCCAAATTAATAATCTAATTTTAGACCAAAATACTGTACCCAAATTTTATCTTCAAAAAAAATTATTTTTTTCCTATCATAAGAAAGAAGATCAAATAAATGTTCTGCTCTCTAATTTGAACGAATCCAAGGAACATTTTCCATTTTGAAAGGGAAAGGGCACTATACTCAAAGTCAAACTACCCTTTAATACCCTAATTTTTCATTGATCGAATCAAACAGGAAAAAATGGAAAGACAATAGTCCTCCATCGGGTGTCGACAAAAGTACAAATGGTGGATTAGCTATCTCTATCAGTGCTTGTCTAGAAAACCAAGCCGCTGTTGATACCCCCTGTAAGTGAAGATACTTAATTCGCTTTCATTTTTCAAATACACATTTCCATGTGATTTGATTCGTAATTAAAATTTTAAGTTCCTATGTTACGATTTACTTGGCTTATCCTTCTGACACATGAATGCAGGCCTTCAATGGCCAGATGAACGGTGCTCTGACCTACCTTTTGGCAGAGGTTCTGGAGAAATTATCCGGCCCAACATACGGTGACCTATTTGATTTAATCCATTAGACCTTTGATAACGTTAATCAAGGATGCCTTGATAATACAAGAATCTTGAGAAGTATCTTTGATTACAGATTATCTCAGGTCAGTTTGTCTCATTAACAGATTTTTATTTCATAACTAACCATAATATTATGAATCTTCTGCATCAGAATTCTTATAAAATTATAAACAGACCATTGATTCATTTAACAAAGATGACTATATAATTTTTGGATGTATTGTGGGATACTACCACCATGGTTCTATATAATGTCAAGGGTTTGAAAATAATGAATGTTTTGTTGATTGGTTGAGGGATTCATAATCTCTGTATAATTGCCCACAAGTGATGTGATCAATCTTTTTTTTTTTTTACTTGAAAGGAAAAAAGGAAAGGAAAAAAAATTGTAGAACGTGCATCCAGAGGCATATATATGATCAAATTAAGCCTTGGCGTGGAAAAATCATGTTACTCACTTCTTTTCTTTCTCTCTTTTTTTTTTTTTTTTTTGTTTTTTCAAATGCAACGTAATTTTGTTGATATGGTAACAGAGTCAACAAGTCAAGGTAACTTCTCTTCTACTGAGTTGCATCCCTTGCTAGCCCGTGTAGAGGGGAAGCAAGGGCGCCTAGGTTTTTGATTCTTCATTCACAAGTGGCCACACAATTTACAACTTTGTCTTCAATCGGGTTATTTCTCAATGAACTTCTCCAGTCTTTTTACAATTCCGTTGTGCTAAATTTCAAGAGTTTCTTGCCATTTTCGATTGGAAATTAAAGGTGTCAGGTAGATTACATTTGATAATTTAAAATATGATACGATGATATAATATAAAAATGATATAAAAAAAATACGAAAGTGAAATAATTTAAAATTTTAATAAATACCATATATGGATTTGATAAAATAAAAAAAAATTTCATATTTTTATATTGATACGAATTATAACATATAATTTTCATATAAAATAAATATAAATATATAAATTATTAGTATTTAAATGATACAAATACACGAATTATCAAACTTATATATAGTTGTAAATTATTATGTTGCAAGCTCAAATGAAGCAGTGACCCATATCTAATTATAGGCAAGACTTAGATAAAATTCTTTAAATGAAGTTTTTTATGTAAGATTCCTAAAGTTATTTATTAAAAACAATTCAATAAAAACATTAATAAAAATTTTAAATTTGATATATTGTAAAAAAAAATCCAAGCTGATAAATTGTCATCAATCTTAGCACCATTTTTTTCAGCGGCTAGTTAAAGATGGTTGAATGTTTTCCTTTTTGATATTCCCTTTCCATTGGAGGAGAACAAAAAATTCATTGTTCATTCCAAAATAAGAAGGCTTTGTGACCAATTTTCAAATTGTACAATGAACAATAAAAGAAATGAAATGTTATTTTCCCAAAAGAATAAAGTTTTGAAAGCAAGGTAGAGACCGTTCATCTAGATTTAGCCCAAAAAAGAGTGATGGGGGTATTTGATACCCCCCTGAAGTCATGGTCCTCCATCTCAGGTAAATTCATAGGTAGGAACCCTTTACATTATGATTCTTGTAGCGACTAATAACCGTTTAATTCTTACAATTGGAAAAAGGAAAGGTTTTAGTTCTTGCTTTCCAGACATTCAACAATTTTCTCAAAATACAATAATTGATCAAATTAATTTGACATTAGTGCCAAAATTTCTACCAGAACTTAAGAAACAAAACTTTCCATGATCTACATTTTGAAAAAAAAAAGAAAAAGGTGTTACCAGGACAAGACATGACTTCTGTGAAGATTTCTAGAGTCAAATTCTGAGAGTTTGACAGTCGTGACCATAATTCAATCTCCTTTTATCATTGTTGGATTTCATGTATGGTTATTGTTATTCACTAAACATACCTAGATCAACAGGCCTCAGTGTTATATGTTTATGCTACACTAGAAACCCTGCTTCCAGTTTTTTGTGTTTGGAACAACACTGCCTGAATACTCAGTAACCAGCTCAATCCTGTGATGTATTTCACAAATCAGGTTTCTCTCTCCCAATGTCTTTTATTATTCAGTCTGGCTCCGTTTTAAAGATCGTAAAGGATAGCTATCAAGTTGATTTGACTAGAAACCTAGCAGAGCATGACGAATCTTATCTGCATACAGGTTCAAGCATATTTATTCCACCAAAGAAAAAAGAAAAAGAAATTGAATCTGGTTCTCCACCAATTTTCTTGCGGAATCGAATGTCTAAATGATAAGAGGATAAAACTAGCTTACTCACCACTCCTTTCTTGTTTTTTTTGTTTTTTTGTTTTTGCTTTTTTTGGTATTTGACGTCGTTACAATTAAGCAGCGGTCACCACTGAAATTAAGAGTTTAGCATTCTACTAACAAATTACGTGCTTGTTGGCTCCTTTCACTGTTTCCCACCCATCCTTACAGCTTTAAATCTTCATTTTATTGCACACATCATCGACAAAATTTTAACACTCCATAGGCAGAAGCAATGGCAAGAAGAGAGCGATGCAGTGGATGTGGGCTGTACCTGATGGTTCCACCGGAGGCACAAACATTCGTTGTGCTGTGTGCCAAGCCATTACCAATACCATCACCCATTTACAAGTAATGCTCGGCCCAATGGCCATTGGAGTTATGTCCATGACTCATTCCTAGGACCAGGCCGGACCAGGTTCTTTTTAAGTAGTATTTTTATATTATTAGCGTTATGCTTGTTCTTGTTCAGTTAGGTTATTAACAGTGTCCAGTGGTTTGGTTGTGATAGCTATCCTGGTCAGGAACGTATGGAATTCCATATGTGTATGCTCCTCATCAGCGACCTCCGCAGCCACGACCTCCCCTATCTTTTGTTTCAGTGCACGGAAGGAAAAGAGCACTTCTTTGCGGGGTGAATTACCAGGGCAAGAGTTACAGGCTAGGAGGAAGTATCAATGATGTCAAATGTATGAGGTACCTTCTTGTCGAGAAACTGGGGTTTCCAAATGACTCTATTCTCATGCTCACAGGTGCTGTACCAATTTTTTTTCCTTTCAACTCTTTTTCTACTAATCAATTCCATTTTGTTTATGTTAACTCTGCTTCAATTAATCTGCAGAGGAAGAGACAGATCCTTTCAAGATCCCAACGAAACAGAATATCCGAAAAGCCCTGAGATGGCTGGTCTATGGTTGCCAGTCAGGGGACTCGTTAGTGTTTCACTTCTCTGGTCACGGCACGCGGCAGATTGATTATAACCATGATGAGGTCGATGGATACGACGAAGCCTTGTGCCCTCTCGATCATGAGACTGAAGGGAATATAATCGATGATGAAATTAATGACACCATTGTAAGGCCACTGCCCCGAGGAGCCACACTCCATGCAATCATTGATGCTTGCTACAGCGGAACTGTTCTTGATCTGCCTTATGTTTGCAGGATGAACAAGTCAGTTATTTGTAAAATTCCTTTGCATGAGCTATTATTCAATTTTGATCTTCAAATTGTCGAGCTTCATTGATATCCAGTCCATTATTGTCCTATAAACTTCCTGCTTCCAGAATATCCACTTCATTTTTTGTTCTACATTCTGTTTTCAATTATGTAGGGAAGGGTTCTATATATGGGAAGATCAGAGAAACCCCTTATTTTACAAGGGTACAAGCGGAGGAATAGCCATCTGTTTTAGTGCTTGTGATGATAATCAAAACTCTGCAGATACCACTGTGAGTAATCTTTTATCTGATTCATCTAATGATCTGATCAGATATAATCAATTTATAGGTTAAGTTGGCAGAGGGAATTCGAATTTGGAACCTCCTTTTGGAGTTTGAATTGTTAACATTGAAGTTATGCCTTAGCTACAATTAGAAAACATTAGCGAAGAAAGAAGTAGAGGAAAAAACCCTTTAATACATTAAACCTGACTAATACCATTAGCTTAGATTGTTGTTTGAATTGTTTTCTTTAGGCTTTCAGTGGAAACAATACCAGGACTGGTGCCATGACGTTCAGCTTCATCCAAGCTGTGCAAAACGAACCTGGATTGACGTATGGGCGCTTGCTTAATGCAATGAGCAATGCAATTCGTGATGTTAAAGCTGGTTTGCGCCTAACTGGTCCAATTGCAGCTCTCATTAACAAAGTTTTGTTTGGGACAAAACAGGTATTTCTCTATACCTAATGATAACTGAATAAATATCATTGAAAAGTTGAAAAGAATTTTAGTTTGAAAACAAAGAATTCTTGATTTGCAGGAGCCACAGCTATCTACATCAGAGAAATTTGACATCTACTCAAAGCAACTTGTGCTGTAGTAATTTCTGTTCTTACAAAATTGCCTACAACCATTGGCTTTGTAATCAGTAAAACAATTAAAATGATTATAAGTAACCTCTTGCAATAGATCTCATGATTACAAGGAATTTGCCAAGACTTGTAATAAACGGAAGAATTATAGTACCATTTAACGGGTTCATATCCACGTGTACAACTTAGTTATCATCCTGCTGAAGAGTATACTTATTATTGTATTACACAAGATATTCTAGTTTACATCTTCAATTGAGAATCAAAAGCTTGCGAGAACTGGTACACCAGCGAACGTACGAGGCAAGAAGGTTGGGCCAATCGGAGGATGGGCAATATGTGAAGTGGTGAAGCCATAGGGAGAGTACTTGTTCTTGCTCTTCTTGTTCTAGCTTTTCTATGGTCACTTCCAATACCTTCTCTAGCTCACCTCTTTCACTTGTTCTGAGCATTGGCACATCAGTGCCATTGCTAGCTCTGCACAGCAATGGCAACCATGACGTTAGCATGTTCATCTTTGTTTGCCTGCGGCTCTCTTTGTTGCCTTCTTCAGTCATTTCCACTTCGAATCCCATATCCTTGGCTTGTTTGAATAAGAACGCTGCATATTTGAATAATTAAGCAAAAAATAAGGAACAACAATTTTAAATTTTCAATAATTGGAATATATTCAGATTAATAAATAACTGTGGCAATCACAATTTCAACTAGAACCTCCCAATTTCATTCATCAAATTATCACAAACTTTCAATCGGGCCCTTCAATGGAGACCTGCCAATGAATTGGATCATGATCTTTACTGTCATGATTCAACAAATATGTACAATTAGCGTTGGTTGCACTGTGAAATGAAGCAAAATGCCTATTTAGCATTTACATAAATTTAGTAATAATTTGTACTTGTCTTTAGGTTATAAATGTCAAATATGGGAAGCGTTGCATCATCCAAAATACTTTTTCACTGTAAAGCATCTATGGAAGAAATTTTTTGTTTAAGTTTGAATATCAAACTTATAAATTTAAAAATTACTTCTTTTTTATTGTTAATCAAAAATAATTTTTGACCGTAAAAACTATTTTCTAACATCAATAATAGACTAAGCTTTAATGCTGTTTAAATCTAATCCAATTATGTTAAGAATGAAACATGCTCATGTACAGTAATTTAATTCTGATTACACAGTTATGATAATGATATAGAAAAAACAATCAAGTTAAGGGCAAAAGTCGGAGTCATTTCATAATAATTCCTAAGGTGAAATTCTAGGGGGAAAAGACATCACAATTAGGTGGCCACAGGTGAGAAAACGTGGACCGTTGGAACTCAGAAGACTGGTGGGAAGCAGCTAATAAAGACAAACGAAAATATTGGTCATACAACATGAAAAGGATATGCGAATTTGGATAAAATAAACCAATCGCAAGAAAGAAATAAGTCGCTTCTTGCAAGAATGAATATTCTTAAACCTGTCAGCCAACGGAATTGGTGGAGAAGAAGAATGGGAAACATACCTGAAACCTTAACCAGGGACCTTGAAGCCTCGCTCAGTTGAAAGAGAAGCCAAGCCAAATTTGAGGCTGATGCCCACTGGTCAACAGCCTCTTCTACAAACCCACAAGCAGACAACTTCTGCGCCAGCCAAAGCAGCTCAGCAGCCAGTTTCTCAGCTGAATTCCCTGACCGGTTCACATCCTCTCTCCCCCTCCCTACCTTAGTCCAAACTCCACCCCGAACTGATCGAACAGCCCGTAAAACCATGTTCAACCGATATAGAACCGGTCCAGTTCCCGCGCCATCGTGACCGACCCTGTCTTGCCTCAATTCCACCATTGTAGCTTCAAGCTGGCTAAGAGTCCTCGAAAAGGCCGCTGACAAAACTGTACGGTTGACTTCACGTAAAGTTTCGATGCCTTCCATATGGTTCTCTTCTATAAGTCTTTCCGCTAAAGATCGAACGATTTCATACTTTCTTGAGCTAACAGGAATATCATTAACAATAGATAGTATCTGTGAAAGCGCACGAGCGATTCCCAAGTCGCCAACCCCACAAGCAGTGACGCAGCCATCTTTTTTCTGGGGCTTAAACATGTGTGAATTACAAGGGAAAATAGGAGGAAGCAAGCGTAGAGAGAAGAGAAAAGAAGTGATGACAACATAGCGAATTGTTTGAAGTAGCTTGTATTTTTCTGCAAAGTTGAAGAGGGTTTTGTCGGCATAAATAAACATAGAAGTTACCATGTTTCGGGGGAGTAAAGGGGTATGGTAGTTGGCAAGTTCTCCATCATGCCCATGCTTTCGTTTGCCTTTTTCTTTTCTTGGCTTATGGTTTGTTTGTATTGTAAGAAAGGAAACGATGGAATTTTGAGAGAGGTTAAGAAATGTTTATTTGGAGTATGGATTGGACATAGGCGGACAGCCAAATCAGTCTATATTTTGATTTTTTCTGATTTTGATAGGGACAGTGTTTTAAAGTCAGGGATTGGGTGGATCCAAAGCGGGGTGGATACATTATAAAAAATTTGAGATAGAACAGGCTATAAGATATTTTATTTAAATTCATATATAAAATAATTTTATGTACATATATATATATATATATCTAATAAAATTATTTGTAATATATTAATTTAATAAAATATTATATTTTAAAAAGTTAAAATATAATTTATATTAAAAAAATACTTTTTTATAAATTTATATTAAATTAAAATTATTAAATTAATTTCAAATTGATTACATATTAAATATGAATTATTTATGTCAAATCAAAATCAAATATAAAAAATAAAACATTGTTGAGTCAGATCAAAATCGAAGAGAAAGAAATTATCCCAATCCAAACATTATTATCCTAAAAAATACATGCAAAATTTTTAAAATGGTAAAATTGATATGAATTCAAGAATCCATATTAATAGACTCATGATCCAATCTGAATTGATTTGGATTGATTAAAACATTATTTTATATATATATATGCACTTTATAAATATTGAAAAAAAATGAGATTTTTAATAATATCTTATTTATTATAATTAAAAAAATAGAGCCCAACTCGAGATATTTTAAATAATTTTTAAAACCTCCTCATAGCTATTGAAACGAGACATATCAACAAATTATTTGTTAGACAAAGACGTAAGTACAGCAGGGGAGTATGCCAAGCAAAAAAAATGGAGCACCCTATAAACAGCGAGCTTTATTTTTATTTTCCCTTTTATCCAAAGGGCTGACATTGCGCGAGGATTCTGCATGTATCTTCCTTCAATGTTTGTCATATTTGTTAGACAAGATGTAAGGAGAGCAGGGGAAAATCAACTAATCAGTTTTCTTAGTCTTCTTTCTGCAAGGCTAGCCACTTTATTTTGTGGCTCTAGAACCAGAGCGTGTTTGAAATCTGCTGATGCCAAAACAATAAACTGCTTAATAGGCATAATATTGCACGCATAAATTATAAGAAGCAAATAGATCGTGGCCGGTAAAAAAAAAAACTCTCATCAGAATGAGGGAGTAAAAGGATTACAGAGTGAAATATGTATCCATTAAGTTCATCTCTCTCAAACTCTGACAGATTCCAACACCGTATGGACTATGTAGTTTGGTCTGCACGCATGCATGTTCCCTACTATGTAATATCAGGAAAAACTATTTGCTGAACTTACCAGAGCATTTATTCCCTATGTATGTTAGTACTAATGTTCCTAAACCCCACATCAAGTAGGAAACCCAGCATGTAAAGAATGGACCAACCAATATGACAAAGGACAAGTATTATCACTATGTAGCCTAACTGACCACCGTCATCCAAAAGTTCTAAAAGTTCAAACATCAGATACCATCGGTATGATGAAAGGGAAGGGGCAGGAAAGAAAAAAGGGGGAAAAATAAAAAAGCTTCATATACTACCAGTGTGGATTTAGGAATTTATACTACTTTTAATCTGTTATAGTTGCCATCAAAAGATATTTTAAAAAAAAAAAGAGCTGCAAATGCATAATTAGTTGTGTTTGTCAATAATTTTAGCTAGCTGGGTGGAAATGAGTGTCATATCACATGTGAGGCATAATAAGCACTACAAAAGTATTCTCACCTTCAAGAGCCTCTTTATAACAGAGTAGTGATTCTCTGGCAGTCCCACGTCTCAGATATGCCTTCACATTCTGCACAAAAATATTAGTTGATTAATAACATCACTGGAGCATAACTGCTCTTTTTAATCATGTGTGCATACACATTTTAAATTCCACTATTTAAACTGTCAAAGAAGAGCTACTTCATCAAAGAACATCGTAGTTACCATCACATGTTTCCTAAATTACCTTTTTGTCAAGTGATATTGCCTTACTGCAATCTTCTTCAGCTTGTTGGAAGCTGCATATTCTAGAATCAGTTCCCCTAGGAAGTATGTGGATGCAAAACAATGCAATGAAAAGAATGGCAACAAATCTAAGAGATACTATACCATCCTAGTTCCAAGTAAGCTGCTGCCCGGTTGTTATAGTATGTTGCATTTGTCCCATTGAACTTAATAGCTTCACTATAGTACTTGACAGCCTTATTCCATTGCATTCCCTTGAATGCAGCATTTCCCTGATTCAAAACTTGTCAAGAAAAACTTATAATGGCAGACCTTTTTTCTTCACTTATTGTTTACTTTCTGTAAATTTTCATAAAAAATCAAGTGCAACCTCACACCAAACCAGCATTTTAATTGCTTCAGACAACTTATCCATAAGAAATGAATGTTAGACCTCAAATTATCACAAGTGCTAATGAATGTTAGACAGTGAGACTAAAAGTGATCTCTATGGCATTTAACGCAGAAAGCACTACGATAAGATCTAAATAATCAAGTGCCAATGCTTATGACTAAAGTTTCCCATATATGAACTTAAAAAACATAACATACTTTATGCACACGAGAGGCTGGATGCTAGTTCTTAGAAGTGTTGCAACAACAACATCAACAACAACAATAACAAACTAAGTCTTATATCCCATAACTTTGGGATAGGCAGTATGGAAGGCCAAAACAGGAATCATGTTAAGTTGTAGTTTTGAATCTTCTTGCGCCACTCATTTCTATAAAAAACAGCCTTTTCATCTACTTCCTTAGTCCTCATATCATTTTTTATTACTTGCATTCACGTCTTTCATGGTCTACCTCTAGAAGTTTTGGTCTCTCCTAAATCTAGAATTTTCTTAGAAAATGAGAGACCAAAATAAGAGTTTTCTTAGAAGTGTTGCAAACTTTAACAAAAAAAAGGTAGAAGTTCAGCAAGTAAAGAGAAAATGCAGTTAACCATCATTTCTTTACAGGTTCAAGGACTCATCTATCCCCACTAAAAAGAAGGCAATCTTCCTACTATTACTTGTCAAGTGTATGTATGTAAAAACTATCAAATAATATACCATAAGCTCTGTTTGAGAGCACGAATGGAACCAGCAAAAAATTGGGGGCCAGGGCAGTAGGGAGACCCTCCCACTGCGGTACCCTGTGCTCCCAACTGGGCAATTAGTAAGCTACTTATGACCAGAAAAGAATACAACCAGACAAACTAAAACTTCTTTTTGGATGATTCGTAACTGAAAAGGTGGAAACTGACAAGTCCCATCAACAGAAGGATCAAATTTCAAATCTATTACATCACTTGCATTGGTAGAAATTTTGTAAGGCAAATCAAACCAGTAAGATATTGAAAGATATTAGAGGCGGGCAAACCTTTTCCTTCAAGAGTTCGGAAGCATCCATAATACCATTGACATCAGGCAATGGTGCTGAATTGGATGCAATACTGACTTGGTCTTGCAGAGATGTGTACATATCCAAAACAGTATCAAGAAGAAATTTATCCGCTCCATGGTATGTGATAAATGAAACAGACACAGGAAAACCTTCATCCTTTCCTAATGGAACAGAAACCTGGGAGGAGATTGTAAGGTTAAACAAATGACTGATGTCCATGCTACAAAAGAACACGCGAGAATGAAAAATTAAGCCTGGTAACATCAAGCCACCTGACAGCCCCCAGACATGCTAGCAATGCTCAATAATGCAAATGCTCTATCGCGAAACTCATTGGAATACCATTTCTTTGAATTCAGCTTTAGTGGAGGATCTGCAATTGTGGGAATCACTAATATTCCATCATCCTGAAACAAAAAATATAACTCAGTGATGTGAGATCATTCACTACCAGTTCATACCTATTATCCTTAAACATAGCATTTCAAGACAAGCATCTGAAATCCAAGAGATTTTCGGAACCATAAAAGTAAACCCCAAATTCATCAGAGATATCTACCTACGTAGATGCTGTTAATATACATCAGACATTTAACATTTAAAAAAAAAAAAATTCTAATTCTCGCAATCTTCCATAATATATGCTTCTGGTCTTTTCTATCATTTCATCTATTGCAACAACCCTAAAACATCATGAATCCTTCCGATGTTAGACACTCAGAAAATTTTCAGAAACGCAAGTTAGCATACAGAAATTTAACTTTCTAACTAAAACCTGGAAATCATAGTTAATAGGCCAACTGCCAAATACCGCCTTTTTTTGCACTTCCCATGTCATTTAACAAGATAGACAGCAATTATTACCCATGTTTTATTTATACATTTAAACTATCAAAAAAATTTACTATAAAAAAAATGAGTTGATCTTACATTCACCTTTGAAATGTGGTTAGCCTGGGTGTTTCTAGAATCCAAAAACCTATAAGCATGTCTCAGATACACAATAGCTAAAGAGATCAATGAGTTTAATAATTTAGCTCGGAAGTATAGGACATTAGACCTCCAGTAACATCTGCAATCCTCTCAATTTAAAAAACCTGAAGTTGGTAACTTTTCTCTTTGCATTATAAGGGTCTCTCAAGAAAATATTTAAGTTAATGACGTGTCAAACAACAAAAAAATAGATTCACAACCTTTCAATACTGTCAACATTTGTTGCTTGTTTCAGATTCCTAAAAGCACCATCTTAAGTTTAAGTTGCTAATAAGATACAAATTGCTCCTCTCTGATTAAAACCGAAGCGTAGACCTATGGTGTCATTTATTGCAAGGCAAGATCATTCTATCAAGTTGTCATAGTAGCAACAATATTCTCGCAGTAAACAGGGCAACAACGTCATTTGTATATGGTAGACGTTCTTATAGAAAATAAATAACAGTAAATAGCTATAACAAAGGAGAACAACAACTTCATTAGGAAAGAGGAGAAGAAGCTGGCAAACCTTTAGAAGACTTTGCAGAGCAGCTCTCATCTCAGCCTTGACTTTGTATAAAGTTTTCACATTCTCATATGTAGTGTTGATTGCTGCAAGAACACAATGATAGATCTCAGGCCCTTGTCTTGGTTTGACATCTTTAACCCATTCTTCATGGTTTGTTTTGAACTCATATCTGGAAAGCAATACTACTAGATATTAGGAGAGCTGGTCAGTAAAAAAAAAAACAAGAAATAAAAATTTAGCACAATAATAATGACAATATACAGATCGAGGGATGGACACCTGCATGTAAACAACACATTATTCTCAAATACCTTTGTAATGATACCATCACTGATGAAAGAGCTTTCAAAGTAGAAATTCCATTTGGCATGTTTGTGGAATGCTGACAAAAACCTTTTAGACTGGGTACATTTGAAGCAATATACTGAGCAAAATTGATATGTTTTGGAGGCTGGTCTGTGCAATCAACAAGAGTTAGAAGGGTCAAGAATTAAATTCACACCATCCTAACAGAAGTGGTAGTATAGACTAGGATCATGATTTTCAGACCAAAAATATACAACTGATATGAATAGAAATTGAAGGCCCTGCAACTTACAGCCAGAAAGCTTTTCAATTGCTTTGCCAACAACATACACTGTCTTTTGCTTGGGAACCTTTGAGAGCTGGAATAGATCATCGGCAAACACAAGGCGTCTTGCCTTCCTAGGTTCCACTGCTTTTAGTTGAAGCAAAACATGCCCAACACGATGTAAAATAGATGGATCACGAGCAAACCATCCTGAGACATCATCATTTGACAAAATGAATAGAAAACAACCATGAACAGCAGCAAAAGAAATTTTGAAGAAGGAAATGTGAACTCCCCAGAATTTTAATGCTCAGCAAGAAATCAGAAGCTTAAATGTCCATTAAATCGCTAATTGTTTGAACTAGACATCCTTATAATAGAAATGCAATAACATGTGGCACAAACCTAGAGGGCACAATTGTCTGCTCCATTTATGGAGATCGCATCCATTCACTAATAAACCATGCATTCAGTCACACGACACTTTAGTTAACAGAAAAACGTAGGTGAAGACAACCAATTGGCAGAATTATAACTCAGAATAGCTTGAAGAAAATTTTTTTGGATAAATGAAATTTTTATTTATCAAAGAAGCAGGGAATAAGAACCTGCTGTCAAAGATCTAACAGCTATTATCTGCATTCTGCATAGAAATCCAACAAATCTCTCAACAATCTAGATAACAAGGCCTCGTTGCAAATTAAAGCATAAGACAAATCACAATTTTTCTTTACAATACCAATAGCATCCAAACTTTGAGAATTAGGAAGAAGTCCAATCGTAGATACAGCTCCATGAGATGGGCGGAACCCAAGAATACCACAGAATGAGGCCGGAATTCTCACGCAGCCAATTGTATCAGTACCTACAAAATAGTGAAAGAGCCTTCTATGCTCAGATAACACTGAGAAAACAACCTGTATATCAAAAAGATTCAGCAAGAAGAATCTGCAGAAACCCTTTCTGGGTGGAAATGGAAAATACAAGGTATGACATTCCAAGCTAGGAACTAATTAATCATGAAAAAGACAAAAGAAAAAAAAATAATAAACAGGGAAAAGTTGTCTGGAGTTGACTATTGAGAAATGTAAAGGACTGAACTTACCGAGAGCAAAGTCCACAAGTTTAGCTGCAACTGCCACAGCAGAACCACTTGACGAACCTCCTGGAACATTTGACGGCATGTTTGGATTTATAGGTGTTCCATAATGCTTATTTTCCCCCGTTATTCTAACAATTGAAAAAAAAAAACAAAACTTTTACTAATCACATTTGGCTAATTCTAGCCAAAAAATTACATTTGGCAAATACCCATCTTCCTAGACAGGGTAAAAAAGACAAATAGAAGGTTACCCAAAAGCCAGTTCGTCCATAACTGTCTTGCCGACACATTTAGCCCCGTTTTTTAACAAAGCAGTAACCACCACCGCTGTCTTATCAGCTGGCTCGTGTGTTCTCTGCCAATCGGGATTCCCAAAACCCGTTACGTGACCCTTCACATCAAATCTGTTACAAAAAAATAAATAAATAAATAATGCAAAAAAATAAATAAATAAAGGGAAGTATAAGTAGGGGAAAGAAAGTTGTGGAATTACGAACATGTCTTTGATTGCAAACGTAAGACCCGATAGTGGAAGTTTGGCGGCGGGAGGTGGCGGCTGAGGGAAAGGAAGCAACTCGAAGCGTTCCAAAAAAGCGCCGAAATCTTCCCTTTTGATGATCATCGCTTTCCTCCTTCTTCTACTGGTCTCCGCCAGAACTATGATTCCGGCCACTGTTATTCCCGCCACGATCCAAAAAGTGTGTTTGGAAGCGTTGGTTTTTATTAGCTTCAGCGTTTTTGACATGATTGGATTCGGAGAGACAGAGAGGGGGAAAAAAAAAGTTGATGCGAAGACAAAAAGAGGGCTAAACAGGTTTTGGAAGGGTTTAAAGTTTTGATGAGAGAAATTGGAAGATGTGCCGTGCCCAGGGGTAAATTGGAATATTCATATCACTTGTTGATTTTATTGTGGACGGTTCTAAACACGTCACAAAATCCTTTTTATACACCTTTGAAATTTTTTTTCAAAATATCCACGTAGTAAATATCAACTTTAACTTCTAATAAATAACAAAAATATTCTCCATAGTTTATACAACTCTTTGTTAAAATCTGTAAATTATGTAATTCTCAAAAAAATTTCAAGAATTATATTATAATCTTTCAAAACAAATTTTAAAAAAAACATAATATAAGTTTTAAAAATTTATTTTTGATAATGTAATTTAATTAAATTATTTTTACAAGGTGCTCACGCTAAAACTAGCATCCATGCATATCTATTTTGAAGACAAGTTCTTAAAAATGTAAGGCAAAAAGATGTTTTTGGTTTTCTAAACTCTCAAGACAAGAACATCTTTTTTTCATACATGCTCAAGAACTACTATATTTCTTTTATTTGCACACGTGATCATATATTTTTAATTAAGTCATTCTTAAATGTTTCTAAAAATGAATTTTTGAGAAGCTAAAAGAATTCTTGGATATTTATTTTCAAAAAGCCTTAAAATTTCTCAGAGGTCTATTTTCGAGAAGTTTAATTTTACCTAAATTCTACTACAAATCCTAACTGTTCGTGCCAAGCTCTAACCTCGAGAAGTTCTTGGAAAAACAAAAAAGAAGAAAAAGACGGTTGAGGTAAAGACATAAGGTGTTTCTTGCATTCACACTCCAATATGCAAGTTGAAAAAAGTAAGGTCGAAAAGAAAAAGAATTAGAAATAAGAGAAAGGGAGTTGAATGAACTTGCTTTAATGGTGCTTGGACCTTCAATTTATAAATAAGTTATAGGGGATCATCAGGGGACAATAAGGATAATGTCGAGCTAATATGACACTGAGCATGTCTGATCGATTTGATATGTTAGGTTGGTACAAATAATGAAAATACCCATAGTTGTCAGCTAGAGGCTTCATAGAAAGAAAAGATCATTATACCCTTTTAACCATCAAATACCTCTAAACTCTATCCCCTCATTTAGCAGTCTGAGTATCAAATTGCTAAATGTATGATCACGCCCCTAGTGTAAGCCAAATAGGCAAAAAAAGATGATTTGGAAGTTCAATTTTTCAAAGTTGACATTATAAAAGGGAGGTCGATTTTAGGGGATGATTGGCCTTAAGCTACGGTCTGACCTGGTGGTTGTCTAATTTATGTGTGTATCTTGGGTTGAATGTATAGCTGGCTTAAAGATTGTTGAGGTGATAATTGTTTGGAATTATTCGAGGTTAGTGTCGGAGTTCATCTGACTTTCGTGAAACTTGTATTTTATTTAAAAAACTTGGATTTGAGCCTCTACTTTAAACTTTTATGGTGAATCGGGCTTTCAGTTCACCCTGGAGAGTCATTTGGTTTAACTGGTTCAATCTGATATTCGTTCAATTAGACCGATTTGATAGCATTAAATAAGGATAGAGGTATTTTGAGTAGAAAATTTTAAAATGGGAAAATAAAAAGACATCTTTTCACTTTTGCTTCGATATATGGCATAGCTTGTGTCGTTTATCTGATTTGTGACAAGTCTATATAAAAAGCCATTAGGGCTTTAATTTTTCACCTTTCTATTTTCTTTGCTCTCAATCCGACCTAAACTTTTCAATGTTAAAAGCTTTCTGACCTTTAAAGTTTTTCTATACCTTCTTCGATATGTATTTTTCACAATGTCTTTTAGTATGAGTTCTGGGAAGGCCGAAAGTTACTGGTAAAACTTAGGGGAGGTCAGCGCAAGTAGCAAGATGATGATCTGATCCCAACAATTATCAAGAGCAGTAATTATGAGATGATAACCTATTGGTTCAATTCGATGTCCAATAAAGGCAACGACAAAATGAAGAGAATGCTCAAGCAAAAAAAAAAATGGGTCCTAAACACAGAAGAGCTATGTGCTCAGATTAACTTCAACCTACAAAATCCACCATCTTTTTCTATCTCTTAAGTTAGTCCATCTTCTTTTGCTCTCTCTTGTCGATGCTCATATTGTCACTTCTATTCTCCCTTAATCAATTTTTGTTAAGATCTCTTCCTCTCCTAAGGGGTCTTCACCTCATCTTTCTTCTTCTAAGATGGAGTTACTCTTAGCCACTATTTTACCTCAAAATTTTGCTCATACTCAAGAGTCAGAGTCTTTTAGCTATAAAGATCGTGACGAGGAAGGTTCTGAAGAAGAACAAAAGAAAAGGAATACCTCGATCAAGAAAAATGACGATAGGGAAAAAAACTTTATAGCGCAAGATAAACTAGTCGAAATCCCCGTATATACTTCTTATGACTTCAGCATGATCCTCAAATATATGATGAGCAAACTAAAAGGCAAACTTATTACATTCGTGCTCTAGCTACTACTTTTTTTTTCAGAGAGTGGTACAGTATAATAATACTAATCTCTTTAGATTGGGTCATTGATTGATTGGAGCCACATTGGCCCTATGTGTATTGGGATTCCTTCATGATCGGTCTGAGGTTCTTACTTTATCCTTGATTTATTTTAATTTTTAATTCTTACAATTTGACTATCATTCAGTTCACTCTTAACTCTATACGATACATAGTTGCTTTCATCATTCTTTGTTAACATTTAAATATTCTTTTTATCTCCCTCTATTCAGAGAGTTTTTTTTTTTTTAAAAGTATCATAACGATAGTAAGTGATACTATATAATAGCTCGATCCAATAAGAAATTACTTACCGATTGTTTAAGCTCAATAAAAAATTGAAAGCTTTTTTTTTGTCTCGAGAAGCAAAAAATAAATAAAAATGGTGAGCCCAGGGTTGAGATTGCTTTCGAGGTTAAGGCATAAAAAATAAGGAGTATGCCTTACACTTTTGTGGATGTACCGATGACTCTCCGTCCTGAATATATCAGATCATGATAAAATTTTGAAATATACCTGTAAGGGGGAGGTCATCATCGATGCCCATAAGCTGTCCTCATTAAAAGTAATAAACGAGATGAAATATTGATGTAGATTTAAGGTAACCTCATAAGATTTTACTTTAACTTGATTTTTATTTAACTGTTAGCTTGATTTTATAGATATGGCTAGCAATGATGATTTTGACTTCAGACTGTACCAATATACCCCCAAGCCTAATAAAGGCCAAAAAAAAATTTAATTTACGATCCCATCTCGCAAGGGAGACAAGGTGGTTAATACCTTATTGCATCATTCTCTCGCAAGCTTAAAAACAAAAGCTAGAGTTGATTGAGACCTATCCTACCAAAAAGCCATGGGTTAAGGCCTTTCTTCTACCTTAGAAAACCCTAAGGTTAGGGTCTTAAAGTCAAGCTCAGAGAAGATTTCCACCCACTTTGAGTACACTCCTACTAATGACCCAGTCACCAATCTGGTCGTGGTAAGGAGATTTAACAAAGTCATGATCCTTTATCTTGATAAGCATTGACTAACTTTAGCTCAATTTTATCAGTATTATTTATTTTGCTAAGTCTGAGGTCATTTTGCACAGTCTAACAAAAATTTTTCCTTTAACCCCTAAAGAACACTAGTGAAGCCTTCCACTATACCTACCTTGCAATGGCCCATGTATTGAGGGTAAAAAAGGACATGGCTACCTTGGTGAATAGCATAAGAAGAGCTCAATCGAGCTAGGCAATGTTTCATTTAACCTTAATGCGTCTCACAAAAAAAATTAAGCAAAAGAAAAAAAAATTGATGAGCTGACAATGAAGCTGGAAGCCATCCTGATTGACAAAGAATTAACTAACTTAATAAAAGAACAAGCCAAGTTCAAGCTCAATGACGCTTAAATTGAGATATCAAATATCATATCCGAGCTCGAGACCAGGGGAAAAAGAGATAAAAACCTAAAAAATAAGACAATGAAAGAGTTCAAGGCTTCAATGAATGCCTTCAGATAAAGGTGAAGTTATCCAAGAAGAACATGCCCGGTGCCTTCTAGCTGGCCAAAGACGAGATGTAATTTAAATTCTTGGCCCTCAACCTTGACATCTTTTATATTAATATCAATAATATCAAATCGAAGCCTTGTCCAAATTAGCTCGAGAAGGATGAAGATGAAGAAGATAAGGATAAGGCCTTGGAGATCGAGCTGAATGAGGTCGAGAAGGGTGAGGTCATCACTGCTGCTCCTATTGATGAGGATATTACTCTCATTGTTACTACTGTTGCTATCGATGTTACTGATGAATGATATTTTTAACTTTTTATTTTTTATTTTTGTAAATTTTTTGTTAATATATGAGGTTAATTTTTTGTAATAACCTTAGGTACGAATGATTTGCTTGACATCATTTATTGACAATAGTTAATCAATACAACTTCTTGTTCAAATCAATTTAAACTTAAGCTCAGCTCAGCTTAGCTCAGCTTTATTATCATATTTTTTTCTTTATTCACACAAGTTTTAGCACAGTTAATCAAAGAAATTTTAACCTGATTAATTGAGTTGAGGATTTACATAATCTGTTAGATTAAATTAACTTGAGAATCCATCAAAGTTTTAGGTCAAATTTTGTTAGATCGATAAATATAAGCTCGTTAAACATAATTTAATTTTTGTATTTGATTACAAAATACAAGTGTGAGTTCGATTTAGACCGAGCTATTGATAATATACCTTTAAATTATCTATGTTCTATGTCCTTAGGATGACGTCGCCATTCAGGTCCTGTAGTTTGTAGGTCTCATCATAGACGATCTTTTTAACAATATATGGTCCTTCCTAAGTCAAAGCTAATTTTTTACCTCGGTCATTTACTTCTGAGGCTTTTACTTTTTTAAGTACCAGGTCATCTTTTTTTATATGCTTACGTCTGACCCTTTTATTATAATAATTGATCATTTTTTGTTGATAAGCTACTATCCATGTTAAGGCTATGTCCCTTTATTCTTTGACAAGGTCGAGGTCGGCTTTAAGTGCTTTTTCATTTTTTTTTACTTTAATTCAACTCTTAAGCTCAAAAAGTTGATCTTAACAAGTATCACAACATCTATTCTAAATGCCAAATGGAATAGGGTTTCACTAGTGGGTACTTTCATGGTCATCCTTAGAGCCCATAACACTCTTAGTAGCTCATTGACCCACTTCCCCTTTACTGTATAGAGTCTCTTCTTCAGAGCTTCTAATATTATCTTGTTCATAACTTTGGCTTGCTCGTTGGATCGAGAATGGGCAAACCCGAGGTTGATGTGAAGGTTTGAACATCATTCCTTGAATCTCAAATTTTTTAATTGTTTGCCATTATTTGTTATTATAGATAGAGTTAAGTCGAATCTACAGACTATGTTTTTTCACATAAATTTCTTGACTTAGACCTCTATGGTAGTAGTTAAGGCTTTAACTTCTAGCTATTTTATGAAATAATCTATTACCACTAAAACAAATCTCCTCTGACCTATGGCTAAGGTGAATAGTCCAAGGATATCCACTCTCCACTACATAAAAGACCATGGACTGATTATAAAAATAAGCTCGATTAAGAAAAAATATTGCATGTAAGTGAATCTTTGACATTTGTCGCATCTCTTTACCAATTCAGTTGCATCTCTTCTAATAGTAAGGTAATAATAACCTTGCTTAAGCATTTTGTAGGCCAATGACTGAGATCCGAAGTGACTTTCATATATTCCTTCGTGGATTTCTCGCATAATGTAGTTTGCATCTTACTCGTCAACACATCTTAAGTAGGGCAGGCTAAAAGATCTTCTATATAATTTTTCTTCGATCATTATGTATCGAGGGGCCTTTTTCATTAATGCCTTAACTCAAATTCTTTCTTCATGTAGTGCTACATGGCCAAGTATGCCTTGATTAACATCATTTAAGTTTCTTTTTTCGTGATCTGTCCTACGAGCTTATCCTTAGTGCTTTTATGTGTCAGCTTTTCTATCAAAAATTGGTTCGAGTGTTTCATTGTTATTTCTAAAGCCAACTTAGACAAAGAGTTTGCAAGTGAATTCTCTGACCTCAGTATCTTTTTCACCTCGACTTTCTTTAAGCCAACCATTAAGGCAACATTTTATCCAGATATTTTTGAATCTTATATTTTCAAGCTTCAAACTCTTCATTTATTTGATCGACCATTGGTTGAGAATCGTTATACGCAGTTATGTGTTGAACATTTAGCTTGGTTGCCAACTTTAAACTAGCTATCAATGTCTCATATCATGCCTCATTATTGGATGCCCTACTTGAATCTTAAGGCATATCAGTATTGTAACCATTTTAGGCTTATTAAAATAAGGTCGGCTCATCTACTGTGGCTCATGACTAATCCATCAACATAAAGTTTTCAATCATTTTATCCGAGGTTTTTTTTTTTTTTTAAATTTTTTTTTAGGGTATACCATGGTAAGTTTTAAGACAAAGTCTGTCAGTACTTGTGATTTTGGGGCTAACCTAGGTCATATGTGTAAGTCGAATTCTTTGAGCCCACCATCCATTTAATTAGCCTTCTTAACATTTCAAGCTTCTACAAGACCTATTTCAGTGGTTGGTCAATTAATACGTGGATTATATAGGTTTAAAAATATGGCCTAAGTTTTTTGACCGAGGTGATAACGGCATAAGCTAGTTTGTCTATGCCACAATAGTTAGCCTCTAGCCTTATTAGTACCCTACTTACAAAATAGACCAATCTTTGTTTCCCTTCTTTATCTCAGATAAAGACCAAACTAACAGCCTAAGCTGTGCTAGTTATATATAGGTATAAGATCTCATCAAATTTTAGTTTAGACAAAATAAGTGGAAATGATAAGAACTCTTTTTGAGTTCTTTGAAAGTTTTTTGGCACTGAGGAGTTCACATGAAATTAAATACGTTCTTGAAGATTTGAAAGAATGACAGACATCGTTCTATCGATCTAGACATGAATAGGCTTAATGCAACTATTCTACTAGTTAACTTATGTATTTCTTTTATCGAAGTTGGTGCTTTCACGTTTAGGATCGCTTGAATCTTTTTTGGGTTTGCCTTTATCCCCTTTTTGTTGATCATGTAATCGAAAAACTTACCCGACGTGACTCTAAAAATACATTTGTTCGAGTTAAGCCTTATATTATACTTCTTCAAGGTGCTAAAAGTCTCTCTAAAGTCTATCAAGTGCTTAGTTGAGCTCTTACTCTTAATGATTATGTCATCCATATATACATACATGTTGCAATCGATCTGATCTTTGAATATCTTTTTTATCAGCCTTCGGTAGATTACCTCTATATTTTAATCCGAAAGACATTATTTTATATCAATAAAGGCTTTTTTCAGTAACAAAGGCTATTTTTTTCTCATCATCTTCCAGCATTTTGATTTGAATGTAACAAGAATATGTATCCATAAAATTGGAAAGGCTATGCTTGGCACTATTATCTACTAATTGATCTATACTAGGAAAAAAAAGCTATCTTTCGGGCAGACTTTATTTAGGTCGATAAAGTCAACACAAATCTTTTAGTTTTTGTTGTGCTTGTTGACTATGACCACATTGGCTATCCATTCAGGGTAGTAAACCTCCATAATGAAACCTACTCGTAATAATTTATCAATCTCATCCTCAATAGCCTATTGTCTTTATGAGGTAAAGATTCATTTTTTTATCGAACTAATTTTACCTTAGAATTAGTGTGCAGCCTATGAATGATCACTTCAGTATTAATCCCAAGCATATCAGATGGTGTCCAAACAAATAGGTTGGTATTATCTTTCAAAAGTTGTATTAAGTGATCTTTATATTGGAGTTTAGCTCTGATCTGTATGTGTTTTCCAAGGATGCTATCCCAAAATGGAACTATTATAAGGTCCTCTACCAACTCAGATTGATTTTCATCTGAGTTTGGCTTTTAACCAATTATCTTTTTTTGTTTAATTAGGTCATGACCATTTCTTGTTAAAATAGATCCCGACGTGATGATAAGTATATTATGGATAACTTGTTGAATATGTATGTAGTTAAATTGGTATGTATTTTTCATTTCATACTATATTTTCGCTAGCATATTAGCTTGGCCTAAATGACATATGATTGTTCACACCGGTTTAAAAGCTCGATTGTATTTGGAGTTATCTCAAAAAATTCAAAAAGTAGAACAAAAGTTTTTTTTTTTTTTGTAAAGCTTGAGAGCTCGAAATAGTTTAAAAGCATGCTTCTATCAAGTTAGCCTTATGTTTCATGCTCTCGCTAATGACTTCCTACTTCTTGTTGGTTTCTGGTGGTTGTCATTCTTTACTTTTGACCTCAATTTCTATCAAATTGCCCATCTGCTTTTCAGTCATGCCCTTCATTATTGTGACATAACACTATCGCGCCATAGACTGATTTTTCTAGACTTCTCCAACCCTTTAGGTGTTGAGAATTTTACTTTTAAATGAGAAACTGAGCATATAAGTCACATAACAGACTAACTAGGTTAGCCTAATATCATGTTATAAGCTAATGAAACATCTGCAATCATGAATTCTATAACCAAGGTGATAGTTTTCGGTTCAATCCCAAAGGAGATTAGAAGCTTGTTGGTTCCTTTTACTATACCTACTCATTCCAAACCCCACAAGTGTCATGGTGATTGACTTTAATTGATCTTCACTAATTCTTATTTTTTTATATAGCTGTAGTACATGACGTTGATTGAACTCTCATTATCAAATATGATATTTTTTACTAAATAGTTATAAACTAAGGCTGTGATTACTATAACATCATGTGAGTGTTGGATTTCTGCAAGATCTTTCAAGCTAAGATCAGCTCATCTTTCCAGTCTTTTTCTCTTTTTTGTCGAAATGCCTATTATCATAACTATGCCCGGGTTAAATTTTCTTTTAGCAGAGGTGGAGCTACCCCAGTGATCATATTAATTACCCTACCAATTGGTCTATTTTATCAGTTTGGACCTCTTCTTGAATCGGTTCATCTCTTCAGGTTTTTTTTCTTTTATGTTTTGCTCTTTTCTTTTTGTCGTAGATAAGCCCTCTTCGATCTTTTTTATAGTTTGCTCTAGATTGGTCTTGTCTTCTCTATCCCACAAATTTCTTCAGCTAACTTATTCTTATTAGAGCTTCAATCTCATTTTTTAGGTTGATGCAATCTTTAGTATTATGACCTATATCTTTATGAAAGGTACATCTTTTAGTTAGATCCTTCTTCGTATTCTGTCTCAGTAGCTTCAGTCATCTGAGGTTAGAGTTTTTTTCAATTTGCATCAAAATCCTCTTTCGAAAGGTATTCAGTGCAGTGTAACTACTTTATCCATTAAGGCTTCTAGCTCTGTGTCATCCTCCTTTTGGGGGAAGATCGTAGAAATCTTTACCTTTCTTACTACCGAGAAAGGAGGATGAGCCTCCCACACCTCGACCATCAAAGAGGGGAGATGAGCCTCTCTCGCCTTTGTTAGTTTTCATTGTAACTTTAGTATTTATGTATTTCTCTACTATCAATAAGACGTCGGCCAGAGTTTTAAACGGTTCAAGCAATACAATTAACTTTAAGTGGTACTTTTTATCATGGAGTCCACTTGTCAAAGTGGTTTCGATCACCATTTGTTTCAAGTTTTTAACCTGCAAAGCTTTTGCATTAAAACACGTGACATAGCTTTCCAAAGTTTCATTCCGTCCTTGGTGCATTAACATCAAACTTAAAGTCGTCTTCTTCACTCTTTGACTACTCACAAACCTAGATAGAAAAGAGTGGCTGAGCTTTTTGAACCACGTGAGTGACTTTGGTTTCAAGCTGCTATACCAAGACCAAGTTATACCTTTTAGTGTAGTAGCTACACCTTTGCACATTAGAGCCTTGTCTACCCCTTATATTATCATGTTAGTCTATCAAGTTCCAAATGATCGAAAGGGTCAAAAGTACCATAATAGATTTCAAAGTTGGCATTTTGAACCCTTTATGAGGCATAACTTTGTTGATTTTTTCTCATGAAGGGTAAGGTCTCTAAGAACTCAAGCTCTTTCTTAAAAGCTACTACTTTCGTTTTTAGCTCTTTTTCCATGGCCTATATCCGAGCTTTTAAATCACTGTTCAGTTGGGATTCGAGATTTATTTGTTTGGATTTTTTGGTCGTAGCTTGTGTTAAATTGTGGTTAGGATAATGGTGGGTTAGGCTTACGTGCTTCTCTTCTCTAGAGGCCGAAAAGGCTTCCACCTCTTCATAACTTGATTGTCTGACAAGGGTTCCTCAGCCATTGGTGATTAAGTCAGACACTTTTGAAACTTACGGTGGGATTATGGTTTGTAACATCTGCTTAAAAGCCTATTTCTATTCAGTCATGGCTTGGAATTATTCCTTGGTTGGGTCCACATGTGGTTGGGCCAATCGAATGGAATGCTGGTTATAATAGGTTTCTGTTTCAGCCAGGACCACCCTCTCTCGTTCCTCTAGGGTTCTTTTCCTTAATGGCATTGCTATATGCTTGGCTAATGAAAGAAAGGGTCATCTACCTGGCACACCAAATGTTCGTGCCGAGCTCTAACCTTGAGGGGTCCTTGGAAAGATAGAAAAGAAGAGAAAGACGGTTAGAGGCAAAGGCATGGTGTGTTCTTTACGTTTGCACTCTGACATGCAAGTTAGGAAAAGTGAGGTTGGAAAGGAAAGGAATTAGAAAAGAGAGAAAAAGAGTTGAATGAACCTAACTTAATGGTGCCTGAAACTTCATATTTATAAGTAAGCTCTATGAGACCATCAGAGGACAATAAAAATAGTGATGAATTGATATGATATTGAGTATGTCTGACCGACTTGACATATCAAATTAACACAAATGATGAAAATACTCTTGATTCTCAATTGAAAGCTTCATAAAAGGAAAAAAAAAAACCATTATACTCTTTTGATCATCAAATACCCCTAACACTAACCTATATCCAAATTCATTTCAACCACAATTTAAACAAATTCAATAGAAAACAAGATAAAGATCTTACTTTTAATCACCGGAAAACTCAAAAATATAAGTGATTTAAAGTTAATTTGAAAGATTTAGCATTTTTTGAATTGAAAAGTGAAAAGAGATAAGAGATAGAATGGAAAGGATAAAATGAAAACTAGAAAGTGAAGAATGAGAGTGATTTAGTAGAGATAGAAAATTAAATTTTGAATTTGAAATGTATTTAAAAGTGAACTGTATATAACAATAAATGAAGTGTAAATAAAATTTTTTTTTATTTTAGTCAAATTTTCAACTCTGACTGGTATTATTATAAATATCTTAATTCATTAAATTTAACAATATATATATATATATATATCTAAAAAGTAATTCATTCAGAGTCTTGGACAATATTTTTTAATAATTTTGCTAATTATAGATATAAAATAAAAAAGAAATCAAAATTTAAATTATGTTATTAAAAAATCATCAAGTGACAATTTTATTACGATTGCTACTAAACAAATTAAAGTACAACGACTTTAGTAATTGATGCCTGATTTGAATAGAACTCTCTCACCGCAATGAGATTTATGTGGATCCCTAAACACACAATTTTCATGATTAACACAATTTAAATAAATAAATTATCGATACTTTAATTTATACAAATAGATGAATTATCATATCTACTTTTAACAAATTTTACAAACGAATCTCCCCCCAACACTCGCAACCAATAAATGCTACTCCCTAACCCTTGAGTTAAGAATTTATGATATTAAAAACTATTAACCTAAGAAGTAAAAGCTACTTTTCTATGTTACCTAGAAACAAGCAGAGTCTACTGAATACGTTAGAAGTGTTAGATATTATATTTACAGACAGAATGAAGTTAAACACCTTCGTAATGCTGCAATGATGCTGCCAGTATATTCAAATGCAGGAGCTTATTCAAATGCAATAGACATGAAAGTGTCATCATCCAAAAGAGAGTCAATGTCAATAAGATCTTCATCACGGTCAGCCACTTCTTCTGAGCTGCTCTGAACCATATTGCAAGCCTGTGGAAGAATATCTCAAAACAATTCAGTACCTTAAATAATATTTCGAGGAGTTAAAATAATTGTTGGAAATGAATTTTATTCTTAGGAAATTTGTTGCAATTGACAAAAAAGCACATTCACAATCAAAATTATGGCATATGCAACGATCGTGTTTGTCTTCACAAAACTAAAATGAAGAGAGAGAGAGATACAAAGACAAACAGAGATGTGGGGCATAAAAATTACATAACAATTTTTGGACCTCGTAACTCTTGACACGCAATCTCAAGAATTTATGGTTGGTCTCGTAAGACTTTGGAATAATCGCAATAATCAAAGAAAAAAGAGCTCAAACCAGGTTATTAATAAGCTCTCTGAATGATGAAACAAAAGCTTATACAGAACATAGTTGGCCAGTTAGCATCCAGATGAAGCAACAGTGAATGACAGAAACAAGGCAAGTTCAAGGTGCGAAGACACTATCTGAGACAGATTTGAGTTGTCATGGCTATCTAACATCATTGAATCCTGCTGATGTGAATTTAAATAAAATAGAAATTTATGTCATAAACAGAATTATATATACCTTATTTTCACGAATCCCTTGAACCAAAGTCAGCAGCCTACGATACTGACCTCGTCCTTCAGAATTCTGAGCCATGGACTTGACCCTAGTAAGTGCCTTCTGCAGCCTTTCTTCAGTTTGTTTTCTTCCCTCCTTCAGAAAATCATAATCATCCTCTTTAGAGGGCATGCACTGTGGGTCAGGTTCCTTGGTAATTGCATCCCGTCGAAATCCTCGCAAACCATTCCCTTTACGTCTCCACCGTAAAATAACTTTCTCCAGAATTCCCACTGACCAGATGATTGTTCTATACTGTTTCCTCACCTGGTGTCCTCTAACATGGGCCTTCACACCATAAAATTATAAATCAATATTCAAATTCAAGATTTTATAGTTTGGATGTCAATAATAGATCAATAAAACCTCAAACTAACAGCGTTACACATTATGTTTATCATAAAAAAATCAATTCCTTTTACCCCATTTTTTGATAAGTAAATATTTAATATGGTAACATTGATACCATAAAAGAAAGAATAAAAGTCATGGCACAGGAGCCAACAGAAATCAAATGGTCAAAACCCCTAAATATTAAAGACACAAATCCCATTATGTTCTCTCTAAAAAAGTCATGTGAAAAATTGCCTATGAAAACCATCATTACATCAAAAGGTCATCACTTAAGCTTTCCAGGCACAGGATGACACATTACCATAAAGCAAGCACATTGAAAGAATCAGATTAAGCCAAAACCCATTTCCAAGGAAAAGATTACGAGAAAAAAGAAAATGGAAAACATAACCAAGAAACTAAGACATCAACAAAGACAAAAGTAGCAATAACCTGGATTTTGACAATTCTTTGACGGATCAACAAGAATTCTTTTCTTTTCTTCCAACCACGAAACTTTTTTTGGATTTGTATTGCAGCAGCATGGGCTACCCCATCACTTTGCAATGGCCTGCGTGCCTTAGCAGTTAAAAATGAAATAGCATGTTCATCAGATACACCATCACCAGACTCACTCAACTGTTTACGCTGGAAAGATTGCATCCTGAACATTTGATGTATACGATCAGCAGCTTGTGTGGCATTACAGACAGCAGTAATTGAGTCCTTCAATGACAGTATATCTTGCACATCACAATCATTCACAGGTGTTGCCATTCGCTCCGAAACTATTTGAACAGCTTCCTTTGGATCATTCATTGTGAGAGAAGAAAGGAAACAGGTCAAGGAAGATTCTGCAAGGAAACCAGAGATTCCTTTGTGTCCATTACCAGAAGCTAAGTCTGCAGGAGTTCTACCCAAAAGAAATTCTGGAGATGGGTCCGTCAGTGCTCCAGGAGCTGCTCCCAGAGAAACTAGAATGGCAACTGTTTGCTCTCTGAATTTTGCAAAAAAGATTCAGACACAACAAAAATATTGTAAGTTTTGCTTCTAATACAACATTTACTTTATCATAAGCCAAGAAAATAATACAATTAAACATAAGATTTTCTCAAATAATTTCATAACCAAAGAAGTTCAAATTAATGCAAATTCAGTCAGAAATTCATTAATTTATAAATTGAAGGCTCTAAATCATAAGACTTAATTTGGTGCAACACAAATATAAAGCCTGCATATAACACAAATGAGTAAGAGTAAATTTTGAGGTCCTTGCCTGCCACAGAAAGCCGCCCAGTGAAGTGCAGTCCAGCCATTCACATCACGAAAATTTATACTAACTCCAGCAGTAACAGTAGGTTTTACTGCCCAATCATAACCAAGTGCAGCCGCTAAGTGTAGTACTCCTTGCCCCTTCTCATCTAATATATTCGGCCCTTTACCATCTTCCATGATTTTGTGAAGAAGCCATGAGTACAACTTCTCTTTCATCAATTTCTGAAGGAGGCACTCCTTTTCTTCATGTTGAGACAAATCCCTGTCAGGTGAGCGGTCTACTATCTGGTGACATTCCTCTTCCTCTTTCATTAATATAATTTTAGTAATTAAGTCTCTTTTCTCCCCAACACCTTCAAAATGATGATTAGGAGGACTGAAGGATTTCAGAGAAAGTAACATCTCAAATCGCCTCAGCATTTCTCTTGAAGCAACACCATAGATATCTGAAACGTTTATGTCATTGGCGAATCCTGCTCGGTAGTCAAATTCTCGCACTTCACTACAAGCTAACCTGTTGGAACACGTGACATAAAATGGGACTTGCCCAACACTGAGAGGTGAAGCATGGCAAGAAAGAATGCCATCTGCAATAACCTCAGCCGGAACCTCCACCTCCCCAAACATACATGACCAGTTATATTTTGCTACTTCCTCTTGATTCTTCAAAAATGTTCCAATAATCAAAACCTGTTTTATGATGCAGAAAATGATAAGGAGAAAAAGTCCATTTTACTAACTTGGCAACTACTAAAAAGAATAGACATCATAAGAAATTGAAAACCCAAGCTGAATAGACATTTAAAGGAGGGGAGAGGTGATTGCATGACATTCAACAATATTTAAAGCAGGGAGGATAATTTGCTTGAGTAATTAAAATGCACACATAAAAATGAACAAATTTGAGAGTTGCAAGTAGTTAACATGCACACATCAAAGTACCAGACAAAAGTAAGTTGAATAAGATAAGGTTGAACAATGCACAGCTAAGAAAACATGACAAAATTAACTATTCTTCAGTGAGAAACGTGGTGAGAGAAAAGGTTAACAGAATAAGCAAGTAGTTAATTGATATCTTCATTTTGCTAGTTGCTGCAGGAACTTAACTTCATATGCAAAAAAAAAAAAAAAATTAAATACCTTAGTTTCTGAGTCTATGTAAGCCCACTTAGGTGAAAAATCAGCTATGCTGAAAAGTTGGTCTTGGGAGAGAGAAGGGCTCAAAGAGGCATCATCAGATACATTTCCACACTCAACAGTGCTCCAGGTAATACCAGATGAGGACTGCATCTGCAGATCATCTACTTCTCCAAGTTCTTTAGTAATCCACCGTGAAAAACTGTCAACTTTCTTCAAGCTATCTTCTCCATCAAGTAATGATTTTTTCAGAGAGAAAGCATAGTTGATATTTCCAGCCAAATGCATATCATTCTCAGGATATGTTTTCATAACAGAATTAGAATCTGCATTGATAAGCTGCATTTGAAGGTTTTTATGCACAGGCTGCTCATTTAGAACATCACGACTGATCAATTCTTCAAGAGCATTCAATAAATGAAAATCATGACTCTTTTGCTCAAAGAACCTAGTATCATATGGCAATTCAAAATCTGATGACGGATCCATAGGCCATTTGGGCAACTCTAAGGCATTGTCAGCCAAAGGAATCTGAAAGAAGTACTTGAATTAGAACATTATATATCGGAATGAATTTGAGAAAAGATCCAAATATGTTTAAACACCAAAAGTACAGAAAGGGCAAACAAATCTGTGAAGAAGTTTTTGTGAAAAAACTGGATATTTTGAGACTACATACATTGGTTATTAAGTAAAATCAATCCTTTAGGCATTACATAAGTCACCCGACAGTTTTCCTTAACCATCTAAATTTTTAATCTCTATGACAAGGTTCAATACTGTATGCCTAATACTGGATGGAAAGTGAAGAGAATAACAACTCCTTGCATAAACCAAAATTAAATAAAACATTTTGCATGGCAATGAGATAAACAAACCACATTAAGACATTAAAAATTCAGCATCCTGCCTCACACAATTTCTACATAATATAATAGATTGTTTACAAAAAGTACTATACTATAAGTGTAAATATCACTTTTCAGGTCTCAATCTCAGAATTTTGACCGTTAAGATGCAAACTGAATAATAACTAAGGTACGAACTGCAACTACCATGAATACCTGCCAATTTGATTTTCTTGGCAGAGGATTTCCAAACTCCTCTCCAGCACTCTTGACATCTAATAGTTTGCCTTCAATCATGTTTTCTTGTTGCAGGCTGATGCCAACAGTATCAGGTTGAGCGGAAGTCATTGAAGCATGAGAAGATGCAGCCGGATATACAGGCATATATTGTTCCAAGCCTCGTTCCCTAGATGCCAAATCAAGTGTTCTTTGAGCTTCAGTCATGTGAGAGCCATAATCAATACCCCTAAGTCTATCTCCATGAAGATGTGAAACTTCATTTACTCCAGGAATTGATGACCGACCTTCATGATCATAGTGTAAGAATTTCAAGTTTCCATCTGGCTCAACTGCAAAATCATGCAAAAGCTTGATGCATAAAGCAATTAATAGAAACGAGTTGATGTAAAGCAAGTCACAAAAGACAATGCTTACCTGGAAAGGGATGGGTAGAATAAGGATTTAAGAAGCCAGGATTCATATCGTCCATCACAGAAGCATTTCCTATTTGGGGCGATATATGGAGTCTAGAATTTGCTTGCTGACTATCCTCTGTATGATCTCATATAAGTTGCATTGAAAAGTAGTATGAATAATGAGGGAGGAAAAAAAGGCAACTTAACCACCATCACACTATATTGCCTAAAGGATATAAATATGAACAAAAACACAGAAAAAACATACCAGAATCAGCATCTTCACACAACGATGTTAAAGTCCTGGTTGGGCTTGCTGAATCTGCATTTCCAGAAGGTGCTTTTCCATGACTAACAGAATAGCTAGAAGTTGAAGGACTGCTAGTTCGGGAGTTTGATATAGCACTAGTCTCTCTTATGCCTCCAATAGTCCTACTACCCTGAAGGCAAAGAAACCAATATGGTCTGAAGTAAGGAAAATTTTAACATGGGAAAAGATTGACTATTCGAACAACCAAAATACTTGCCTAGTCAAAATCAAACAGTCAAATAATTAATAACTTCTGCAGAAAACAGAATAGTTTAAAAACTAAAAACAAAAAATCATACACCTGTGAATGTTCAATCAACTAAGATTGATACTTGTAAGTTGTAATAAATAGGCAAACCTCAAAAGGTCAAAATTTTTTTTTTTCGTACAAAGGAGGCCCAAGGCTTAGGGGGAATTGGGGAAGGAAAATTTGCAAATGCTAGGGATTGAACCCCAGCCTTGCGGGAATCCACTTCCTAAGAGAAGTGGGTGAACCATTTGGGCTAAGCCTCAAGTTCTCAAAAGGTCAAATTTTAGAACATTGACTTTTAGGAATTGCAGACAGTTAAAAGTTAAATGCCAAGACGATTTTATGTCATGCAAATTCAGAACCTAGAATCATGTAGTTATGCTCAACTAGATTGGGATTGACTTAGATGAGCCGAATTTCATTAGCTTAAGCTTAGGACTGATGACTGCAACGATTGGCTGTCACAATCAGTATATGTGCAAGTCATTATTTGATCCAAAAACCTAATGCCCATCAAGATGTTTAGCACAAGTTGTGAAAGCCAACTGTTCCGATCCTTACCAAGAAGTCTACAACCAACCAAAAAGTAATATAAAACCCCCAAATCAGGGTACACCTCAAAGCAAATGAAAAGAAAAAGCAAATGTTTATGAAGGCAATAGTAAGTTGGAAATAAATCCTGGAGCACATAAAACAAGAAGCAACACAATAGCTATGGAGGTCAACCACTACCACCCTCCTCTCACAAATACTCCCCTGCCCCCTTTCAACCAGTCCAGCTGTAGTTCTGATTAATGGAGAACCAAACATGGATTCAATGCTCAAAAGAACTATCCCACCAGAGTCCTCACCTGTGCTGATTACACTTCATTTTTATTTTTTAAAGAAATGATGACTACACTTCTTAAACTGATGGACCAAATGATGTTCTTTGTTCATTTCTTCTCTAAAATTGCCGGGTATAAGTATACTGGATATTAGAGATTGTATTTTAAAGTACAAGAAATGTTGTAAACAATCAATCATCAAGCCTTTCTTAAAATCAAAAAGAAAAACTTAGTGATAATTCATCAGAAGAAATAGAAGTGAGCAGTACCTTAACCTCCAAGTAGTGCACAAAAACTATATGCATCAAATCCCTACAACATTAACAAAATCATTCAAACCAAAATTAACAAAGCTTAGAGACAAGATATTAAGTATATAATTCCAAATACTTCACAAAACCAAAAAAAAATTGCTACTATTATTCAAAAAATGGAACTTTAAACCCCCACTGAAGCAATAGACCCAGGAGTTCCAAATATCACAGAACTCAGAGTATTGTTACATTATTTGCATATAAAGTACAGGTTATAAATTTTTCTAGCCCTAAAAGTACTAAGATAAGCAATTCGAGTATTGGCTCTCTCAACTTGCTTTACAAGTCAATGTAAGAGAAGATAATGTATCACTCATTGTAACAGAAACTGTAAAGAAAATCAATCATACCATATCCGTTAGACTTCACAAATTCCCACCCTTAACAACCAGTAGAGGCTCGTTAGTAAGCTAACATGTATTACATGGGCCATGACGCCCAAGTATAAACAAATTTCGAACACTGTTAACTGTGATACTACTTTATGCCCTCCTAGCTGGGAAGCAAAAAAAAAGTACCTTTTCAACCATTCTGGCATTAGCACACAGTTTCCAAGTAAAATATGAACGTAATTAACTGGAATAAAGAAATCAAATAAAATAGAGCAAAATATAATACAACTTTAGAGACATTATAACATGCTAGCATGCCTATAGCTAACCACGAAAACAAATATATATATATATATATACAAATTAATCCATACTGTTCAAGCATCCAATAGCTACGCCTTTGAAAGTTTTCATTCTCTTCTCCATGGGCATAGTAGCAGTGCAACGCATCAATGCTTCCAACCTAAAATTGCTTTAAAGAAGTTACTCTTAAGCAAAGTTTCCAATCCAGGAGTGTGAGTCACTAAATAAAGACTTCCTGAAATGCTAAAACTATATAACAAGAACAAGAAAACTTTATATTCTATTGCTAAATTACTTACTTTCAGCTTCTCATGAGCTTCCTTCACAGTCTTTCCATCTTTTTTCTTCCTCCAATTATGTCCATCCTTCCTAAAGTATCTTAAAACCTTTCGATCAAAAAGAAAAAGTGATCCACCTGGCAAGTTTAAATTCATATCAATCTATTTGGTTGTCTAACCCTAAATCAACCACAACTTTATCAAATAATTTTTCACAATGATAACATTGATGTTGCAGGTTTTGCTTAATGCATTTTCATTCAGCTTTCATGATTGAACAAAACAAGGTTCTTAGGAATGGAAAGTATATGGAAGCAAAAAAATAAAGAAATAAAAAAAGAAGGAAAACCCAAAGCTAACAACAGAACAACATTAATCTACTTTCAAATTAATTATTTTCACATGCTTTAAGCAAGAGGTTAGTGATCATAATATAATTACTTCAATTCACAATAAAAAAAATACTGTCATGATTTTTATCCAGCTCTGAAATGTTTTTCAATGTTCATACTAGGAGGCCTGTTTGGAGGCTCAGCTGCAATATCAAACTTCTGATAATTACGAAGAATTTCACAAATTTCAGCAGGTCGCAACCATCTATGCTGCGCTTCTAATAATATCTGTTCAATATCTGCAAATCAGAAAACGAAATATTAATTAACAAAAGACTCACTAGGACAAGCAAACGTATGAAAATGGAGGAATAAAACTATGAATCTAGTACCAATACCAAAAGCAAAATTCAGTCATCAGTTCAGAGTTTACCTATGTCTGAAAGACAGAAGGGCCTATTTTAGCAAAAAGCTTCATTTATATTATCATTAAATAACATTCTCGGCCTATATCACTCTTACAAAATTAAGGTCCAATAAGGAATGAAAAGAATTATCAAACTCAATTCATGCACCAATTTCGTGTAATACGAAAACATAAATCATATTGTTAATTTTTGGTTAGAGCATTCTCAGTGTCTTAAAGAGTGAACACTGCAAATTCTCCATGATGCAAAAAGATTTTGCTCTGCATCACCTAGAATGCAAACCTAACTTTCTGCTTTTATAGCAAATTATCAGGCATCAATTGCACTGCCAATTGATATATATTACCTGAAATGACCCCGAACCATAACGCATTCTCATATAAAATAAGCCAATGTGATAGAGTTGTTTAGTGTTATTTCTTCAAAATCTCTTAAGTTAAAGTGATCCTACTTCAAAAGCAACTTTTGTTATGAAAATACTTTCCACTCATCAATGCAATCACACGAAAGCTAAAATCACCACGTATTCTATCATTGGACAATCAAACCCTAATTCCTGGAATTCCCCAGATAAAATTAAGTTCTTAAATGATATCAATTTATCAAGTCCTCCCACCCAACCTCCCTAATTGAATCAAGTTATATATCTTAGACCTAACTCCAATTTCTCAAGGGAAAGCTCCGCAAAGTTTCCACTAAACAAACACAATCCCACCACGGATCAAATTAAAAATAACAGTAACAACAATAATAGAACCACACCCAAATTTCAGGTTAAAAACGAGTTCAAAAAGTAAACGAATCCAAACAGAAGAAATATTTATCAAACAAAAAAGTTGGTGAAAGAGATTGACAGAAAACTGACCTAATCGGGAAGCCAAACCGTACGAGGCGCGATCCGCCATGAGTAGAACACCAAAAGATCGATCGATTTGTTTTTTTGTTTAATTTATTCGTAAGATTGTTGAGATTAGCAAAGGATACACGAAAGCTGATAGGAGATTTTTCTTCTTTTTTTTTACTGTTATTCGGGTTTTTTTTTTACAAGTAGCATATTTTTATTTATTTATGTGCATGTATGTGGAGCTGAGGAGACTTTTAGAAATGGAAAATGTGAAAACGATTTTCGGAGTATTTTTGCTGTGGAAAAACTGAGAGAGAGTCGAAAGGCTGAGGAAAGTTCACGCCGTTGAACAGTAGCAACCTAAATTCACCAATTGGTGGCCGACATCTGGCGCGGCGTTGAACTTCTAACCGAGGATTTGAAATCTTTTACCTCCTTTTCGGTTTTTATATAGTTTTTCAGGTTTCCAAACGGGGAAATGAGATATAGGTGCCGTGGACTAGGAAAATTGAATAATTACTGTTAGGGTGCTTCTATGTGCGCTTCGTTTCCGTTTTTTATATTTTTTAAATTATTTTTAAGTAAAACTATTTAATTATTTTTATTTTATTTTAAAATTTTTTGAATATGTATGTTTGATAAATTTTATAATTTATTAGATCATGTAAGTTATAAAATTTATTAAATATGAAAATTTGTTAAATTATATAATTTATCTAATATGCATATTTAATATGAAAATTTAATGAATTATATAATTTATCGGATATATTAAATTTTATTAATTATATAATTTATTATATTTTTATATTTAATAAGTTTAAAAAGGAATTACATTTAGAGTTTTCAACAAAACTTATCTAATCAGTTTCGTTCCAATCTAACCAAAATATTTATTTATTTTTATGGGATTCTAACAAAACCAAGAAATTCACGTAAGGAAAAATAATCTTGTATCTTGAAGTACTTTCACAATATTACAAAAAAAAATTATTCAAATAATTATAAATTTATTTAAGAATTAATAGATAAAAATTATAATTTTAATAGAAAAAACACCCGATTACAGTATGAATTTTTGAATTTCCTCTTGATTTCAATGATATAAGATAAAAATATTTTTTAAATTTTTTATTTATAAATTTGAAAACTTTTAAAACTTTTTGGATTTGCAACAAAAATTTGAAAATAGGAATGGTTAGCTTAAAAAAGAATAATTAAATAATTTTATTTAAAAATAATTTTTTTAAAATTAGTGTAAAAAAGGCTCCCTTACTATTTATTAAAAATATTAAATTATAAAATATTTATTAAAATATTAAATTATAAAATTATTTTTACCTTTTTAATCTTAATTACAAAACGAATAAAAGACACCAGATATTGAACTATTGATGATGTTTTTGTTTTGTCCCTTACATGCGGCCCTGAGTCTATGTTTATCTACAACTCTATTTTGTGAAATATAAATAACATATGTTTGCATAGATATTAATAAAAAAATAAAATAAAAGTTTTTAAAAAAATAATATATATTTTTTATTTAGATAATTTAAATTAATAAACAAAATATAACGAACATTGTTTAGATAAATAATAAAAAAATAATTCATTCTAATACTTTTTCAATTATAATTTTTTTATAAAGTAACATATAATATATAAATATATTTTTATACTATCTAGTTTATACAAACAAATATTTTTAAGCAAAATTGAACATATTTAATATGATTAATTGTATTAACTAGTTATTAATTTATTTTTAATTTTGTGTTTAATTTAATCTTTTAATTTATTTTGATAATAATTTAGCTTGTTTTATTTTTAAAATTTAGAAAATCATAAAATATTTGTAAACTATAATGTTATATAAAATACTCATAAAAAAATTTATTTTGGTAAAAAGTGTCAGTTATATAATTAAATCTAATGTTATAATAAAAATATAAATATAATAATTTTTTCATAAAAGTATAAAATTTTCAATTTTACTTTCTTTTAAATTAAAAATTTATCTAAATAAATAAAAGATTTTTCTATTTTTATTTTTTTCTTTTATTTTCTTTTCCTTGTTTTCCCTTCCTCTCAATCTAAACATAAGGTAAGACAATAATCTATTATTTAAATTGTGGTAACTAACTAATGAACAGTACATTATCAAAATTTAAGTCACATTCCACTTTTTTTTTTTTTTGCTTTTTTGTTTTTGACCTTTTTCAAATTTGTTTATATTTAATAAATTTTTTTTACATATTTTATTTTTAAAGTGAGACATACTTTATATCAATTTTTTTTCTTTTTACTTTCATTTCAAGATTTTAAATTTATTTTTATGAGATCAATTTGATATTAAAGTATATTACGTGTTTTTTTCTATTATTTTTTATTTTTATTTAATATTTTTTTTAATTTCAATTTTTTTTATCTCTTCCATATCAAGGATATGCTATATGTCAAAGTTATTTTTTTCCTTTTAATATATTTTTTTCATTTTTTCTATTTACTTTTTTTTTAATATTTATATATTTTTATAATATTTTACCTTGATATGGATCAAGTGGTTATTTGGTCTTTGTTTTCAAATAACAAACCTTCACATGGGTTAAATTTTTCAAAGAGAAACGAACCAGGATCGGATTCATATTTAGAATGCTTTGTTTTAAGCTATTTTAAGATATATACATATATATATTATTTAATTTTATACATGTATATATATTATATTAATAAAATTATTTTTTACATTAATTTAATAAATTAATATTTTAAGCTTAATATCAGGTATCATTGTGACAGCTTCTATGGGTTTTTTCTCATTTTTAATTTTTTTTATTTTTTAATATTTTTTATTGGATAAATTTATAAAAAATTAGATCAACTAAGGTATTTATATGTCATTCTCATTTGTTTTATTTTTATCTTTTGTTTTTTTGTTTTATTAATTAGATTAAATTTTGTAAAAAATGTATGATGAATAAATATGGTAAAGTAAAAATTTTTACTCCCAGCAACGCGCAAGTATTTTTTTTTAGTATTTATAACTATAATTAAAAGTAAATCCCCGTCAAAATTACATTAATACCTTTTGAAATATTTAATAATTCATTGATTTGTGGCATTTTTTTGTCATTCCTTACAATAACTACAAAAATACCATTCTATATCTATTGAATTACATCATATAAATTACTATAATGCCCCCATATTGTAAGTAACCAAAATTACTATATTATCACTTCTATCATAATTAAAGAAATATCATTTCTATCATAATTGATCAAAATGACTATAATATCACTCCTATCATAATTATAAAAATACCTATAATACTTTAATTAGCCAAAATTCCTATAATCCTTTTGCCATAATTATAAAAATATACTTTTAATTACTTCATAATTACATATTAAATTTTAACATCTATATAATAATACGAAAGTAATTCCCTTATAAATAACTATAATGCATTTCTAATTTGCTTGACAATTGAATGACACGTGTTCAACTTGATTATAATGCCCATTTTTTTATAATAAGCTAAAATCATTATAATGTCTCTCCTATCATAATTATTAAAATACCATCTTATCATAATTGGTTAAAGTTACTAAATCTTCAAATGATTTTTATTTTAAGTTGTATTATTCAACATATAATCAAATTAATGAGTAAAGTATAAAATATAAAACAATCAACGACATTGTTCATCTAGAATCCAAAACCCAACTTGATATGATTGATCTTTAAGGTACCTAATCGATCCCCTAGGCTGTAACAATCAAAATGAATAAAACTTATGAACTAATCGATCATTTAATGCACCTGATCGATCTTTTATCAAAATAAATTAATCTCTTTATCTCAAACAAGCTTCAATAGTTAATTTTAAAGAAGAAAATCATGTGTTTTCATTTTTCAAGCTTCTTTAATGGTTAGTTATTTAATTCCTCTATAAATTGAGCATTACAATATATTAAAAAAGGTCGATAAATCAAAAGAGTCAAATCAAACAAGTTATATATTTATTATCTCAAAGAAATTAAGAGTTTTAGAGCTTTAACATTAATATCTTTGTATTTGTTATATTCAAATCATTATTATTATTCATTCATCATATTTTTTTATACTTTATTAAGCAAACACTTAACATTTGAAATATGTATTAGTTTGCAAAAATAATATGAGTATTTTTGTAATAAAAAAATGAGGTATCTTCTTGAAATTGTGAGATTAAATGGTTGCTACTTAATCTAAAAAAGTAAAAAATATTAAATTTCTATCTTAAGTCTTATGAAGAAAAAGATAGAGTTGTAATATTTATTCAATTAATGGATTAAAACCTTAGTATAGATAACTAAGAGAAAGGACGTGATGCCTTGAGGAAAATGATCGAATGTTTATAAATTTTACATTTAATTTCTATATCTCTACACTATTTACATTTATTGTTATTTATATTTGATTCTAGGCTTATTAATTGTTATTGATAGTATAATATTTTTATCAAAGTACTTATTATTTTAATTCATCATTTATTCATATTCAAATTATTATTTGAAAAAACATTTAAAGAAAACTAATTCACCTCTTTTTTGATTACCATATCACTTAAAAAATCAATAATTATAAACTAAAACTAATGACACCAAATGCTCTTACAAGCTAGTTAAATTTCATATTAAAAAAATTATTTTGAAAACAATAGTCCTTAGATGTCTCTTCTCAATAATCATTAGAAATAATTTTTAAAATTGAATTTTTTAATTAAATATGTTAACACTTTTATAACATGATAATTTAAAATACAATAACAAAAAAATATATTTTATATCCCATAATTATGAGGTAACATGATAATTAAAATGATTTGTCAAAAAACCACTAATGTTTTATTGATTAGATGTTCTCCTATAATTTTACGAGAGGAATATTATTTTTATCCAACCAATTGCAATTGATAAAAAAAAAAAAACAAAAGGATGGTGATTTAGTTAATATATTCAAAACATCATCATACGACAAAAAAAAAAAACAACAACATTATTATTGCTATGAGTTCAATCATTAGATAGATCAGTGCATCCGAACATTTAATTAAACAGTTAAACGGATCTCTTACTTAAAAAGTTAATTTCAAATATTCATTATCTCAAATAAAAAAAAAGGCCATAAAATATGTCCTTCAATTTATTTTTGCAGAAGAAAATGATAGGTCATTTCCTTTTCATTTTTTTATACCTGATTTTTAATTTAATTTTGACTTTTGGTGGTCAAAATTTCTTATATTTTTACCTCTTTTACAATGAAATATTCACCAATTAAATTAAAAACAAGAAATAATAAAAATAATTTAAATCAAAAGAAAATGAAAAAAATTAACAATATAAATAAAAAAATTTTAAATCAAAATGTGAAAAGAAAACCATTTTTGAGAGTAAGCATTACCATTAAAAGTTTTCTATCAATCTTGGTTTATTATCTTTATTATTATAAGAGTATAGAAATTTTTTCTTTTTTGTATTAAATATTTAAAATTTTGATATCAGAATTAAAAAAACCGAACAAAAGAAAATGAGTAGAACTGCGAATGATCGAGTTCTAGATAAAAATTTTAAAATGTGTAACTCCGACTCAATCCAAATTATTATTTTATTATTTAAATTTAGTTTTAAATATTGACATAATAATATTTTAATATTTTTTAATAGTAACCGGGCCATATACACCTCTGGGTGCTGGCGAGAGTGGAACTTTCGTGAATGACGAGTGACGTCAGCCGATGGGCCTTAAAATTTGTTCTTTAAGTCCGCTCAACTTGGGCAGTCGCAAAATTTGTCTTTGCATAATTGGAAGTCAATTAATTTTGGACCGTGGACCAATGTAATCATGCACTAGGTATTAAAAAATAAAAAAAATTATCATGCTTTAAGAAAAAGTTGATTAATTTTTTAAAAATAATTTTAATCCAAAATTTTAAATTAGAATAAATGCAGTATCAGTCCGTCTTTTTAAAAAGTATACTGGTAACGTATTAAAAGATTTTTAACCAATGGCTATGAAATTATCCATCCAGTATCAATGAATTTTCCTTTATGAAAAAAAAAGAAAAAATAAAACGATAAAAAATACTAGTTTTTTTTTTTTGTCTAATTTTCATTTAGTAGCTCCCGTGATGTCCCGTGCACCTCAACTTTCAAATTCTGACCACGAATACTCCACTTGGTCGATCCACTGACACGTGTCATACAGAAGTGGTAAATTAATTGCTATTCATTCCCAAAGAATAGGAAAGTCTAGTGGCAGGGACGTAAGTTTAGAAAAATCAAGGGTACAACCGCCTTAAAAATGTAAGCGGCTATCAAGTAATATTAATATACGGACAAGAGCACGACATTTGATTTTATCTCCACTTTTAGAATTGCAGGACTCCGATCATATCCGTTGATTATGAGTAAATTACCTTTAAGAGTATTCTGATTGGAAGAAAGCTGCCACACTTCCATCTATTCGGTAATGCAAAGCGCACACCATAGTTTACCCTCTCCGGAATCTGATCTTATCTTAAAATTTCTTGCCCTCCAAGCGACGGCGGATGAAGAACCTACCCATCCATTACTTCCATTATCTTTCTCCAGCTTCTCGGGTCTTTTCATTAACAAAACCTTGAAGAAAAAAAAAAAGAAAGAAAATGAATCGTTTTGTACTAAAGTCGGTGATGCAAGGCCTGATCAATGGCCGAAGCTATAGCATCGGCAATGAATACGTGTATAGGGCCGCCGTAGTTGGGAGAAGCGCGCAGTTGAGTGGACAACAAAACGGCATCGTGTTTGGAGGGTTTGAGTGGAGAAGGATGATGAGCTCTGAACCAGCTTCTGTGGAAAAAGCGCCGTTCGAGAAGGAAGATAAAAAGGAAAGTCCGGTGACCGAAGACAAGAAGGGGAAGGAAGTGTTGGCGTCAAGTTATTGGGGGATTTCAAGGCCTAAGATCACCAGAGAGGATGGCACTGACTGGCCTTGGAACTGTTTCATGGTATCATCTAATCTTTCTATAGTTTAAACTCTAAAACTCGTTTTATTTATGCGAGATATTAGAAGATTTTTTTTTTTTTCATTTTCCAAAGGTTTAATGCATCTTTAATGGCTCTTTCTTTTTCTTCCTGGATCGATTCTGTTATTTGACTTTTGATTTTCTTTTCCACCTGTATTCAAAACTACCATGTCGTTGACTTATTACTGTTGATCATAATCTAAGGTCGTGTTTGGATGTCATATCAAAACAAAGTAAAATGCGATTGCTCTGTTCTTTATTTTCTTTTTCTGTTTGCCTGATAATCTAAAGGTTTAAAATAAATGAATTCATTAAATCAATTTTGAGTAATTCATCTTTAAAGGAACACTTGTCTGCTGCAGAAATTAACTAATTATTTATATTTTGACGTTCTAATATTTGTGCTGTTTGTTTTGTACTCTTTCATGTAGCCATGGGAAACGTACAGGGCGGACGTGTCAATTGACTTGAAAAAGCACCATGTACCAAAGAACTTTACAGATAAATTTGCTTACAGGACAGTCAAACTCCTGCGGATTCCTACAGATATATTCTTCCAGGTTTTTTTTTTTTTTTTTTAACCTTTCTTTGTTCTGTAATTACATTATCCTATAATTGTTTAATTGTATTTTATATATTCTTTTATATTATTGCTTTTAGATCTCAAATTTCAACTGAACTTTTCATTCATCTTTTTCACATTTTACATTTCTATATATATTTATGATAGCACTTATTTACATCCAAGCCTGTCTTGATATGTTTGAAGTTTGCAGGTTGTTACACATTAGAAGACAATTATATGATTCTTGTCTTTTCTGTCATATGTATTCAAGGCATTGCTTCTTTTTCATGAGTGAAAACGAACTCCACAGTTTCTGTGTGACTCTTTTTTTGACCTCCTGGTTGAAAGCCTATTCACTTGTGTAAAAAATTTTGTATTTGATGTGGCTTTCTTGAAATACAGAGACGCTATGGCTGTCGTGCTATGATGCTGGAAACAGTGGCGGCTGTCCCTGGTATGGTTGGAGGGATGCTTCTGCATCTGAGGTCTCTCCGTAAGTTCCAGCAAAGTGGTGGTTGGATTAAAGCCTTGCTTGAAGAAGCAGAGAATGAGAGGATGCATTTGATGACAATGGTGGAGCTTGTGAAACCCAAGTGGTATGAGAGGCTTCTTGTTCTGACCGTGCAAGGAGTCTTCTTTAATGCCTTCTTTGTTCTTTATTTGCTCTCTCCCAAACTGGCACATAGAATTGTTGGGTATTTGGAGGAGGAAGCTATTCACTCTTATACGGAGTATTTGAAGGATATTGAAAGTGGTGCTATACAAAATGTTCCAGCACCTGCCATCGCAATAGATTACTGGAGATTGCCAAAAGATGCTACCCTCAAGGATGTTATAACTGTGATTCGTGCTGATGAAGCTCATCATAGGGATGTTAACCATTTTGCTTCTGTACGTATCACTTGCCTCTTCCATTTCCATGTTCATTTTTCTTTAACAGATTCATGAAGCAATGCTCTTGCCACCCATTTTAACATCGATAAATATTCTATTGTTGTTTTTATATCAAATGATGCATCTGGCAATTTGAGAAAACGCAGGTTAAATAGGGAATTTAGACCTGAAAAAATATTCCATCATTTATGCTCATATTTTTGCATGAGACGAATGTAAGTGATTACATCTGACCGTAGAATCACTCATAAGGTATGGTAAAATTTAAAATTAGTCTGTCATTTACTTGGATTGACCTAATGAAGTATCATCGGAGTTGATCAGTAAAGAAGTTTTTGTAGATTTTAGTGTATGAACATTTGTTCTTCTTTTTCTTTTTGTTTCTTTATTATCATTTTGTTCTTCTTTTTTTTTTGTTTCTTTATTATCATTTGGAATTTATAAGTATATGATCTTTTGCATTTAGTTTGGCATCATGGCAACACGTTAGTTGGCATGGATTGGATCCTGTTTCTTCAAAGATTGATTAACAATTGTTCAGTCTGTATTTGGTACTGTGACTAGATGTTTATTACAGTAGGTAAGTCCTAAAAATGTCATATACCTGAAATGCAGAAGACTATAACTGAGCATGTTATTCCCTCTTCTCCTCTCCCCTCCCCCCCCCCCCCCCCCCCCTTTTTCTCTTATGAACCTAAGAAATTATTGTGTTCTCTGGTTATTGGTGATAGATAATGCAAATCCAAAAGACTGTTCATATGCATCCCAAGGTTCAATAATGATCTTAATGCGTATATTTGGTGCCTAATACTCTTTTATGCAGGATATTCATTTTCAGGGAAAGGAATTGAGGGAGGCACCGGCTCCTCTTGGTTATCATTAACTCTTGTGATGGATTATGAATATTGTTTTAGAGGTTCCTGTTTGATGCAAACTGGAATAGTGTATATTTCTTTGTTATATTGTGAGGCACATGATCAATAAGAGTATGGATTGATAGTTTTCTGTATGGAAAGAAGAGGGTGAGTGGGGCGTATGATAAGTTCCAAATTTGGATGAATTTTTATGAGCATTAATATTGAAGAATATGGCTACTTTGGCATTTTCTTATCTTGCATATCTTCTCTTAGGTGTCCTTTTTCTTTTTTTTTTATTTCTTTATACCCTTCTTTGTTTTTTACTGTTGGAAGAGGTTAATTTTATTAACCCAATCTATATATTTAATTTTATAGAGAATAAGAGAGGATATCGCATGGCAGCCCTTCGTTTCTCTAAAAACCTTTTTATATATATATATATTTTTTTTTTTATATTTATTAAATCTATTTTTTATTGTTTATTTTTCTACTTTTTACTTTTCGATTTTTGATTTTTTTAACTTTAATTTTTAACTAAATAAATTTTGTAAAAAAAAAAAAGGGTTAATTGAGGTATGAATGATAAAATAATATCTGATTGGTTTCGATTCATGTCAATCCATCGTAAGGGCTTTTATAAAAAAGTTTCGAGATCGGATTGAGATTCCTTTTTTTTTTAAATTTGGGTGCAATCCAAAATGGGTTTAAGGTGTTTCGTGTTCATGTGATAGCTTTGTTCTCTTTTTTTCTTTTTGTAAGCTTTTGATTTTTTTTAGGTCTGTATTTATTTAATTTTATTTTTTTTAAAATAGAGAAGACAAAATAATTAGTATTTAATGAGTTTCAGTTGTAATGATCCCGTTGTGTATTTTTTTTAATTGAAAATAATTGGATTGAATTTTTTTTATTAATTCGAGGATAAAAGTGAGGTTTTTGAGTATTACATATGATATCTTATCAAATATTGATAAATTTTTTTATTTTTTTACATTCTTTTTACTATTATTTGTTTATTGGCAACTCTTTTTTTTTTTTTTTAACTTGTACCTTTGTTTTCCGTTATCTCTTTTTTAAACTTCCATTCTTTCTTAACTATTTTTTAAAAAATGAATAAATAATCATGATGGTAAAACAAGAATTATTGAAGTTCAAAGAGAATATGTATATATATTTGTCTATAATTTGTATTTACATTTATTAAATATTATTACTATTTATTTCTTAAAAAAATACAGTTATATTTATCTATATGCTGTTATATAAAAATTTTACTTTTTTTTTTATTAAAAATATAATTTTAAAAAAATAAAAATTAATTCGTGGGTTAGTTCTAATTCATGAAAGAGCTAGAGATATACATGCGGTAAGTACCAACATGGCAGGAGATTGGAAGATTGTTGTGGTGAATATCAGGGGGTGGAGGGGGCAATTTCTTCAAAAAGAATCAAAGTTGCAGCACCCGTGGGTTTGTGTCACAAACTAGTTTAGTTCAAAAAGAGAAGCAAAAGGGAAAGAGGAATGGAGGCCAGAACCGCAAAGTACTCGCCCTCTTCTACATGTAGAGTTCATTCAATGAATTTCTGAATCTCATCAAAGAAATTCATTACTCAAAAGTCAGTTCCTTCAACATACCGACGCCAGAACCAATGCTTTTGCCAAACTTGGTCCATAGATTCCAGGGGAATCCCCTTCGTCTCTGGCAGGAAGAGGCCCACAAATATGGTCATAATTGAAACCCACGCAGCGTAAAACAGGAACACAGCGTACTTAAAGTGACACAGCACAGTCGAAAACGTTTGAGACAGAATAAATGTAACTATGAAATTGAAGGCGATGCATATCCCTTGCCCGGCTGGTCGGACCTCCATAGGCAATATCTCACTTGGTATGAGCCATGTTAATGGCCCCCACGACCATGCAAACGCCGCTGTAATGCTACATGTCAGAACCAAAACTAAGATGGCTGCTTTCCTTGAGAAAGGTGCAGTGCCGTCTGTCCCCGTCTCCACTGCGAAAAGAAATGCCAGTGCCATCTTCACCAAACAAAACCCGAAGTTTAGAAAAAGGAACTAATCGGTTTTCTTTTAACAAAGGAGTTGATCTCTGAAAATTCTAATGCAAACCTGGCAGAGTAAAATTTGAGCTCCAGCTTGGAGGAACAAAATTCTTCTTCCAACTCTATCAATGGCGTAAGTTGAAACAAATGTGGAAAGAATATTGACTGTCCCCAAAATGATGCCTCCAATCAATGCCCCATCGCTACCAAACCCAATCGAACGAAACAACACCGGTCCATAAAATGCAATCACGTTAATCCCCGTTAGCTGTTGGAACGAGGGAATTGCTATGGTCAGCACCAGGTGTGGCCGGTAACGTCGTTGCATGATCAACTTGTACGGATCCTGATTGGCTGCTTTTATAGCTTCGTTATGGGTTACTAGTTCGTTCAACTCGGACTCGGTATCAGAGTCATTTCCACGGACTGTCTCCAATGATCGACGTGCCTCGTTCACTTTCCCACGTTGGATTAGGCTGCTTGGGGTATCGGGAATGAAGAGTGCCCCGACTGTCATGACGAAAGCGGGTATACCTCCAGCACCTAAAGCTATGCGCCAACCGTAGTCCCCGAGCCGTGCCACGGCGAAGTTGATAAAGCTGGCTACGATGACCCCAAGGGTGAGAAAAAACTGAAAGCCTGTGCTTAAAGTTCCTCGCCATTTGGGTGGAGCCATTTCTGAGAGGTACACTGGAGCTGCCTATAATAATTGTAAAAATTCAGCAATGGTTGAAACTTGAAAATGGCTGAGCGACCTCAGTGTGTGAGACTAGCGTGATAACCAACTAGACCACCCAGAAGAAAAGATTTTACCTGATTTGTGAAACCGACTCCGAAACCGAGAAGCAGGCGGCCTACAATGAGCATCCATACGTTGAAAGCAAAGGCGTTAAGGGCAGTGCCGATCATGAAAATAGAACCTCCGATGATCAAGATGCCTTTGCGGCCGGTAATGGTGGTAACACGTCCTGCTATGAGTGATGACACTAGACCTGCAATGTTCAATGAAGACGTGAATGCTGTTAGGCTTTGGCTGTCGAACAAACAATATTGGCTCTGCTTTGCGTCTGCCATCCTCTGTAAAACAAATGGGAAGAACTTTTCCAAGAATGGCCCCATTGTCGTTACTCCTCCTGCAAATTCATGAACATATTTCTGTTTAGCAAATTTGGATGAAAAAACTCAATGAAATTAATCTGATTTTCATGTTTGTAGGAAAGTTAAACCTGTGACTCCAACATCATAGCCGAATATTAACCCAGCAGAACCTGCAACAATGCAGATAAACACGACAGAAGAGGTCAATTTCGAAGCATGGGCATTATTGTCAGCATGGCCATGGTCCGCTATAACCCCTCCTGCCATCTTTCTCTCGCTGTCTCTCTCCCTCTCCTTCTCGTCTCAAAACAAAAGGAGAAGAAGCAAAATAATAATAAAAGCTTCTATTTATTGGCTTTGACTGCTATTAATAACCAATCTTGGCTTTTTCGTTGGTAGGCAAGGCAGGCACTGTAGCCGCTCGTAAATGGATATCATAGTTTTGTTTCTCAACTTTTTGCCGCCCAGCGCATTTGACGGTCATTCGCTTCGCTGTCGGATCCCGAATAAGATGAAAAAGAAAAGAGAAGATACCAATAAGGCTACCTCTCCCCATCTTATGGGGGAAGATTGGTGAACCAAATTTAGAGTCATTTATTATTTTTTAAAAAATTTTAAGATTTACAATTAAAACTAACAAACAAATTAAAATTTATTAAGTAAGAATCCATCTAGCGTAAGTTTTAACTTTTTTTCTTTATCTTTAAATCAAAATTAAATCTAATTCAAAATAATATTTTTAATCTAAATTATTTTGATCCTAAAGTAAAAAAATATATAAATATAAATAAATACTCCTCAAATTTAATTAATATTAAATACATTAAAATCATATTTGATACATAAAATAATATATATAATAAAATGATAATCATTTTATATTACATTTGATTTATATTTACATGAAAAAATATGATTACAAAAAAAATTATCTTTTTAATATAAAATAATTCAATCTTCTCAAGTAAAAATTTTTTTTTTAATTCATAAGATTAAACTTTCGTATCCTATTATATCTTTAAAAATTACATCAATAATTTAAATTGAATAAATTTTTAAAAAAATAATTTTAATCAATAAATAAGTTATTCAATTCTAATTTTTATATACATCAAATATAAGATAAAAATAATATTATTTAATCTATCATAATCTTATGTATCAAATATATCTTAAAAATTTTACAAATAGATTAATTAAATACAACATAAGAAATCAACCAATAAATTAAATTATAAAAGAATTATATTACACATTAAATAAACAAAAACACAAAGCATAAACTTATATCGAAAATAAGATAAAAAAACATAAGAGCAGCTCAAACACAAAACTGTTAAGTTTCAAGTATGGGGACTGGGTGATTCCAGTTTCAGATTGTATTTATTTATTATTTTTTTTAAATGAGAAACTTTCTATTCACTTACATTGGGTTTAAACATTGCATTATCTTTCTTGCTCCTCATTTTACAAGTGAAACCTTGAAGAAGGGTAAACTCCCAGGAAAAAAGAGATACCTTGTACAGCACATTGGAAACGTTGGAAAGTATAATCCCCAACATGATGGATAAAAGAAGAGTCGAACCCTTGAGAAGGCTAATTCCTAACATCTCTTGGATATGTACTTCATTTCATCGAAGAGGCAGAATAAAATAGCTGTTATGTCATAATGCACTAGAATATGGTTTCTTCAACCTTTCTTTTGGATCCTCTACAAAATCAGGGTTAATATAAATAGGTGCATGCGATGATGATCCGTAAGTTTGCTGCTGTTTTTAAGGAAAATTTCAACCTTAAAAGCAACGAATTTGTCATCACCCCCATTGAACTGAGACCCATAAGAGCTCAAGCAATTAATGGAGTCAGCATGGTTCCGGTTACTGGCAGTAACATTCCAGCAGCAATTGGAATCCCAACCTATATCGTAACCAAAGCAGTATCAGATGTTTGCTGAAAGAAGCAAATCAAAGTGAATGATCAAAAGCACATGCTGAAATTTACCTCTCAGTTGGGGCGCAGGAAGCTGGTAAAAATGGAAGTCATAGAAAGAGCTGTGTCCAATGTGCATAATTTGGTAAGAGCAAGGTGCAGCAACCAATGATTCATATCAGGTTTTTAACTCCCTTGCTTTGCTTGAAAGAGAGCCATATGACATTTTAAACTTTGGTGCTAATGTTGTGCGAAATATATATAGCTGTAACATGCACAAAAACCTACCATGTTGTATGCAAAGGCCCCCCAGATTTTGCTTCACCGTCTTCATTGTTAGCCTGCCTAGCTCCAAAGCATCAAGCAACTGCATAGAGATAAACTGAGTGAATTTATATGATACACATGAGAAGGTGGAAATGAGGAGTTGATTGTAGGAAAAGGCAACTGAGTTCACATAAATGAATTTCATGATATAGTCCACCCATACGGATTTTTAAATCCATGTCTGATTGATTATACTATAGAGATTAAAAAAATTTCTTAACTTTACAGTATCTTATATTAAAAAAGTAAATGTTTATATTGATGTTCAATGATTTTTAATGCCAAAAAATAATGTGCAACATAGAAAAAAAGAGTTTAAAGTGTTCAAGAATTAAAAAGATGGCATAATTTATTTTGGAATATATAAAAAAGAAATGATGGACAAAGGAAATAAAACAGAGAGAATTTACTTTCAGAAAGATTTGCAACATATGAAAAGCATTGCATGCTAACCATAAAATTTCTTCTCTTTCCACACACCTCTGAACTATACTATTCCTGGTGCTATTGTGAATCTTGCCACTTGTTTTTCTTAACAACCATTTAAGTTTCAATTTTCACCGCAATATATGTTCTAATCAGATTCACATTGACCAACAAGAATTGTAACAAAGATGAGGCAATATGCTGGAATAAATTATTGCAGCAAGTTGAATATACAAAGAGCATGTTTGACATATCATATTGTGAAATTCATTTGCAAAATAACAATTAACAGGCCTTTTTGCATGTATATTTGCTCACCCTAAATAAAAATTTAAATCGTGAAACAAATTTACACTGATTTAATATTAAAATAAGTACAATTATGTCTAATACTTACATCATTTAGTAGGCAACTGTTGAATTAACAAATTTACCGTAAGAAAATACCTGTGACAGCCTGTTGCCTACAATAAAATAGAAGATACTTCACTTGCAGCACCAAAACCGCCACCCATGGCAACTCCAATATGTGCTGAAGCCAAGGCAGCAGCATCATTGATTCCATCACCAACCATAGCTACAACATTTTGATTCTTCTGAAGTTCCCTTATGAACTTCCTCTTATCATCTGGTTTAACTTCAGACAGGACCTGGAAACCAGATAGCACCATTTTTAATATCTAATCATGCTCAATTTTATGTCTGAATATATTACACATATGATGTAGTCATGTACATGGTCAAAATAAACTTACAGAAAAGGGAAAAGTACAAGCGAATTGTTATAATCTACCAAAAGGTTAATGGTAAAAAGGAGAACCATATTCAAGGTATTGAATATTAATTTCAGACTATAACTTTCCAAGGGATTTTTAATCTGCCAAAAACAGCTATCATTCTGTATTGTCAAATCAATTACATAAAGTGAAGTGATAAACAATTCAAACACACAAGATAAATATACTTGGTCATATATACAAACAGTTAGGACGATAGAATGGATTTAAATAATCTTTGTAATCATAGAAACAAATTGAAAGCATGATTTGAAGAATTTATTACAGTTATTGGTTTAAAAATTTTAAATGTAAAACAATCAAACATGAAAAAGTAGAGAGAGAGAAGCAAAAAAAGGCCTGCTTGGCCTTTGTATGTAAATTAAAGCAAATTTAACATAGATCCCAAAACCAAGAGTTTGTGCTTTAAGAATGAGACCCTCTTGGGAAATGACACGGATACATGGACCATTACACAGACAAAATTTTCAAAGAAGCATTCAAGTTTTAAAAGCATCACTATTTCTTATCCTGACTGATAGCAACCAGTGTTTGTTGTCCTATAAGTATTTGATTAGCAGTCTTCTCATACATACTGCTTTTCTTTTCTTCTATGCTTGGCAACATCTGTCGGTTTTAGAAAGGTTTTGTTACCCCTTCTTTACTTTGCATGGATTCTTAAGTTGTATCTGCATTTGTCTAGTTATTCTTCTATCAATATCTTTGTTAACTAATATTAGCAGCATACACCCCAACCACCTCCCCCCATTATTCTTTTTTCTCTTCCCAAACTAAACAAAGCAAATTTCTTCTCATACTGGGTATAGTGCATATATTCTCAAGCTTTAGCTCTTTTAAAGAATGCTGGATCTATGAGATATTAATTTGGGTTTCATACAGGTACACAGATGATAACAGTTAATACTTAATACCAGTCAGAATACATTGCTTGAACAGCAATTTCTGATCTTTTAAGGCCAGAGCAGTTTTTGGGTTATAGATAATCACCATCCCTGAGGTTTCTTTTAAACAGTCTCATAATTGTCATTAATTAAAGCACTTATAGCCCAAGCAGCCCTTGTCATCTCCTTTCTATGTACAGCTCAACAACTGTAGATAATTTCAAACCAAATACTAACCTATATGAATTAGGTGTTAAATCACAGAAGAATCAATTACATTCTCTTTTGGAATTCCAACAATTGATGCAGCATACTCAGCAGTGGTCCTTTTGTCCCCAGAAAGCATGTACACACCGATTCATTGCCTATGCAAAGAATCAACAACATGCCTGGCATCTTCTCTAATCTGATCCTCAAAATAAATAAGACCAGTGAGGGTATTATTGACTCCAACATAGACCATAGATTTATTTCTATGCTGCTCATCCACTTCCTGAAAGAAATTCTCGGCAACTCCATGCCTGCAGAAAATGAACTCCCCTGTTCTACAGAAAGAGCTTAATGACCCCTAAATTACTAGGAGAGTGATTCCTGTATGTATCAACTCTTGGCAGCTTGACATTGCCAAATTGAATTAATTGCTCTTCTCATTTACAAAACAAAGTTAATGAGAAGCAATTAAAAGGGGCAGGGGAGTTTCCGTACTCCATATGTTATGTCCTAAGAAATACAATCCACGTGGTTGGCTTTCTAGGGTTTGAAGGGTTATATAAATAGTTCATCACTCTGCCTTTTCACTTAAATTTCAAAAAAATACCACTGATTGCATGATTTTTCATCCTTAACCATGATGACCATTAACTACTAAGGCCCTATTTGCTTTGCCAATTATCACCTGCATTGTAAAGACTCATTTATTGCTATATCATAGTACTTATTATCATGTTGATAAAAATCATATCCATAAATTTTAAATCAGAAACAATGTCCATGAAAAAGTTTAGCCAACATTCTCAAATATGTGTCCTGATAAAAAAGACAGCTTTAAGTGCAGAATGCAAACAGAAGCATTTGAGAAAAATAACAAAACAAGTTTTTATCATTTATGAAAATATGAAAGCCACAAAAGAATAGCAGCATATCCTAAACTAAAGTTGCAAAAACAGATATGAGCAAACACACGAATACACTACCTTTGAACCCACTTGAATGTCCCAACTGACACCTTTTTATTATCAACGATAGCTATTGCACCAAATCCAGGTTCCTTGATAAATGTTCCATCCAACTCCTGCAACAATAGCCTTTTGCATGAAAATTGCAGCCAGGGGATAAATGTAAAGGACATCATCATTGTCCAGGCAGATGTAAGGAACATGGGCTGTTTCCAAAAAGTGGAAAGAATATAACTGTCATTATAAATTGGTGGGCAGCTTGAAGCTCTAAAGGAAAAAATAAATGAAAAAGAAAAACTCATTGCTGATAGAAAATGACAGGAAAAGGCTGTAATATTGAAAGCTCTGTTGCAGTTCTTTGTTCTTTAGGGTAAATTTTTGTAGCTCTTACTGCATAATCATGTATAAAAGCAAAGAATTAAACGTGAATCTAAACAAAAGCCCACATTTAAGATAACCAAAAAGAAAGTACCTTTATATTTGGACATTTAACAGCCTGGGCAGCTTCCACAATCGCTTTACCAACTGGGTGAACAGTATTTGATTCTACAGCAGCAGCTAACTTGAGAGCCTCATCTTCTGACCAAATATTATTTAAATGTTGTCTACATTAAATCACGCAGTCTATCATTATCAAAATTATAATACCTGGCAAAAGCTGATAATCATCTTACATGCAGAAAAATGATTGGTTAAACTATATCATATCATAGAACAATGTTAAAAGATGATGTTATAACTGCAGCAAGAACCCTCATAACTACCATCGACACATTTAATGTCATTATGTTGGTATAATGCTTGCAACTTTCAACTGTGACATGCACGGGGGATATCTTCTATCCAGCCATAGTGTGGATGCACCATCAAAATCAACTCTTCTCAATTAATTTCGTTTCATGGATTCGTGAACTGGTCCTTTCGCAAATATTACACTTTTAGACTGAGGAGAACTTAGCACAGTAAAGTGTCAGGATAGTACCTATACACTAATCTTATGAGTTACAAACTGTACTCACTTATTTAGGCTATATCTCCTTCACACTTGCTTTTTGATGATTGCTTTATCATATTTTGCTATAAAATCAGAGCAAAAGCAAATAGCAAAATGATATATAACACAAACATATAGTTAAAAAGTAAACCAATTTAAATAAAATGGCTCCACATCATGTAAAATCATGCTTTCTGTTAGCCTAAAAGTCAGTTTTTAAATTTTAAACTCCTCAAAATTATCTTCTGCTTTTGTATCTTTTGTTTTTTCTTCTGAAAGTAATAGCAAAAGTGACAGTTAAATAAAGACTAAAGTTTTTAATGACCTACAAAATTTGTTCAATATCAGACATGATAAACTTGGACACAATCTAAAAATCAAATCTACAAGAAAATATCTTTGGATCATAACACAGGCAGCTCATCAGAGATAAAAAGAGACAAAAGTTCACATAAATTAGGTAAATGAACTAGATCACTGATAGTTTCACTCCACCTAGAAACAAAAATACTCATGCATGTCACCTTGGCTTAGGCCACGGCATGTTTTTTTCTTGATTCACAAAGTTCAATCAGAATCATTTTAATATTAAACTAAAGTTTCCGCAACCACTTAACCTGGAATCCCCAAGATCCATGCCACCTGGAGTTACAACCTTTGTCACAACAGGTTTGCCAAATACAATTGCATTCACCATAGAAAATTTCTCTAAAATATTTCCACCGCGCAAAAGCAATCCTCTTGTTGCCCCTGATGAAGTTCCAACCTGAAAATACCCAGTATAGACCATAACACAACATCAACTGACTATATCACTTGTCTAACATAGTGCACAATGTGAATCAAGAAGTTACCAGCATAGCTGTAGGTGTAGCTAAACCCAGGGCACACGGACAAGCAACAACCTATATCAAGAGATAAAGGTTTAATAGCATGCTACAAAACAAAGTGGGATATAAACACTACATAAACTGACTAAAAAATTAAAAATTATATATATTATTAGTGATTGACTTTTTGAATATATCTAAAATGAATGCCAATAAATCAGCATTAAATCAGACTATGAACTAAAGTAACAGCTAGAGTTGGACTTATAAGAAGCACAATCAACCAATTCAATCTATTTTTTCTCAATCATATAATTTCAAACTGTTTTTTTTTTTTTTTTTTGGTTATTTAATGGATGTGAATGACATACAAACACACAGCAATATGCATGTGGATTCCCGTGTATCATACCAGAACACTGCAGGAAAGCTGTAAGGCAAGTGAAACTGCACTTCCTTGAGAAAAGGCAGCTGGTAAAATGCGTGGACCAAAAAGATTCCAGAACATAAATGTAGCAGGAGAGAGAGCTATTACCCCATAAGTAAAGTGCCCAGACACCTGGAGATTCCAAAAAAGCTTTGAGAAAATTGAATTGACGTTCCACCAAATGCAAAGAACACATGACATGCTTCTTTTTCTTTCTCATTATACCAATTATTGTGTTAAATAATCATTTCAATTCTTCATATTAAAATAGGAAAAGAAAAGGGGGAGGCATTAATTTTAACATCTTCAGCATCAACTGGAGGAGTACACTATCACCAATGCAACAGAGTTTTAACTTTTCAACAATGAAAATTGGAATCAACTGGCTTCAATTTTTACAACCATGTTTATAGCTAAACATTTGCAGGAATAAAGATTGAGTTATGGATGTGACACTGATGCAGGAAAAAAGGTCTTACTTTTCCTGTGTAATTTCAAATGGACATGATTTCAAATTTCACCTTGACAGGATATGCTTTCTGGAATTACTTGATTTAGATTGGAGCTGAAAGGCTGAAGAGGTTAATGCTTTAGAAAATCAAGTTGAGTAGAAGAAACGGCTGCCAAGTGCAAAGGACTAGTCTAACAGAATTATTCAACTGAGGGGGGTCTAAAACCATTTAGTGTATGAGGTTGGTGTCAGAGGGTAGACAAGACAAGAGCCCTACTTTCCACCGCTAAGCAATCCAGGTTAACCAATCAATGGTGATTCTAACAACAAGAAGCTGTCTGATAATATTCCAACATGTATTTCTATCATAATCTACCGAAAAGACCTTCTTTAAGTTGGTATCCAAGGGCAGACAAGACTAGAGCCCTATTTTCCACCACTAAGCAATCCAGGTTAACCATTCAATGGTGATTCTAACAACAAGAAGTTGTCTGATAATATTCCAACATGTATTTCTATCATAATCTACCAAAAAGACATTTTTTAGCCCTCTTGAGTTATGAAATAAGTTCTATGAGCAATATAGGGTACAAAATGAGGAACCTTTTCAGCCAACCGCTGTACTGGTGCTTTCCTGCTCTGCGCTTCTTCCACCAAACGAAAAATGTCTCCCATTGCAGTCTCACCACCAGGTCCCCGCGATTCAATTGTAAGAGTTCCATTAAGGTTTATGCTTCCAGCTGCAACTCAACTCTAACACAAAAACAAGTTTCACTTTGGTATAATAAGATTAAAGGAGGCTGCTACTAGTACTATTGGACTCACTTTGGATGATGAAATTCAAAGATGAAAAATGAATCAGGTAGAAAGAGTAGAGGAAGAGATAGAGAAGGAACTCTTTTGGCCATGTGAAAGGAATGAAGATGGCAAATCTATACGACATAACCATGGATGAAATGGACATTGCTATAGATACCATATGAATCTTCAAAAAACATTCAATAGTTACTACGAAAGAGCAATACCCCAGGTTCTTTGGTAACTGGCATTGGCTCCCCTGTAAAACACGATTCATCAATGGTGCTTCTACCTTCTCTGACCATTCCATCTGCTGGAATACAGTCCTAGAACAATAGAAGAATATTTGTCAAATAACCAAAAGAGTCTTCTATAATCGAAAAAAATCATGTGACTGTTTAGCACTTCAATTTTTCAACAGACTATAGTAAACAGCAGCAATGGTATCCTAATTTTGCAAAAAGAATAAAAGAAACGAAAAAGAAAGAGTAGCATCACAACTTTTAAATAAGTTGGCAAGGAACAATACACTCTGATAGCATCAGCATATGACTATCGAACAGGAATAACAAAATTATAAAAGAGTAAAAATTGGACATCGTAAAACAGGAAAACAAGAAGATATGAGATGCTAAACAGATTAAAGCACAAATCTATTTTACTTACACCGGGTAGTACAACAATTTGGTCTCCAACAGAGAGACTGTTACACGGAACTTCCAACTGTTGAACCATCAACAACAAGACGAGCTTTTGAGGGCAAAATACTAAAAGTCCAATCATATCACTGGTTGCTTTGATTTTTGCTCTCTGTTCAAGATTCCTTCCTAACAAGACAAATGCTATTAATATGACCAGTTCCTCAAAGAATGCCTTCCAACCCTGCATACTCGGTATCAGTTAAAGAGAAAATAAATCTGAACCATATGTCCCATTCACATGTTCTCTACACCCCAACTTAATCATACACCAGAATCAGTAAACCAGACCAATCATGAGAAAATACACTTGCATTCAAATTCCAGCATACCCTATGACAGGAAATTTCTACTTTTCAATTATTTGAGCTTAATCAACCTTGCCTAGTTGAAAGATAAAACCCATTGAAATTTTACATTTTAGTAAGTACAACCTGATATGGCATTCAATGCAAGAGCCAGCAAACTATAAAACATGGATTTACCAGAATCTAATAAAAGGCTGGCTTGTCCAAATAAAGAAACAAAATATTTTTGAGAATTCTATATATGCAATCCTAAACAGTCAAATTCTGTACCATAGATGCTTATAAAACATGGCTACCCCTTGTTTCTGTCTTGTTTCAATTAAAAGAACTCTCATATAAACAGCCATTAATATATATGAAAGACCTAAACTTGAAAATCTCAGCAGCCTTGTTGGTCCTATATCTCTTCAAGATTCCTGATGAGATATCCATGCTTACTATAACCCCTAGATTCCATTTTTATCCTCACTACATCTGCTTGGGAAGTAATCCCAAGCTATGCCATACCAAACTCAGATAGAACTGTTAAGGCCCTCAACCTATTTGCTTAAAATTTAAAAACATGTTTTTGTTCATTTAATTATACAACCACTCAGCAGCGATGGTTGTGAGATGCCTGAATGCATTTCAAAAGTGGATTAGGGAAATTAGATTGGTAACAACTCCATAAAGAAAAGTAGCAGTTAACCAGTGACAGTAACTAAGAATATTTTTGAATGTCTTTTCTCCCACTTCTCCTGTAGGTTCCAGTATGTGGATGCTATTTGGTTCTGTCATGCTAACTGCTACCTTATGGATATCATGGAAAGTGATCTCTCAACTTATACAAGATGTATTTCAGTTCAAATAAAATAACTGAAAAAAAGGAGGGGAAGAGAATAACAAGAGAGTGTCGGTGAACCAAGGAAACCATGAGTTGGAACTACTCTAGTATGTATAACTCATGATCTGAACATCAGACACTCTGACTCTAAATACACAATTACTCAAAATGCTGAAACTAATTGAAGTGAGAAATGAAAAGCTGGTACTAAGTACTGACAAACAGGAATAAGTTTCACCTAGAAGTGTAGTTACAAAGAGAAGCAGAAGTATGCTTAAAAAGAGACAGAATTTTGTCAGTAGGAAAATAAAAACATAACATAACATTCAAAAATTTAGAAGTCCCAAAGTATAAACAAGGTATATTTATAAAATCAAGTTAGTTATTTTTACAGCATTTTGCATGTTCATATGTCAACATGTACAAATGACGAATATAGAGAGACTAGATGTAAGAATAAAGATCTAGACTTACCCATTTTGGTATTAACACAGCTAACGAACTAACAGCAAAAGAGGATAAAGCCCCAAGACCAACTAAAGTGTTCATGTTTGAAGCTCCCTTTAAAAGGCTTTTCACACCCTCAAGGATAAGTTGATGCCCAGGACCAAGCAATGTAAACAAAGACAATGACAAATGGAATCCCGTTGAATGAAATACATGCATCCGTGAAGCCTTAGTTCCTAAAATATGGGCGAGATGGCCAATGAGGCAAACAGCACACAAAGCCCAAGAGACAGCAAGCTCACGACCTATAACAATATAAGAAATTAACCCTGAATTACTTAGAAGACAACCATTAGCTTTCTATTACAAGCCACTGAAAAGGACAAAGAACGTGAAAAGGTATCTATCACTTTCTTTTAAGCGGTTATGCTTTTCATCTATCTTTCTTTCAAAAACTTTGAAGAAATTATCTCGACCTGAATCTGAATGAAGAAATAAGCCAAGTGTTAGAATTAAGGCTTTAGAGAACAACTTGCTAATTCCTTGGATTAGCCTTTCGTTATATAGACAATACTAAAGAAAGAGAATCAATTACAAATTACACATTAATGCTCCCAATTAATCCCTCCTAAACTGTCTCCCATGGAATATTCCCATAATATTCCAACTCACACACACAAATACACTAACACTCCCCCTCAAGCTAGAGCATATATATTAGTCATGCTTAGCTTGTTACATATATAGTTAACTCGAACTGCTGGAAGTGATTTCATAAGAATATCGACTAATTATTCGCCTATGTGCACATGCTTCAATAATATTGTTCCACTCTGCATCTTTTCCCTAATGAAATAACAATCAACTTCTATATGCTTGGTTCTTTCATGAAATACTATATTGGAAGCAATAAACAACTCTGTAGGGATCCAAACTGAAGGCCCAATTTCATCTAAGAATTGAATCATCCATAATACCTCTGTTGTAGCTAAAGCCATGGCTCTATATTTTGCTTATGCACTAAACCTAGCAACTACTTGCTACATCTTGCTCTTCTAAGGCACCAAATTACTCCCAAGGAAGATAGCATAACCTAATGTAGACTTTCTATCTATAAAAGGCTCGCACCCAACCTACGAGGTATTATCCATTTTGACTTGAAGGCCTTACGATTTTGTCCACAAAAGGCGACTCACAAGTTTGGATTTAGATCTCTACATATATATCATACCATATCTACACATTCTTCTAATGTGGGATTGATAGCATCACAATCTCCCCTTTAAAGCTTGACGTCCCTATTAAATCCAACTACAGGACCAAGATCACACTAGACGTTGGAATTCAAGAGGTGGCTCCCCACAATGTAGTATTTAGTGACTCCCATAGCCCTACCGTATAGCACTTAGTTACTCCCACGATATAACACTTAGTTCCCGTCGATTGTTGACTGCTCTGATACCATGTTAGGATTAAGACTTTAGAGAACAACTAGCTAATCCCTTGGATTAGCCTTTCATTATATAGACAATACTAAAAAAAGAGAATCAATTACAAATTACACATTAATGCTCCCAATTAATTCCTCCTAAACTATCTCCCATGGAATATTCTCATAATATTCCAACTCACTCACGCATACACTACCACCAAGCAATCAATCCATTATGCAGATTAGGAGAAGGAACTTATGGAATAATTCACAGCTCTTTAAAATGCATGTCAAATCTAGAAAACAAACGAAGGGAAGTATATTAAAAACTATATCAAAATGGCTAAACTTGACCATCACGTAAACCACTAAGTGAACAACAAGAATAAATAACAACATTCCTAGTTAAATTACATTTGACCAATATATAGTGCAATCTTTTTTAGCAATAATCTCAGAGCAAAACAACAAGAAGAAAGCTTTTATTTCACCAGAGATGACTACATGGATAAAATTCCATGTGGTGCTTTATTTAGGACCATATCTTTGCTCTTAAACAATGTCAACTATCATATAATATTGGTTATACAATGGGCAAACAAATAACTGATTAATGATTGACAACAATTGGGATGACAATTATAGGAAATAAATCCCTGTAAATTCTGCTGAAAGAATCTTCTGCTAAGTCAGAAACAGGAAAGCCTAGATTATTTGTTTGATCAATCTTAAACAAAAGAACACGAGACACATTTAGACAAGTAACATAAGGAACAAACTTTGAAGATGGTAGGATGTTCATTCACTGTATGTAATTAAAATATTAACAATATTTAAAAAATCGTAAAATTTAGGAACTCTTCACAAGCAAAACTTTTAGGAGACACATAACCCAAAACAACCGTATTCTGAAGCAGATGTGTAACGCCCCCAATCCCACATCAGGAGGATGTGTGGATAAAGAATGATATATATGTAGAGACTTAATCCTAAACTTGTGAGGCACCTTTTGTGGGATAAAACCGTGAGACCTTCGGGTCAAAGCGGATAATACCTCGCAGGTTGGATGCGGGTCTCTACAAATGGTATCAGAGCGGTCACCAGTCCGCAGTCGTGGGAGTTACTAAGTGCTACACGGTGGAGCCGTGGGAGTCACTAAGTGCTACACGATGGTCTGGTGTGATCTTGGTCCTGTGGATGGACTCGGCTTGATAGGGACGTCAAGCATTAAAGGTGGAGAGATTGTAACGCCCCCAATCTCACATCAGAAGGATGTGTGGATAAAGAATGATATATATGTAGAGACTTAATCCCAAACTTGTGAGGCACCTTTTGTGGGACAAAATCGTGAGACTTTCGGGTCAAAGCGGACAATACCTCGCAGGTTGGGTGCGGGTTTCTATAAGATGCAACCCCCTCACCCCTAAATATAACAATTGTTTATTCTATAGCCCATTTTTCATGCACACAAGAGAACAAAATAGAACCTCAGAAAAAAAAAAGGTAGTGAGTATCCCTTCATAATCCTTAACTGCAATACAACATCTTTGCTATAAATAATACAGAATGAGTACTCTTGCTACTGTCTTTTTGGAGAATTAAAATTAACAATGCAAGAATGAAAAGGCATTAGTTTCCTGATAATTACCATAGAATGGTCACAACTAATTTTTCAAAAGATTAGGGTTCTTCGCTCAGAAGAAGTTTACCGAGCAGAACCTCAAAAACAAAATAAGGTAGTGAGTATCCTTTCACAATCTTCAACTGCAATACAACAACTTTGCTACAAATTAATACAAAATAAGTACTCTTGCCAATGTTTGTGAAAAAATTAAGAAATAAAACTGTGTGAAAAACTAAGAGTAAAACTGAATGTATATTGAAAAACTACTCATAAAGAATTATACAAGCACTTTAGGTTTATATACAACTAACTAGTGGGAAACTAGGAAACTAAATCTTCCTAAAACTAATCCTATAATTGAGGGATTGTCTATCCTAATTTTTTATCCTTAATTCTAAGGATACAAATACTTAATTCTAGAGATACAAATATAAATATATAGATTACAAGATTACAACCAACTATAAATAAATGTTTTCCCACACTCCCCCTCAAGCTCTTGAATAGGTGTTTTTCATTTCCAACTTGAAAATAATTTCTTGAAATATTGCACTGCTGAGACCTTTAGTCAACACATCTGCAAGTTAACCCTTGGTTGACACATACGGTGTACAAACCAACCCACTATCTAGTTTTTCCTTTATGAAATGTCGGTCTACTTCAATGTGTTTTGTTATGTCATGTTGCACAGGATTGTGTGCAATGTTTATTGTAGACTTATTATCACAGTAGAGTTTCATTGGTCTGTTTCACTTGATCTTCAAGTCTTCTAGGATAAATCTTTAACCATAATAATTCACAAATCCCTTGAGCTATTGCTCTGAACTTTACTATAGCACTTGATTTTGCCATCATGTTTTGTTTTTTACTCCTCCAGGTCACAAGATTATCATCTAGAAAAGTGCAGTAGCCTAAGGTGGATCTTTTATCAGTTACTAAACTTGCATAATCAGCATCTGTATATGCCTCTAGAACCAGCCTTGAATTTTTTTTGAATAAGATACCTCTATCAAAATTGACCTTCAAATAGTGCAATACACGATAGACAACCTGTAAGTGCACTTATTTAGGATCATGCATAAATTGACTTATCACACTCACAGCATATGTTATATTAAGTCTAGCATGTGAAAATAAATGAGTCTTCCAACTAATCTTTGGTATATCTCTCTATCTACAACAGCATCTTTATTAGCTTATCCAAGTTTGTGATTATGATCTATAAGAGTATTTGCAAGTTTACATGCAAGCTTTCCAATTTTTTTCAGAAGATCCATCACATATTTCTATTGTGAGATGAAAATACTATACCATAAGTAAACTACTTCAATTCCTAGGAGCTACTTCAATCTCCCTAATCTTTTATCTCAAATTCTCTAGCCAAACACTATTTTAGAGATTCTTTCTCTTTTTCATCATCTTTGATTACAATTATATTATCAATATACACTAATAGAACTGAGACTCTCCCTAAATCAGAGTACCTGATAAATAATGTGTGATCTCCTTGACTTTGCTTATATCTCATTCATAGTATCATTTTGGCAAATCTCCTGAACTAAGCCTAGAAAACTGTTTAAGGCCATATAAAGCCTTTTTCAGCTTGCATACTTTGTTTGCTTCTAGATGACCTCCAAATCCCGGTGGAACCTTCATATATATTTCTTCTTCCAAATCACCATGTAGAAAAGCATTCTTTACATCAAATTGTTAAAACGGCCAATTGTAATTTGCAACCAATGATAACAAAATCCTAATTGTATTCATTTTGGCAACTAGAGCAAAAGTTTCCTGATAATCCACTCCATAAGTTTGAGTGTAGCCCTCAGCCACCAACTTGGCTTTATACCTTTCAACAGTACCATCCGTCTTTTATTTTATAATGAAAACCTATTTACACTCAACTAGATTTTTTCTTATAGGCAACTCTATCAATTCTCATGTCTTAATTTTCTTTAAGGTTTTCATTTCTATTTTCATGGCTTGCCTCCATTTCTCACTGGATAATGCCTCGAATAATATAGTTGGAACAAAAATAGTGTTTTGGCTCACAAGAAAATTTTTATGGGATTGTGAGAATTTTTTAAATGATACAAAATTAGAGATTGGATATAATGGATGCTTAGTACATTCTTTGGTTCCTTTCCTAATGGCAATAAGTAGATCATATTCACTAGTTATAGTTTTAAGAGATTCATACTCATTTTGAGAAACAAAGTCAAAAATTGTAGTTACCTTATTTCCAGAGTTAGGATCAGATTCTTAGACTTGCACTGGTTTAGGATCTAAAACTTTCCTTCTTGAGTATACCTATAATTTTTTATAGAATCAAGAACAATATTATCCTTGTCACATTTTCTATGTTTGGAATGGTTCAAACTCAAATTCAGTGTTTGACTTGAACTCAGAAGAAACAAGTTTCGACTTAGAAAAATTAATGGGTGAAAATGCTGAAGGAGAAGACAAATCAAGCAAAAATAGGTCTTTATCCTTATCTTCCATGAATGAAGTCTCCCTCTGAAGATAAGGTTGAGTAAAAAATGATTTACTTTCTTTAAAACTAACATCAGCAGACACATAAAAATTTTTGGTAGGAGGATGATAGCACTTATATCCTTTCTGAGTTGATAAATATCCCACAAAAATGCACTTAATTACTTTAGGATCCAACTTTCCCCTATTATGACTGTGAACATGAACAAATGATGTACAACCAAATATCCTAAGTGTGAGATTGTTAAGGTCTTGAACAGACCACAAAATTATGAGTTAGAATGAGGTGAGGATGGTAAAGTTGAAGTATGAGTTGTGGGAGCTTAAAAATGCTATTATGGAGATGAAGTGCAAAAATAGCAAGGAATTAGTGGGTTGGGTTACAAAGGAGGAAGAGAAGAAATATAAGTGTCATGGTTAGAAAGATTTCAATGGAAAAAAGCTTAATTGGGTTTAAATTATTGTCTTTAGAGCTGTTGTTATAGCTGTTGCCACTTAATTTTCATAGAATGAGCTAAGGTGGAATTTAAATCCTCGAGGAAGAACAATCACAAAAAATGTTAGTCTCTCTCTTAATATGAATTTGTTAAGCTTCATTTTTTATACTAATTAGAGCACTAGACATACATTTTAATGATTAATGTAGGATTGAATGAGGTTGTAAATCTAAGTTACTATTTTGTAAATAGTTTTAGTTGTAATTATTTCATCATTATGGTTTATAGATCCCTATATTTGATAAATTAATGATGAAAACAATATTTTTAAAATTAAGTTTATTGATTAATAGGTGCCAAAATTTTTGTTTAGGTTTGTTGTTATTTGTTATCATGCATTTAGGAGTATAAAAAGATTTTTTATTTCAATAATTTCCTTTTCACTTAGAAAGTGTATTTTATTACTTTCTTGAGCAAAATCAAAGTAAGTTTTGAAGCAAAAATAAATAAATAAATAAATAAGCTAAAAAATTTTGCTAGATGTCATAGATTTTGGAATAATTTTACTTTAGATTATGAAATGCAATAAAAAAACAATAATTTTTACTTTAGATTATCAAATATAATAAAAAAAACAACACTTTAGCAACAAGTTTGCTTTGTTAAAATCATCTCTTAGGGTTTTATACTTCATCTTTTATTATCAGAAAAATGAGCTTTGAAGACGAAAAATTTCATCAATAAAAGCTAATTTTCTATTGGTAATAGCATTATTGACAGAAAATTCTGTTAATGTTAGACAAGTTGGTAATGTTATTTCGTCAATAGTAAACAAAATCCGTTAGTAATTATTGATGGTAAAATTTGTTGATAATATTAAAATTTTAATTATATTTAATCTATTTTATTTATAATTTTTGTCATTTTATTTTAGTTTTTTAATTTATTTTTAAAGTAATTACACAAATACTAAATATACATAAATAGAAAAATAAATAATCAAAATGCTCCTTTTTATTTATAAAAGAATGGAAAATATTTTACAAAATTATTTATAAATTCTATTAAATAGAAATACAAAAAATACATATATGTTACAAATTTCGTACAAATATTTGGTAATACATGCAAGTCAAATAAACAAGTACTTTAATATACAATACTGAAAATACTTTCAAAATATATGAATGTTGACATCCCCATCTTCCCTAACCTCCAATTGAAAAATAATACAAATACAAATGTAAAAGTTAGGGGTTTACTTGAGTTATTGTTTAAACAATTTAGGAAAAAAAATTGTATGTAACAAGTTATATTAACACAACCTTATAAAATATTTGTGTAAGCATATATCTATCCATATGCATATATATCTTGTCTCATATCTTGTATGAGTTCTACACCTAAATTAAAAGAAATAAAAGCCTAGCATATAAACGTGAAAAACAATATTTGACTAGAGATGATTAAACAAATTGTAGAACATGAACAAAACTATAAAGATAAGTGAAAAAAAAAATTATGCTCATATAATCATTCACCAAATAACATGCAACTCAATGATCAAGACATATACTCACAAATGGAAATCTCATAATCAAATAGTCACCAACTCAAGAATTCATCTCATGTTTTCACAATAATCATTCTTTTTCATAAGTTATAATCGATTTCAATAATTGTTCATATAATTAGATTATGAACAATCAACCAAATAAAGCATCATAATGACTTAAAGCAAAAACATTAAGCACAATTTCATCATTCATTTTCAAATTTTGAAAAATTTACACAATTTCTCTAACCTCTAAATTTAGAATGCAAATTATCTTCAATACATAAGAAGAAATAAAGTTCAAAAGGGTGTAAGAAACTCCTCTATCTCATTAGATTTCATCATTAAAGCTCATATCTGACTACCTTTTATTACCTACAAAACAAAGAAAAAAAAACTTAACATTAAAAAAGCTAAAAACAAAACTAAAACATAAAAAAAAGAAGAAAAAAAATCAAACACTTGGGTTGTCTCTCAAGAAGCATTCATTTAAAGTCAACAGCTTAATTTTCATATGGGGTTATGAATTACCCCACATTTAAATCCAATATCTACTAACATAATTCTGTTTTTGCTTAGCACATTGCTATCAATAAGAATGTAGGTGTTTAAGTAATTAGGATAATCCTCTAAACTTTAAGTGTAGATGTTTGAGTAAAACTTAAAGTGTTGGTTATATAGAAACCTATCACTATAGTGATTTCTTCTCACAGACTTTACAAATGGTAAATAGGCTGTGAAATGTATAGATACGACTAGGCTCGTGGTTAACTCTAATGGCGTCTATTTTTTGAACTAGATTGGCTACTTGTGAGGTTAAAGTGGTAATGGCATCTAAGTTCAACCCACTAGTAGCTTTCCTAGGCTTTGGATACTTAAATCACCATTGAGTTTGAGTTTTTCTACAAAGGTCTGCTATAGTCCCCTAAGGTTTTGGTTTCATAAGGATAGTACTCAAGCATAACAAAACAACAAAACAAAAGTAAACAAATATTTACAAACAAATAAAAAATTCATCAATGGCACAAAAAGTTTTACAAAAATTCATCATGTATACTATAAAACAACACATTCACATCAAAATATTGTTGGTTTCAATGACTGAAAAATACTTCAGATTTTAGGCTTCTTAATGCAATTCTAGGTAGTGTAGGAGATTTTCTCTAAGGCACTTCTATGTATGGAGTTTGTTATACTTTCAAAGTCAATAAAATGGAAAATAATAAAAGTTAGTATCATGAAAATGAATAAAAAATTATATTCCTTATAAAATATACGTCCACTCTAAACCAAGATAGATTATAAAAAAAAAGAAAAAAAATTTAATTTATTTTAATTAAGTTTGATTAATCACTCATATTGAGAGTTTTGAAAAATAAAAAATAAACTGAACCACTATTAAACACTAACTCATAAATCATAATAATGCAATTTAATTTTTTTTTACCATTTAACTTCCATAATATTATTTGATTCAGCACCCTAAAATTAAAAAAAATTTTCAAATACATCAACTCATAATACTATTTTACATTATAAATTCTACCAACCTTTTTTCAATACAATAATAACACAATATTTCAATAATTATTAATAAATTTTAAAAAATATCAAATATAAATTTTAAAAAAATAAATATAAATCTTATTCCACATCAAACCAAATTTAACATCAAATCAAAATAAAAATTTTAATTTCTATTATTATTATTATTATTAAATTTTAAAAAAAATAAATATAAAACATCTATAAAAACAAATATATATCTTAATACACATTAAATCCAAATTTACCAACAAATCAACATAAATCTTACACATTTAAAAGTTAGTAAATCTATAAAACAAACCTAACAATCTCAACAATACTTAACAAATAAAAAAAACTCAAAAATACTAAAAAAAACCCAAAAAAAATAACAATATTCAACAATACTAAAAAAAAAAATTTAATAAAAATTAACTAGAAGTTTAACCCAAAAAAAACTCAACAAATATATAGCAAAAAACCCAACAAATCTCAACAAATCTATAACAAAAAAATTTAACAATAAACTCAAAAAATAAACAACAAAAAAACTTGAAAAAAAAGAATAAGTAAATTAATTACTAATGGAGGAAGAAGATATCGATCGACTAATGACTTTTCATTGTGGGAAGAGAGGGAGAGGGAAAGAGAAAGGGAGAGAGAAATTAGGGATTTGAGAGGGAAATTTCTAGGATAATGGCTTTTCCCAAATATGGGAAGGAGGTTTGAATTTTATTCAGATTTTTTGACGGATTACCAACAAAAATTTCGTTAGTAATCCTTAATTTTTTTGTAAATATTTTTTTATGGATGAAAAATTTTATCAATAATTTTCACAATAAATAATGTCTTTTTTTACCTATGGATTATCGAAGAAAATAAATCTGTTGATATTCTGTTGATCATAGTCAACTCTTTTTATAACTACATTATGTCGATAATCTCTCAGTAATTACCAATGAAAAAATTATATCGATAAAATTCTATCAGTGATGCTTCTTATTCTGATAGTATCTGACGATAAATCAACAGGCTTTTGTTCTAATAATTCATCCTAGTCCATCCAAAAGGATTTGCTTTGTAGACAATTGTAAGTTGATTTGCGTTGCCAATGGGTATGTGTACAAGCTCTATATGGATGTAAAGATGAGATTGTGAAGGCTTGGGATACCAACTCTATTATGATTGTGCTTAACTTTGTTTCTTTTCATGTTTCTTTTGCTGGTACACAGGTTAATGGGTTAAATCTTTAATGTAATCGAAGAATAGGCTAAAAAATTAAGGGCGCAGATCAATTATAAATAGTATATCGATTGTATAATTTTTTTAGACCTTATTGACAGTATTCCTTTGGTCGTGCTAATTTCTTGAATTATAAGGTTATTAGATTTAATTCTCCTTAATAGATTTTATGTGTTTAATGTCTTTTTATTTTTTGTGGAATAAATTATATTACTTACTTTATATATATGTTTTTCATTTTGCAATTTGGTAAGTTGATATTGTTAGTTTCATATGATGTTACGTATCTTCAATTTCTTTCAATTTTTTACAAGCTTATATTTCAACTGGTTAGAGATGAGCTTTTTCTTATTTTAGGTAAGATTTATTATGAAGTTTTATGGAACTTAGGGGTTAGTCAACTATAAAAGTTTTCAAGTAATTTAATTATTTTGCTTTTTTAAAAAATAATTTACGTAAATCTTGTTTCTTTTCTTTTTTTTTTTTTTTTTTAATAAGAATAACAACTAATGAATCTCTACAAAGATAAAGATCACTTATGCTTTATAAAGTTAATAATAAATGAGATATCTAATTGTTCACATTTATATATTTAAAAATATTAATTTCAATAAATTATTACAGTTTGATAAAGCAATTTAATTGTGAAATTAAAGATGAGGAAAGCTCAGATACTTCTAAAGTGAATATGTAGCTAAATGATGAGAAGCACTCATGGTAAAATTAGTCTTACATTTCTAATTACTGAAAACAATAAAGAGATGCAAGATGCATGATAGACATGATAGAGTGTTCAAGTAGCATGGAGGTCAACAAATGCTTTTCAACAAAAAGGTAGTCATAGCGGCTGGTGGTGGAAATTTTATATCCTTTAAGTTTTTTTTTTTTTTTTTTTAAATGTTACATTTTTTAATAAAGGTTTTTTTGTTACTTAGGGTTGGAAAGTTTGCAATATTGGTGAAGATTGCTGTATGAAAGCTTACATAATAAAGGTTTTTTTTTTTTTTTTATAATGTTGGTGGAAGTTGCTTATGCAAGCTTTTCAATTAATAACTTTTATCCACAGTGTGGATGTAGATTGGATTATGTTAATGGGAAAGTAAGCAAGCTGAGAATCAAGTCTTTTTTTTCTTCAATTTAGAGGTTGTGGGCATGAATTATTTAAGAAAAGTAAGAATTGCAATAAAAAATTGAATTTGGAGTTGAATAATAATTATTTTCAATAGTTGATGTGTAAGCTTACGTATCATAATTATTTTTGTTTCGCATGTTCTAATTTAAAGTAGGAATTAAAATTGTAGACATCTTAAGATTGGTTTTGACTAAATTATTTTCATAATTTTTACAATTGTTCTTAGTTAAATGGCTATGCTATTAGATGTGGCTGTGAAATATGGCTTTGTACTATCGAAAAACATGTTCTATATGTGTAGATTATTAAAGATATAATCAATTTATAAGTCAAAAATTAGTTTATTGGAGTTCAAACAACTGTTAATGGTATAGTTAAATTACTAAGGAATTGCAGTGATTTGATGGATATGAGTTGGATATTCTCCTCTTTTAATCAAATGATGCATTAATCACTGCAGTGGTTATAGACATTAGAGAGATTTAGGAAACATTAAAAAAGTAGTAGGATTTTAACATAGCAGCTGAATAAATTATGCATTGACTAAATTTATAAAAGTTTTTGAAAATTTAATTATGGGAAACAAAATGACATAACAAACTGCAGCAATGAGTGAGACATTTTTTATTTGACTTTAATGTAATAAATATATAATCTTTATGTTACAATTATCCAAAAAATACTTAATGTTATGCATACACGATATTTTTAGTTTTAATTGTGTAGCATATCTATTTAATTTTATTTGGTTGAGAACATAATATCACGAATGTCAATTTTACTCATATTTGATGGGAAACTCAACTTTTTATTCAATGATGTGGATGTGTATTATATTATTGGTATGAGGATGGAGATGAATATGATTTTAAATTTTTATTAGGTACAAAAATGAGGACGAGTAATATAATACACATCCCATACTCGTATTATATATATATTTGTATAAATTTAGTAAATAGATTTTTTATTAAATAGTATAAATTATTATTTTAGATTAATTAAAATTAATATATTTTAAAATATTCATTAAATATAAATACGAAAATAAATATAATATAAAAATTTATGTATGGAGATATGTAATGCTCTACCCTACCCATTGACACCTCTATATAATATTTAATGTGTAATATGTTAATGTATTATTAATGCTTCTTTTTATATGAACACTTCAATGACTCATTAATAGCATTAAAAACTTAAAAACATTGTTTTCACAATTTTTTACAAAATAAAACACGATCTTAAACAAGGTTTTTTTTTAATGGAGGTTAAGTGAAAGAAAAAAAAAACATTTATAAAATTTTATACCATATCAAAAGGGTTAGTAAATATTTTATTAGGATATAAGTAAAAAATAAATTAGTATAATATGTAAAATATGTGATATTATTTTAATTTTATTTGTGAAATTTTAAAGTTTTATATGAATAATAATTCAAAAAATAAATAAAATAAAAGGTATTACTTGTAGGTTGAAACTTAACTATCTTTATAGTTTAGGGCTTCGTTTAAAAGCTTGATTAACAGGGACGAAGTCAGCATCATGATATTGGAGGGACCAAGTATTAAACCAATAGTAAATTAACTTAAAAAGGGGCTAAGAATAAAATTAATAATATCAAAAGAATAATTTTAAGATTATCAAAAATTTTTTGAGGAGTCATGATCATGTTTGCTTCCTAAATTTGCCTTTACTGATTGGAAGGCTCTTGTATTCTCTCATTAGTCTCGTGCAATGAGAGCCTTTTAATTGGGTTCTCAGATGGAATTTTAGTCTTTTAAAACTTTGGTGCATATGCTGTAATCAATCAAAATCAAAATTTAAGTAGTGATTTATCATATTACATATGTTAATGATTTAAATTCGTTTATTTTTAATTTATAAATTTAATAAAAATAAAATTATATGATAATATTTAATTTTTTAATTCAACAGCTAAATCAATTTATGATTTACCGTTCATGGAGGTTGATAAGATCGAAGTTATTTAATAATTAGAATACCAAGAATTATAATCTTGATGAGTGATGAAGCAAATTTCTATGTAGGGGAGGTGCTATTTATAACAGGCAAAAAATAGAATAACAAACAAAAGCGGTGGTAGAATTGTAATTAAACCAAACAACAAGAGCGGTCACATCTCATGCTAAATAATCACTCGCAAGATTCTTTCCGAATGTTCTTATATATATTGTTTATAATTTTAACAGCCACGAACCCTAGCCCTCAATCACTCGCAATCTTTTCTCCCAACTCGGCCTCGCTCTTCTTCTCAACTGCGAAAATGTCTCACTTCGGAAGGTCAGGCCCTCCCGACATCACCGACACATACTCTCTTCTCGTCCTCAACATCACTTTCCGTAGGCTTCTCTCTCTCTCTCGCCGGTTCGTTAACTTCTCTTCGGCTACGAGTTTGTACTGTAACTAAAACTTTTGATTTGGTTTGAATTTGTTTAGGCACGTCTGCTGATGATTTGTTTCCGCTCTTCGACAAGTACGGGAAGGTCGTCGACATCTTCATTCCTAAAGATCGAAGGTTCGTCTTCTCTCTCTCTTTTTAATTTTTCTGTTCGGTTTTTGGGAAATTATAAGATAATAATTTTTATTTATTATGGTAGGACCGGTGATTCTCGAGGTTTTGCATTTGTGCGCTACAAGTATGCAGATGAGGCACAAAAAGCTGTGGAGAGGCTCGATGGTAACCCTTTTTCAACTCTTTTCTCTCCTTTTTTCCCATGCTAGCAGTTTTGTATGTATAGATTGCGATATTGTACTAATTTTGGGGGTAATTCTTTACAATATATAAGGGCATTTTCCTTCTTGCAGGGAGGGTAGTCGATGGTCGGGAGATAACAGTTCAATTTGCAAAATATGGACCTAATGCAGAGAGGATGTAAGTTGTGTGCTAATTGCTATTCGATTATTATTCAATTGCTTTTACACTTGAATGGATTTTGAGCCCAATGTAGAGAAGATGTATGCTGTGTAATAATTCTTTGATGAAAATATTGTTTTGAGTCTTGTTTAATTTCCGCGTTTTTTAGATCATATATCAAACTTCACGTAGGACATAAATACTTTCCCATTACTGTAACTAAGTAGTATGGAGGAAAAAATCCTCTTGTTTGGCTTCAACACAGAAAATGTTCAGTGGCTTAAGTAATGTGTAGTGATTAACTAATTGGTGTATGCAGGGCTTGTTTGGCTTTCTCACTTAAATATTGAGAGGCAATCTATGTTTTTTCTTTTTCTGTGTGGATATCTACTTAACCTCATATCATTTTCATATTCCTGGTATTTTGTCTTATGGTCTCTAATTTTGCTCTGAGTTTCATGTACTTTGCTAATTTATCTTACAGTCACAAAGGAAGGATTATTGAATCATTTCCAAAGTCAAAGTACAGGTCAAGAAGCCGCAGCCCTCGCAGAAGGTAAGTTATTTTACCCACTCGTTTCCTGCTTAGACAACTTTTGTTTTATCTCATTTTTGCATGATATGGTGCATTTTCTTTTTTGTCTGCCCACTTTTCTGAATGAACTATCAGAGATGTTGATGAAGGGATAACCACAGGGAAATTCATGTTTATTATGCTTTTTCCTTATCAACTGAAGCTCTGTTGATAATGTTATCATGAACGTGTTGGTGCTAGTTGTTGGTATTTTTAAGCTAATTCATTGACTCAATGTTTATCTGCCTGTTCCCACAGTGAATGTCTGGATAAACTGATTTTTGTTTGTTACCCATTTTATATCTTGATAAATGTAAATTAGCATTCTTTTATCTGATTTGATTTCTCAGAGAGAAGTCTAGTACTGCCTTGTTTGGATACGTGCTTCGTTTTAAGCTTTTTTGAATAGCCAAACCAATATGGATTAATTATATTTCTTTATGGTCTTATTTGTGGATATCTGATGTTTGTTATGTTTAATATCTTCAGGCACCGGGATGACCATCACAAAGATAGGGATTATAGGAGAAGAAGTCGTAGTCGAAGTTATGATAGGTATGAACGTGATCGTTATCGTGGGAAAGACAAAGACTATGGGCGCCAAAGCAGGAGCCGTAGTGCAAGTCCTAACTATTCTAAAGGCCGAGGAAGAGGCCGCTATGATGATGATCGGCGGAGTAGTAGTCGATCAATAAGGTTTATACTTTGTGATTCGGGATGTTCAGCTTCTTTTATTTTTCCATTTTCTTAAGCTACTTATTGCGATACCTTTGTATTTCAGTGCTTCTCCTGCTCGCCGCAGCCCTAGTCCTCGAAAGAGTCCTTCTCCACGCAAGGCATCTTCCCCTAGGGGTGAAAGTCCTGATAGACGCAGCCGTGATGGACGGTCCTCAAGTCCTCGAAGTGTTTCACCACGAGGTCGTCCTGCTGATTCTCGGAGCCCATCTCCTCGAAACTCAGACGTTGATGTGAGCTTTTTTCATTATCTCAATACTCTTTCCACCTCCTCCCCTCGCCCCCCCCTCTCATCTCCCATATTTTCAGTCTTTGTTTTTTGGGTAAATTTACCCCTGCAAGCGGTGATTCTAACTTTTGACTGTTTACTTTTGTATTTGTATTTTGTAGGAATGATCGCTGATAGCAGGGGAATTCCTGGATACATTAAGTAGCATGTTTCTTTCTTCTATGTTGCAAATGTTGGGAACGTTCAAATGTCATGCGTTTCTAGTATTGGTAGGACTGGGTTTTTTAGTGTTTTAATTGACTGTCCTGAACCTTATTTCTCCATTACGTAAGCTTTGTCATGGTGTCTGAACTTATGTAGTTCTTGATGTTTCATTACACACCAAGGATTTTGTGATGTAAGTTTGTTTATCGCAACTTGCACCCCTTCCTCCCTTTAGATCTTATATTTGGCTTTGATTTTGCTTGATATTTGTCTCCCTAATTAGTTCATTGAACCACTTTAGTGTAATGATTTTTTAAAATTTTTTAACTTTTTATTTTCCTAGAATGCTGATTCATCTCAAACCATCTGTTGGGTTTTATAGCAATGTTCGGGGAAAGAGTGACTTGGGCAATTGGACATGATGTGACATGATGTTGATGTTGTGGCTGTTGATGCTGTATGTATCTGTAGATGAATGATCGTGATTGTGATGCTGGTTATATCAGTATGCTGATTGCAGTGAAAGTTTGTTAACTATTTTTTAACTGAAAGATATGGTGATTGGTAAGATCTGTAGTCTAGTTTTGGTTTCTGTAAAGGCTTGCATCATTCAGGTTTCTGATGTTTCCATCTGATTATCCTCTGTTCTGCTGATTTCTAAATATTGGCACTGAGGTTAGTTGCTGTGATGGTATAAAAGGGACCCAAGATGATTTTTTTGACCTGTGGAATGCTGCGATTGATGGACCTGTGATGCATTAGACGTGATGCGGTTTACTAAAATAAAAATGTAATGTCTGGTCTGAACCTTGCGATTACATTGATTGAACAGAATAACTTGTTTCTGTTTAATTGTTTGATTGGTGTATTCCATTAATCATGTTTAACCACACCCTTCTGCTTAATGTTTGAGTTGTAGCAAAATTGACCATGACCGTAGCTGTGAAGTGGTGGTTGTGCCAATTCTGTTCCAAGGTACATGTGGCTCGTGGGTAACTATTGAGTGCCAATGAATAACCTGTAGCAGGCTGTTGCTGCCTTTTTTGTCTGGTCTCATTGAAAATGCTTTTAGCAGTTGCCTAACTTGCTGGCTGGTTTGCTTGTCGCGGGCTGTTGCTGCCCTTCCTGTGGGGTCGTGTCAGGTTGGTACTGGCAGTGTTTTGGTATGCATACGATATGCCACCCTTGGTCACATGTTAGGGTTACATTTATTATCAGTCATTTTCTTTTATCTGTTCTAAAAGTTCTTTTGCTATTATTATGACGAAGAAATTGTGATCTTATACGAGATCACTCTTCATTCATTCCTAGACTCTATTTTATTAGTAGGGGATCTCCCATATTTATTATGGTCTGAGCTTGCTGAGGTGCATATAGAATGAAATTACTGAAAAATTTAGGAACCCGTTCGATGGTGATTAAACATGTTAAAAGAACAAATAAACGAAGACAATTGCTGTTTTGAGCCAAAACCTTGAGCTGTGCATTAAATGTTGTTGCTGTCCTTTATCTCTGTTAGTATGTGTTGCATGTATAGTCTACAAAAATTTTATGAATAAAAGAATTTCTGATAGCATACAATTTGTGTTTTGGCTTCCTGGTTTTCCCATTTATTTTCTGAAAATTTCTAGATGAACTGGCGATGTTGTGACTACTGAATTGCTTTTGTAGGCATGATATCTAGTTGGCTTATTTTGCATTAAGTTCATGGTCTTGAGTTTGTTACTTCGTTTCAAGGGATATGTTTTTAACTTGAGTGACAGGTTATTATAAATATTTCGTTTCAGCAAAGCATGATTCATCCTTAATTTATCGCATGATGGTGAATCTCCTGACACATTACATCAAATAGGTTTGTGGAATTAGAATTTATCCAAAACTTTATTGGTAAATTCTTGAAATGCAAAGCACCAAATCCATCTGTACGACATTTTCATGCCAGTGTTTGACTTTGTTTGAATCTTCAAATCAAATTGTATTGGATTTAATATAAAAACTATTTTGATATCCCAAAAAATAAAATTTTTAATTTAATTTTTTTACTCATTTTTACTCATTTTTAGAAAATTTTATTTTTTATTTTCATAATATTTTAAAAAAATATTTATAATTTTTTAGAGTGTCTCAAATTTTAAAAATATTTATTTTTTCAGAAGTTTTTTTAACAATTTTCGGATTTTTTAAAAATTTGTAGATTTTTAAAAAAAAATTTAGATTTTAGATTTTCGAAAATTTTCAAAAAATTTTAGATTTTTTTATTATAAGTTTTTATAATTTTTTTAAATTTCAAGAAAATTTTATTTTTATTAAAATTTTATTTTTTGAATTTTTTGGATTCTTATAAAAATTGTAGAGATTTTTTTTTCGAATTTTTTAATTTTCATAAATTTTTAATCTTATAATTTTTAACAATATTTCAGTTTTTTAAATTTTTTGAATCTTTTAAAAAATTTTCTGTAACTTTTTTAGTTCGCGATGATTGAATTTTTGACATGTTTGAATATTTTATTTGATGTTTATATAACATTAATGTTAATTCAAAATATCAAAGTGGATGACAAAATAAGAATGGAGGTAAAAATATGATAATTTTATTTTTGTGGGTATCAAATTGATAAAAATATATATTAAACTGATAGAAAATGTATATTGGATGGGTGATTTTTATATTTGATTTAACATGCATTGAAAATATATGTAGCTTATTTTTGGCAAACGTATTGTGTTCGTAGATTATATATTACAACAAGCTTTTAGCTTAGCAAGAAATAGGAGAGAAAAAAAAGGGGGGTGGGGGTGATTAGCTATAGAAATTGAAAGACGTAAGATTTCTGAAGATGAACATGTTGCCTTAATGTGGCTGAATAAACCATTCTTCCTGTGAGATGGTGATTTCCTGATAGATCTTAAGAGGTGCCTCCGTTTCAAGGTTCGTTCCATTGCATGCATGCATGCAAGCAAGCATGCTGGCGATTCCTGTTGTTTAGGAACTAACGCTACCCTGATTTCGACCAAACATTTGCTTGGGCTATTCAGAAATGGATACGGTCAGATTTTTAGTCAGACAACTAATCCCTAATGTGAAGGAAGATTAGTACAAAAGTCAGGAAATAGAAAAACTCGCTACAGCAAAAAAATAGTGAAAATTGTAATCCCAAAGTTACAACAAAATGTCGAAGAAATCTATGTTTGGTTTTCCACTTTATTGTTACAAAGTGTTGTTTTAATCCAATGTTACCGGCAGTCTATTTATCGTTCGATCATGAGAGACACGATAAACGGGCCACCTGCCATGATAAAATGATGCTCGGTGTACTTAAATAGGATAGTTACATTGACTATTTGCCTGACTAGGAAAGTGGAAAGATGCAAAGATTTTTAAGGCCGATGATTACGCAACAAAGGGGGAAAGAGGCTGTATCTTGAACACTAGGTTTCCATCAAGCGAAGCTAAGAAATTTGACTCATTTAAAGAAAAGCCAAGAAAAATTAATATCCTCCAACCCCCTCTGCCCTCCTTCCCATCCCAGTGCTGTTTCCTATACTAGGTTCTGACTCCTTATAGAACAGATGAATAGTAGAAAAAAGGAGAGTCCAAAAAGTTAATAAAAGAACGGAGAGTTGAAAGGAGCTTCAAGTGCAGCACTGCTAATATACAGTCATACTAGTTCCACTGTGAATTATACCTAAAGGATCTTAAATCTAATTAATAGCAAAACACGTAGAAGGTATCAAAATGCTTTAATCAATGCTAGCTGATGGTATTTTAGAAATTTTGGTGAAGGGAAGGATGGCAAAAGCTAAAACTACATGAAATATTTTAAGAAGAGAAAAAAGAAAGAGAAAGGAAAGCTTTACTTATTTAAAGTTTATGAAGTTACCTTACCTTCACTAATATCTGAAGCAGTAGCTTCTTGACCTGGTAAGCTTCTGACTGGCTTAAAATCTCTGCCAGACCAAACCTGTAAATCATATACAAAGATTAGATGATAGATTAACAAAAATATACTTTAAATGTGAAGGCACTTGTGTTCAGAAAGGGTGCACCTTTGCAGTCATGTCAAACGAAGCAATGACTAATTAATATCCCTCTTGAAGCACAGACCTCACTTGTGATGTAAGATTTGAGTGGGCTGGTATGATGTACAGGGATTTTTTCTTCCTCAAGTACTATCTTCACCACCTGTGGCCAAATGATAGCCATTGGGTGAAAAATTAACACCAAGAACCCGAAAGAGTGGCAGAGTTTCGTAGAACTTTAGTTAACAAATACCTATTCAGGTAAAAAGAAAATGATTTCTTCCGCTCCTAAAAACTTCAATACAATTATCTTAAGAAATTAACAAGGCAATGCAATTCAACACAATAGTTTATATTTACATATCTAAGCCTTAAAATTTCAAAAATTGTAGCACTGTTCACCTGCTAGTTCCAATGGAATCAGATGAAAGATCTAAAAGACTTCCTTTTGAAGCATTGAGGACTTAAGTGCTACAACCAAAACTATCATTTTTCATGTATAAAAAACCTCAAACCTGTAAGGCATCCATGTGAAACTTACAGTAATTTATAACCATTTATTAGGAATTTTAGTGTATTGCCACTAGTAGAGATGCACCACAATATGCTCCTACATGCAGCATTTGGGAACCAACAAAAAGATTGCATAAATATAGTCTTACCGGCTTGACATGGCCTTCCAAGGCAAGAATACTTCTCCCAGTGCAAAGATTCCAAAGACAAGCAAGTGCATCAAGTCCACAGGATGCTGCTAAAGATGCATCTTGGGGGAACGCAATTCCGGAGACACTCCTACTATGACCTATTTGGAGAAGCAACTCCACACAAATGTCTGTGTCCCAGTCTCCATGTTTTATCAAAGCTTGTGGTAACGAGGTACTTCCCTGAACGATGGAATGCAATACATGCAAGGTGATCCAAATGACCCTCAAATGTTTTCAGGAGAGATCCATCCGTGTTCCAAAGCTTTGCAGTTCAGTCAGCAGAAGCCGTTGCTAAATAATCATGCCCGGGAGAAAATGTAACATCAGTTGCACATTCTTGTGTGGCCCTTTAAGGCAGAAACCTTACCCTAGGCATCGACCGCAACATAGCAACTTCACTCAAAGAGCTGAAAAACATAAGGAAAAAAAGTATAGTTACAATTCTATATTCTTGTCATCTTTAGTGGTTTCAGAGCCATAACTTATAAGCACCCTAAAAGGACCAAATTTAGCATTTTGAACAACTGCAATTTTTGAGTAACTTATGGCTTGGAAAACCTGAGTCCTTTTAACCACTGATAAATAATTTTGTTAAAGCAAAGTGAAAAACCAAATCTATTAAGACTAAGCTTTTTGTTTAATGGAGTGGGTAATTATGAGGAAAACCTGAGTCCTTTCTGTTTTGGACGCTCAGTATAAAAGGGATATTCAATGTCCTCCACCTTAGCAGAAACTGCAGCTTCTTCCTCGTTGTGAGCATTCATCAACTTCTCCAACTGCCTCTCCGAATCCAGCTTTGCCATAATTATTCGCAGCCTATCCCCGTCTTTCCATCTCTCTTTCTCCAAAAAGAGTTATGGGTTCACGAAGCCGGCGAAGTCGAGTCCGGACAGCCATGTCATTTGTAGGAACCGCTAGTGCAGCAGCACGTCGTTTCATCAGAAGGTCTTGCATTGCCTTTTCCTGCCACTCTTTAACTAATCTACTCTCTTCTGAGATCTCATATTCACCAGCAATAGTTTGCTCTTCATCCTCATGGTCAAATTCTGAATCACTAGTTTTCAGCTCATCATTTTGAGGCAAAGATGGCTTAAGGACAGGAGGGCGAACAGGAAGAGGTGCCAATGGGTGGGCAATCGGGGGTGTAGGAAATGCAGGTATTGGAGAAATAAGTGGAACAACTGCAGGTGGAAACACTGGCTGAATGATAGGCTGAACAGGCTGAATTGGTGTGTCAATATTCGGCACCATGGTTTGGCCATTGGAAACTGCAGCTGAAGTTGATGGACTGTTGACATCATCAACTTTCATTTTACCTACCCAAATGAAACTGAAAATGAATATAGAGAGAAAAAAAAAATCCTCCATGTGCTATCCACAGCCAAAAAAGAAGGGCAGGGAAGCAAAATTTAAACCAATAAAAAAATTGTGAGTAATTTGAATCTAAACTACTCAAACTAAACGTATACCTCAAAAAACTGTATCAGTTAGGCCTTGAGAGTTGAATTAGATCGTTTAAGGACTGGGTTTTTCTGTTACGATGAGAGTATCTTTGTTCGAACTCTGCTCCCTACTGAAAACCAAGCAGATGACAATTTTATGAGTAAGACAGATCAACAAACAGAAGGTGCGCAAAAAAGTATCCTTAAAAAAGCAATAAAAACATAAAACTGTTTTGCAGCAAAGAGATACCCAAGAAAAAAAAATGAAAACAATAATTAAAATCTTCATTTAGACATAATAATCAACAGGGAAAAACTGGGTTTTGATGCAGCTAAAACAAATTAAGCTGAACCAAGTTACGAAGTATGGTAAAACAAATCAAAGTTAAACCCTTTAAACAGCAGTAAATCAGTACTAATATCGAGCAACAATGTACAAACATTATCGCTAAATTTCGAGGCTAATTTGGATTTATAATAATTAATGTCTTCTAGATATTTTTTTCTTTATTTGGTCAAAGTTACAATTGCTTTGGAATGTTAGATACAGAGGTTTTTACACTTGTCATCTTCAGCTTACATTTCAGATATTAAATTCGTTTTCTCTATGAGGTAATTAAACAGGTTACAAGGGGACAATTTAATGCTAATTTTAATTTATCTTGACAGGTTTTGCAAGCTCTGAGAAGGTTGAAAGGAGCTTCAAATAACAGAAAGGAGAAAATTTCAGCTGAGAAAAAGCATGTGTTTGACTAGCTAACTGAGGATTCCATGACGTTGATGGAGAATGGCGACTACAGTTAAGCCTGTTTCTTGTGCTTCTAGTTCACGAGGATTGAGAAGTTACCTTGAATATTCTGGCTAATGCCACCACCTTCTCCAACCAAAACGGAAAAAAAAATGTGACCTCTAATTTTTTTAAAGGTGTTTGCACACTTTGAGGCGAAGCGGCATTGAAATGCGTCAGGGCCTTAATGTCACCTTCACCTTTTAAAATGCTGGTGCTTGCGAATGGCTATGGTCACTTATCATGGAAAGGATTTCATAAGTAGATCTATACTTTCTAAGATTGAGTCTTAGCTTAGTTAAGATTTATGGCTTTGTTGGCCACCAATTTGCCCTTTATCTCTAATAAGGCTAATCTGCTTTTGTTTAACTTACCCCCTCCTTCTTGTGACAATTATAAATGTAAGTGAAGCTTTAGGTAAATATCTTTGGCCATAGTGTATGCTTATTGGTTTAAACTTCATTCTGCAGATGTGTACCATGAGAAGCAGGAGGTTTTCCAGCGTGAGGTAGGTTGGTGCAATGTTTTAGAATTTGTTTTATTCATATTGATAGTTTCTGAAGAAATTTTCATTATGCTAAGTATTCAACATGTAATTTTGTAGGGGCAGGTGTATATTCTGAATTGCTTTCATTAACTATGTTATGCTCTTGATATATATATATATATATATATATATATTCAGAGGGGTATGAGGAGTTTAACTCTGGCCAGGGGGAAGAGCGTATCAGCAAATGTTGGGCTGAACAATTCTGATCCTAACTTGGGAAGTGACATACTAAATAGATGTAAATAATCCTGGAGTAACTTATTCTGTGCTCCCTGACTCCGCCGTGGGTACTTCAAATTCAAATCTAGCTGCTGCAGAAGTTTCAAGCAATGCTGCCGATGGTTATGATATGTCTGCAGATAATGTGGATGATGAAAATCTTAAACAGTCATCTGAGCCTAATTTTAATGCAGTCATTCAATCATCCTCAGAAGCTCTAAACACTTTCTCTGAGAGTATGTATTGTCATTGATCATTAGATTATGAATATTACAAAGCATTTTGGATGAAGTAAGAGTAAATTTGTTGCTTGACCTGGTCATTTAATTTTTGTGCTTACTTCATATGCAGCTGGAGATGTGCAAAAGGATTATGTGCATATTAGTCTTCAGGGTATCCCCTCTTTGATCCTTCCGTGCCTCCATATGCTATAGTTTCGAAATGTGATTTCGATATATATGTTTCCGTTTAAGAATTTCTTTTCTTATTTGATCTTACTTCAGTAATCTTTCTGTTCAGGTACTACTACAGTAGCACTTTGGGATATTATTATGAGCCATCTGCAAGACTATATTGCCCAGCAGCATCAGAGGCCAATGGTAATGTTTCTGCCTTATCTTTTTGGCTTCTGAGTTTTAGCACTTGCATTTGCATCTATGGGTAGTTCATTTATAGTCCTAAGTTATGACCAGTGGTTTAGCTGTCAATTTGAAAAGTGCAGGTTTCATAGATAAATTTACATTGTGGATGCCAATAAGTTTCTAATTTTGTCCAAATAAACCTTGTGGTTCCTTGCTCATGCGAATAATGTGATATTAAGCATAGCCATACTGTTTCCTTTAAGTTGGAACTATCCTCAAGAGATTGAATGGTGGATTTACTTACTTGCATGAGAAAAATAATAGCTGAACATGAACAGTCATTTCATGAAATTATTATTTTTGCCATTAGATTTAGTACATTACTGTTTGTTAGTCTGAAGAAAATTTAGAGGACCTGAATCAAAGATCCAAGCACCCCTTAGATTTAGTGCATTACTGTTAATTAGTCTGAAGTAAAATTATAATATCTGAACGAAAGATGCATGAACCCCAGCCATTGTGGAAAATTTATTTATGATAATAAGTTATAGTCATGAAGAATTCACGTATCACACTTTCATCTTTCTAGATTTTCCTATAATGATAAGGAAAAACATGTCTACTGATTTTTTTTTTTTTTTGGCTTCAAGATTTTGAGTATTATTTATTTGTGTGGATACTTGATTTTTCTTGTCTAGCCATAGAATTCATAGACCTGCTGTTTATGGATTTGCTCATTAAGCCTGACTTCTAAAGGCTGTACAGAAGATGTTCATGTGAACGGTTTTTTTAAGCTTTAAGGCTTGGGTTTTACAAGTTGTCTGGATAAATGTTGCAACATATGAATGCTTAGCATCCTATCCGTCCATCTCTTCTGCCGATACAGGAATGCATTTAATGAAGGGAGTGGCACATATGATGAAGTTCAGGATGTTTCATCCAGTACAAATTGAGAGTTTGAGAGTTGCTGTTCCAGTCAAGGATGCTGTACAGGCTATAGAGTAAAGTTCGATGTTCAAGAACTTCAGCGTTTACCTTGGATAACCAAGAGTCCTTGAATGTAACTGTAACTCTTCACGGTGTTATTATTCAATTGTGTGGGGGTGGTAGGGGAGGGAAAACACCGTTCACGAGCCCAGCCTCGGTAGGTGAAGTCCAATTCAAAGTTTCACCCAGGTCAAACTGAATTTTCAATTCATGGCACTGGCGGGCTGCTGTCAATTCACAAAATTGAGCGTCCCTGAAGCTATAATTTCTTTGTTCCTGTTAATGCTACAGAACTTTGGATACTTTGTCGTCCATTATCTTTGAACCATCGAAGTTCAAATTTCTTGGGATGAAATGATTCCAATGCTGTAATTCTCAGGAGAGATAGAATGAAAAGCAGGACTTCATCTTGCAGTAGTTCACTAATCTTATCTTTCCTATCCTCAGCATGATTTTCTCCCTGGTCACGTCGAAATAAGAACAAAATAATGAAAGATAAACGAAAGTCAGCATGTACAACAAAACATGAAATTTGGGACCAACGTTAACTATTCAAACTTAACTGAGAATAATTTTACCTGTCTTTTTGGAATTTGAAGTAAGTTTTGTTTCAAATTCTCTTCAGTCTAATGGTTTTTACATTGGGCTTCGATGATTTGAATGTAACTTAGTCAATTACGTAAAATAACAAATAAACAACTGGAACTGAAAGTAAAGAAAAAGTGAGGTTTCACGCAGAGTAAATTCATCAATGGCAGAAAGAGAAAGAAGTGACAAAAACTTCATCCCTTTATCCCATTAAAGCATTATAAAAGTAATTTTCCTACTAAAATTACATGGCAATGTTTCATTTAAAAGGATTTGGGTTACTAAAAAAAAAAAAATGAAAAATGTGATATGCATCAGAGAACATGTTTGTTTTTTCATTGGACGTTGGTAGAGCGTAAATTTTTTTCCACCCAGTGTCTGAATGATAGCTTCAAGGAGATTAATTTCCTTATCACGCTTGCATAAGTCCTCTTGCTTTGCACGCGACTCTTCCATGTTTAGTTCAAATACTTCAGCAACCAAAGAATGCAACAAAAAAAAAAATCAACATAATCTTTCTTTGGCCATAGCCTAAAACTGGGTCAAACAAGAAACAAAAGCTGAGATTGGGCATTCACACTGGTGGTGTTCTCGAGCTCTTTTGTAACCTCTTGAGCTCGCAACTCAGCAGCCTTTTTGAGCCGCCTCAGCCTGTCGTTTCTCTGAAGGAGCACGCACAGCTGCTGTAATTGCAGCATCTACCTCTCTTCCCAGCGGTTCCACCCTTTGTTCAAGAACCTACACTCGCTAGACAAACCCCAGATCAGGCTTAATCCAGCAAGCGCATCAAATTAAAATTCAAGCGTGCCTGCTTAGCCTTTAATTAATTTTGTTTAGATCAAACAATGAAAACGAATTCTATTAAAGGAAAAAGAAAATAAGTAACCTTAATGGTTCGGATGTAAGAGAGGCTTCGGCAAAGGTATCTTCAACAAAAACGGCATTCTTGACGAAGTAGTTTTTGGAGAGATTCTAGATTTAAAGCTATATCTCATTCATGTTTGCCAAGGCCCCTCTCCATCTCTCTTCGCTTCCTTTGCCTTCTCACTTGTACAAAATGACAAGTTAGGGTTCGTTGGAATTTACGGTGAAATTAATTATAATAAAATTAAAAAAAAAAAATTATTATAATTATAATAAAAATTATTATAATTATAATTAAAAAAATTATTGTAATTGAATTAAAAAAAATGATGAAAATTTATACTTATTTAATTTTATTTAAATTGATGTTTAAATTCAAATGATCGAAAGTGTGGTGAACGAAAACTTAATATTGACCTGAAACCGATCTCTCCGGTAATTGTTAACCTTTCTTGGGCTCGATGGAGCCCATATCCTTGATTTGCATATTTTTGGATGGGTACCATTGGAATTTTGAACTAAAATTCTTTTACTAAGTAAGGTTATTAGGTTCTCTACGAAATTGTTTTTCTCGTTCAACCAGGTTATGACAACACTAGACTATGTTTCTAGGGCACCGTACTTTTTTGGGTGAAGAAAGGCAGATAGAATTGATTCATTCAATAACTATAACAATACTATTAATTTGAAACTAAAATTAACATTTTTTAAATTAACAAAATTTGAATTTTAGTTATTAAAATTAAAAGTTTAACATTTTATTAATAAATTATATAATTTTTGACATAAAAATTTAGTTTTGCTGATTTTTATAGATACGTTTTGAAAATATTATTCAATAAATTTAAATTTTAAATTTCAAAAGTTAATTTTTTTTTAATTTTCAAATTATAACTTATTTTATATATAAAAAAAATTCTAAAGGAAACAGTGAAACATGACTATAAAGGACTAAAAAAAAAAAAAAAAGACACTTGAGATTGGCTGTTGAGAAGTGTTTGCACATAGTATCTGTTAACAATTTTAGCTATAAACTAATGAAAAGTCATCTTTCGAATAAGTTACAATATATCGCCTCTCATTTTTAAATATATTTAAAAATTAATAAAATTTAATGTAATTAAATAATTAAGTGATAATATTTTAATATTAATTTTTAAAATTTTAAAAAATTTATTGTCAAACTATAGAATAAAATTAAAAAGAAAAATAGTTTATATTTTTTATTTAGTCTAATTTTTACCAAAAATAAATTTACAAGCATAGAATTAAAGTTATATTAATCTTAAAATTTAATTTAATTAATTCATATAATAATTTAAAAATAACATCTAATAAATTTAATAATTACATTTTTTTAAATTTCAGAACGTTATAAAAAATTATACTGGTCCGGGATTCCGCGCGGGAATAGCCGGCGGAAGCGGCGGAATAGCACAGCTTCCGATCCCAAAAATCGAGGAAGTTTCGCACAAGAATATGGCAGTCAGGTTTATACCCGTCAGGAAATGGTGGACACTTGTCTTAATTTTATTGGATAGAAGTTAACGGAGGTTTGACCGAATTGGGTCTGTGGGGCCCAAAAGTCTACTCGCTTTCCCGCTAAGGAATGTAAAAGGGGTATGTGCTTTTTCTTTTCTATTTATTTTTATTTAAGAAAAACATTTTATTGCCCTTAACAAACGTTAAAATGCCTTCCATGTCCCTTTCCTTTCTTTCTTGAATTTTCATTGGTGGTACCAAATACTACATTTAATATTTAAATTAAATTAAAATAAGGTCACCATCACTTTTCAATTTTTGCAATAGCATGAGAAACATATTAAAAATTTAGATTCCTTTACATAATGCATATTATTAAGTATATTTTCAAGTTAGAACTTTATAAGAAAAAAAAACCCCAAAACTAAAAAAAATATAGGAATTGAATAACTATACATAACAACATTCACAAAAGATTTTGTGCATTCAAAATAAGATTGAATTACATTTCTCGACTTATTAAAAAAAATTGCTAGAAAAAATTTAAGTCAAAGAGTATTTATAAAACATGCATAACATCATAATTTAAGCAAAAGATTCAAAATAAGATTGAAAATTCTGAAAGTTACTTTTATTGGCTTTTAAACAAAGGAAAATATCATGAAAGTTTGTCTGTCTATAAGTAATTTCATTAGTATTGGTGCAACTAATAAGGAAAGTTTTGTTTCTCAATTTAGATGCAAATATTAAAAGTTGATGCTATCAATTTGATCCTTGGAAATAAGTTTGAATGACTAAAGTCCTAAAGACATTAAAATCTTGAAAGTTTCCATGAAAATGAAAGCTTCCCTAATTTTGTTGCTTTCTACCCAATTTTATGCTATTAAACAAAAAGTTAAAAATTCTTGTTTTGAACATAGTCAAAGACAAGGATACAAGAAAGCCTTGATTAAATAATTACAATTAATGAATTAAAACATTTCAATTGGATAGTTATGTTTTGATTAAATTCTGCCTAATCTAAAAACTTAAAAAAAAAAGGAGGAAAAAGAAATTAAAAGCCTCAAAAAGAGGAATAGAGAGATGTTGTTGTATATTTTTATTTCAAACAAAAGGGTATTTTTTTTTATAAAAAATTTAAATTTAGAAATAAAAATGTTATAAATATTAAAATTAAAAATTTATATTTATTAATTATTATTATTTTTAAATAATTGAATGAACCAATTAAATTAATACTCAATTTCAACAAAAAGATAATTTAAATAAAAAAAGGATAATTTAGTTGTTTCAAAAAGAATAAAAATCTACTAATCAGAAAAAGTGGAGAAAAATGAGATGGTTGTTGCAATCCTTTCAGTAAAAGAAAAAATTAATCCAAGATAACAGAAAGATAATTAAAAAATAAAAATATTCAAAAGCCAATTAATTAATTAATTAATACTAATAAATTACATACTTGTAAAATATTTTAGAGTAAGCATCAAGTTATACAAAAAAAAAAAATTTTTTTTAAATCATTGATTTTAAAAAATTTAATCATAAAAAAATAAAAAAATTTAATCTAGTCTTTGTATTTATTAAAATTAATAATTAAAAATAAAACTAAAATTTTTTTAAATTGATTCATTTTTAATATTTTATTAGTATTAATAATTAGTAGTATAATAATTAATTAATAGTAATGATATTCCCTTTCTCCACGCGCCACCTCATTGAGTGGGGTCCAAAAGTCCCGTTCTTGGAAGAGACAAATGCTCAATTGCGAATGCGAAGCTCAACAGTGGGGTGGGTCCCAATGTCTGTCCCACATTCTATGTAGGGCGTGTACTTCACGCATATGAGTAGGAGTGTAGGATAAATAATTTATTGCTTATTTAAGTAGTGAAAAGGTTCGCAAGTAAAAAAGCTTGAGAAGAAGGCCGAGAGAGAGAGTCAGTCAGTCCCAGGGTGTTAATGTCTTGTGCGTCACTCTGCTCTTCGTTCTTTGTTTCTTTATAAACTTTTTGTAAATTAAAATTTTATCAATTTATTTATTTAATATGTTGATATTATATTCATTTGTTGAAGGTGTGGGAGCAAAATATAAATAGCGTTTGTTCTTCCAGCTTTAATGGCGTGAGAGCGTGCAAAGGGAGAGTGTATGTATATGTTTCTACGGTTTTTAAAGTAACTGATCCCTTCAATCTTTGCATGCTTAACCAACTCTTCACAAAAAAAAAGCCCAAAACCCAAAATGAAATTATTTTGATATCAATTAAATGCAATTTGGAAAAAAAGATTGTTTTTTTCTGTTTGGTTTCCATCCTCAGTCAAAGAAAACCAACCCTTTTTTCCTTTTTTTTTTTTTTCAAAATCTGAGCAAAACCCAGATGATAAAAAGTGGTAATCTCTTCTGGGAATTTGTTATTTAAATTTCTTTCAATTTCTAACTGATGTTGGTATTTTGATTGTTTCTTGTGTTGCTTTGTTTTTTGGTCTCTGTTTGGTTGGTTGTTTGTGTGTGTGTGTGTGTGTTTTTTTCTTTTTTTTTTTAATTTTTGTCTTGTTTTTCTTGATTTGGAAGCAACCGCTGAGATTGGGAAGAAGAAGAATAGAGCAAACATGAAGGATGATGAGGAGCTAGAAATATTGTTAGATGAGATCCCTCATGCAACATCAGATAATCATCATCATCCTCATCATCATCTGCATCAACAACATGATAACAATCATGTAAATGGGTCATTTCATGGCATGTGTGGTCTTTTTTATGATTATGACCCATCAAGTTATTACTATAGGCATACATGTGCTTCCCCTGTAAGCGGTTTCTCTTTACAGTCTGATGGTTCTTCCTCAAGTCTGTTTTCTAACAATGGGCAGTCTTTATCTGAGAATGGATCACCCACCCCACCTCCACTAGAAGACCTTAAGCCATACTTGCCTAATGGACTACTCATGGATTCAGCTATTAGGAAAAAGGCTAGTAGTGACGGCTTGATTGGTGAACTGGATCTTTGGGGAAATCTTAGTAAAATGTATATTAGTAACGATCAAGAGAATGTTGCTTCTAGTTTTAGAGATTTTTCACTCGAATCCGATGGGATTCAACGTAATGACCAAATCAATGTTGAGAAGCATGGGGCTTGTAACAAACAGAGGAAGGGGTTTTCTGATTTTGTGGGAATTCAGTCCCCTGTTCCAATGAGTGTTCCATTGAGTTTTAATGGTGGGACGAACATGGCGTTTTCTGGATTGTCCCGACAGGAATATAGGATGAGTAATTTATTAGGGTCCCAAATTTATCCTGGTTGCCCGGATGCTTTGATTTCTCCGCAGGGAATGAATTGTTGGAAGAAAAAGGAGCAAGCATTTAATTATCTCCAGAGACGAAATTCTGTATTGAATTTAAGCACTTCCTTGAGTAAGCTTTCAGTGAATGATGCTTTAATCTATGGACAACGAAATGGTCCTAGTTGGAATGAAGAAAGGGGTGCGCTGAATTTTCATGGTTCTCCGAGGTTGATTCAAGCAACCCCCCATTTAAGTGTTGAAAATCTGTTACATCATGGGTTGCCACTATCCAATGGGATGGCTAGAGCACATTCAAATGTCAGAATCCCACATGGGGGTCTTGAGGCTTTTACTAATGAGGATAGTTTCATTATTCAGGGAGACGGTTTAAATTATGTGATCAATAATGGGCTTGATTGTTCAAGGGGGCAGAACAATGGTTCTCCGCAGGAGATTGGTGCGAGTAAGCGTCTAGAAAGAAGGTCACGGCTTGATGGTTGGTCTCAAATTGCAGCAGCTTGTGGAAATGCTAATAATGCCAAGTTATATAGCCCATTCTCTTTGCCACCTAAGTATGACTCTTTGGCAGAAGCTCGTGGATACATATACTTACTAGCAAAAGATCAACATGGATGTAGGTTCTTACAGCGGCTATTTGATGAGGGTACCCAACAGGATGTGCAAACAATATTTAAGGAGATCAGTGATCATGTAGTTGAACTTATGATGAACCCTTTTGGGAATTACCTCATGCAGAAGTTATTGGAAGTGTGTGATGAAGAACAGAGAATGCAGATTCTGTTAATGGTTACTGAGGAACCAGGGCAGCTTGTCAGAATATCTCTAAACACTCATGGGTATGTCAGACAAACTGCATTATATATTTTCATATCTGCTGGTTCTATTTCTAACAATGTTTTTCCTTCTTTCAGCACTCGTGTAGTTCAAAAGTTAATTGAGACTCTCAAAACAAGGCAGCAAATTTCACTCGTTATATCTGCCCTTGAGCCTGGGTTTCTATCTCTCATCAAGGACCTGAATGGGAATCATGTTGTACAGCGTTGCTTGCAATGTCTTAGCAGTGAAGATAACAAGGTAAGCCTTCCATCTTCTAGATTGCTGGGCGTTAATAACAGGACTCTTTTCTGTGCCATTCTGTTTTTTTCATTAATGCATAAAGTGTTACATCTTGTATAAGTTACGGAGTATGTTTTCTTTTTTGGGGGTCTACATGAGTAAAAGTCGTACATGGTAGCATTTAATCACAACCAGATTGAGCCTTAGCTTGACAGAAACTAAGAACATCCTTTTGCTTCTTCTCAGAGGCAACCCATCACATTGTGTGTGCTTCGTAGCTGCAAGTTATATGAGCTGTTCATGGTGGTGGGCATATTGAAACTTTACAACCAAAAAGAACTACTTTTAATCTTTACTTATATAGCTTGATTAACTTATATTTCTTATAAGTCTTTTAGATTGGAATGCGCATGGATTATTGTAACTTTTCCTAGTTCTTCTGGAATAATTGAAAATGTGTATGCTGCAGTGGATGTAGGATTCTTCGGTTAACCATCAACTGGTGTCTGTAGTCTGAACATGATGAGTCCTTGATCATATCGGAGTATGCTTTTTTTTTTTTCTTTTTGAAAAGGATTAGATGTCTTAAGTTCAATTGAGCAGAAAAACTAATTCAGCCCTACAATGGCCTCTAGTTTCTTTGAAACTGTGAAAAGTAATGTAAACTTGATGCAAAATAATGGAGTGTTTATCGACATTTTTTGCAGTCAATATACAATGCTCTGTCTATTATTTGTTATTTTGCAGGTATTGCAGTTGATAACATACTAAGTGATTTATTAGGGTGGCATTTTGTGTAACTTGGTGATTTTGTTTAAAATTAAGTTAAGATAATGCTGCATGTGTTCTTATTGAATTTTGTTTATTCAGCTTTTTTCTCGAGTCATTACTTTCCTTAGCAGCAGATATTGACAAGTTTCCTTTTTCCAACCATTTGGACAGTTTATTTTTGTTGCTGCTGCAAAGTATTGTGTTGATATTGCAACTCATCAACATGGCTGTTGTGTTTTGCAACGATGCATTAGCCATTCAACTGGGGAATATCAAGAAAAATTGGTAGAAGAAATATCCACCAACGGGCTTCTACTTTCGCAGGATGCATATGGGTTAGTATCAATATGATATTAGTTTATAATTATCAATCATCACTAAAAAAAAAGGCTTTTGTTTTAGGGGAAATGTGATTTAAGCCTATGACTTTGATACCAATGGCTTAGTTCTCTGCTTGCATATTTCTAGGAAAAATAAAAAGAAAAACTTAACTTAAATAATCTTGATATATAGTTGTGTATGCATTAAGAATTTCTGGTTTGCCGAGCAGCCAAACTTTCTAGTTGGCTGGAAATGCAAAAGGTGTGGTAAGCAGAAAATCTTCTTGGCATATTGGATGGTATTTGACCTTCTTTCATAGTTTTCAGAATCGGACCGGACATTAAACCATTCAAGGTTTTGGGTCATCGGTTCAATGGTTCAACTACTGAGTCAATGGGTCAATTATTGGTCAATAAAAAATATTATAAAAAATATAAATATTTTAAAAATTCAAAATTTAAACCTTTAACTAAAGTTATAATTTAATAATTCAACCATAAAACTATAAATTTTAAGCAATATCATAAACTATAAATTTTAACATATAAAATTCATAGGACAATTAATTACTAGTTAGAAATGACATAACATTTTATTAAAATCATATTTTATATGTTAGTAGTTAGAAATAATATTTATATTTTAATAAATATAATAAATAATAAGTAATAAATGATTATTATTTATATTTATTAAAATATAATAATTAATCTTTATGTAATAAAAAAGAAATATTTATACATAAAATTAATAAAAAGGAAATATTTTATATGAAAATTAGTAAAAAAAAATTAAATTCTTTTTTATATTTTTTACATGCATGTAGATTTTTTAATTAATTTTACATATATACATTTTCTTTTATTAATTATTTTCGATCATTATTAAATAATTAATCATTTTTATTAACATTTTATTTTTTTATTAATTTTATATATTATTAATTCTATAATTAATTTTAATTATGGCATCAATTAATAAAATTTTTTGTTAAATCATCTTTTTTTTTTCAAAATTACTTATTTTTATATATGTATAAGTTTTTTTACAATATCATTATCCACGTGTCTTAACATATGCCAACATATCATTACTATAAGGATGCAAGGGCATCGATAGTAGAAAATAAGAACTTGCAGGGCTTATTTAGATGAATAGTAGTACAAGGGTTTAATTAAATTATTTTGAATATTTGAAGGGTTTTTTTCATATTTTACCGAAACTTATTATTTGTTATTGAACCAGTTTGGTTAAAAAAAAAAAGGTCCGATTTACTGATTTATTATATAAACTGCCAATTCACAACAGTTTAAAGCAATTTAATTGTAAAACTGGTTTAATTATAGAATCGGACCAGTTTCAACATCGGTTTACCTGTTCACCTGTTTGGACTAGTGGTTTGATCCGGTTCCGATAACTATGCCTTCTCTATTTGGCCCTTTTGTGATACTAGACTTTGGTGATGGCAAAGCTTTGTATCAAAAAGTTAATTAATGGCTTGTTTTGTGTCTGTGGACTCTCATTACTTTATTAAAAATTCAAGCATGAAGCATGCTGAATAACTGTTGGCAATCATCATATTGGTTAGTGCTCATATTGTTGTTGGAAAACAACTGTTTGTCCTCAGTATGTCCTTAATGTTGATCAGGTTGAGTTGACAGGTCTTTAGGACTTGTTATCGATTCTTACATGAAAGCTCCATGTTGTTGTTTGCTTTACATGTGGCCTCTTATATACATGATCTTGCTGGGAAGCCAGAAGATCCCTAGTGTTAATGAGCCACTTCTTTCTACAGCTCTAGAAATTTGTCCTTTTAGGTCACCTGTGCCCAAATAGTTTGTTTTTCTACTAGATTATATCTTTAAAAAAAAAAAACTCGCCATATTTTATCTCTGGAAATTAGAAAAAAGTGGCAAAATGAAGTCTTGCTGATTTGTTCATTTGAAGGGAAAGTAGTATATGTAATTGTGAGAGCTTTGTATTTTGTGGAAATTATTGAAATGAGTGCTGCCCCAAGTTTGTGATAGGTACCTTTCCTTTCATGCTTTTTTCTTTCCACATTCTTTTCACTGCAGATTTCTGTTTTTCATTTTGCAGAAATTATGTTGTTCAGTTTATCTTGGAGTTAAAAATCCCATCTGCCCTTTCAACTTTGATTTCTCAATTTGAAGGGAATTATGTGCACCTCTCATCACAGAAGTTCAGCAGTCATGTGGTCGAAAAATGTCTTGTGGTATTAAATGATGAGAACCAATCAAGAATCATTCATGAATTGCTCTCTGCAACTCCCTTTGAACAGTTGCTGCAAGATCCACATGCAAACTATGTTGTGCAAACAGCTCTCCGTGTGTCTGAGGTTCAAGAATCAATTACTTTTCTATTATTTATGAAACCCCCAATCCCTCAATCAACATTTCTGTGGCTCAAAAAATATACATATTTTTCATCGTATCTTTTATATACCTCAGTCTGGGAGTTATGGGTTACAAAACGAACCACACATGTTTTATGGTTGAGAGTACCTGTCCATAAAGGTGATAGCATTAGGAATCACATAAAATGATTGCTGTGATGGATCTGGTTGAAAGTTACGCTCCCACTAGAAGGCAAACTTAAAGATCTCACTTTAGGATCAAATTGTTTGGTTCAAAATCCTCTTCGCATGCACATTACTAAATTAAGATTGATGCATATTTATATCAGAAAATTTATTATTGTTGTTGACTTCTTTTAGTCTCTTTATTGGTATTCTGATTCTTTTGTTCTATGTTAGGGACCTCTGCACAATTCACTCGTTGAGGCAATTGAGTCCCATAGAGCAATTTCACGCAACAGCCCATATTCCAAGAGGATTTTCTCTCAGAAGCTTCTGAAGAAGTAATGTACATTTTCTGTCTCCGAAGGAAGCCGTGTTGTTGTTTTTTTTGTGTCTCTATTAGCGTTGTTTTTTATTTTACGGTCACTAAAATTATCATCTATGTATATGGTAACTGGATTTAACCATAAAGGCTATTGCCTATAACTAGAGGAAGAGTTTTTATCTTCTCGAAGTGCACGAAAATCCCTTCCATGCGCTCAGAAGAGTGTAAAAAGATAAAGCAATTTTGCTCTAAGTTGCTAAAAATTTGCACATGCTTCTGTTGTCTTGTTGATCTCTATGCAGTGGATGTTACCATCCTTATTTACTTTGCAATTCTCACGGTATAAAGTTATTGTACAGTGTATAAAATGTTAGGGTTTTGATTCCTGATGTACAATACAATATGGATGCCTTTCTAGAAATATGCATATGAATAGATGATATATTAGATTATACTATTTTTTTTCTATCTATACGTTACGTGGTATTTTGGAAGAAAGAGTTTTTGATATTGCTATCTCATACCAATTTTCGTCACATGCAAGTTAAGTACACTTGAAAATTTGTATATTCGTATTATATTTATTTTATATTAAATACATATAAATATAAAAATTATCGTGTTATAATTTGCATTGATATATCAAACACAAAATATATATTTTTTATTTTTGCTAAATTCATATATGGTTTTTGTTGAAATTTTAAATTATGTTTTGATTTTTTTGTATCGTTTTCATGTTATATTTAAAATTTTCAAGTGTATTTATAAGTAAGATATATCATAGAAATATTTTTCTTAAGCTCATGTTTGATGCATAAGATTATTAATAGGATATAATGATAATTATCTTATATCATGTTTGATTTATATTTAAAGAAAGAGATAAAGATTGCAAGGAAGATTAATATCCTCTTAATATAAGATTATTCAATCTCTCAAAGTGGAGAAGATTATTTTTAAATCATAGGATTAAACTTATATGTTTAATTATATCTTTAAAAATATAATTTAAATTATATAAATTTTAAGAAAAGATAATTTTAGGCAAATAAATAAATAATCCTATCATAATTCTTGTATACATCAAACACAAAATAATATTATATAATTTAATTTAATTTAATTTATAATATTATCTTATCCTATCTTATTATAATTTTATATATCAAATATGATCTAAATGCTTTAAGGGATGGCAATTCCATAATTGCTGAAATTTTTTGTAATTGCAATTGCTTTGTTTGGCCATGTTAGTTAAGAGTATTAGAACTCTATATGATAAACTTTTATCTGAGGGGGGAGAATTAGGATGTAATCCACCAAATTGCAATTGATTCATTCTCATGCTCAAGTTTGGCTTAATTCGAAGACTAAATATTGGAAGCATGTATAGGTATTGATTAAGCTTTATTTTGTTATGCTTGAGTTTGATTTGTAATTTATTTACGTAACTTGAGTTCGGTTAGATAAATTCAGTAAAATTATAAATACGAACATTAAACATTATATTTCGTTATTTACTTTTTATACATATTAAACATATTAAAAATAAAAAACTCAATGAGGGTTTTTTTTTTTTTGAATCGATATTAAAATATTTGAACCTAGTTTGATTAATTATTGAAGTAGTTCGAGCTTGAGTTTAGTTAAATAATAAATTAATTAAGTTTGAATATCCATTGAATCAAGTTTGAACAACTCCAAAGAAACTTGATTTATTTACAGTCAAGGATTTGCGTGACTTTGATTACTACATTTTATGAAGGCCTATAATCATCTTCTTTTTATTCCACCATTTTCATTTTGTTTTCCTTCTCTGTTTTCTTTTCCTTATCCTTTAAGAAAATAAAGGCTAAGCATGAAAAGAAACACAAAGTTACAAACAAAGCAAATTGAAACATGCTTCATTTTCTATTTGCAATAATAATGCAATTATGGACCTTGGTCAGTGATCCACTCGTTTGAAGTTCATAACAGTTTCGCATAATCACCTTTTTTGGAAAACTTCATCAGCATTATTAATAGTAGCAACTTCCTTCTGCCACTATGAAAATGCTACTATGAAAGGTTTCGATTAACAAGTTGTAGGAAACTTGATAGCTTTGCAAATTCCTATTGTTCGGGGCAATTTTAAGTTTAAAGGGCATTTGCTTTCTGACTTTTTTTGTACCGATCTTTGACTTGAGTGTTGAAGTGCAAATGTAGGAGACACCATCTACCTTTGCTTTTAATCACTTTTCTTTTCTTTTCTATGATTTTAGGATTTGGCCTTTCAGCTTAAAGCTCAGCACAAACATTTGGCACCCTAAATAGGGGATTTCTCTTCATTAGCCAAGTAAAAAAATTGTACCGCCTAAGAAGAGAGCCAATGAGGAAGGAGAAACAGCCGTTCTAATTGAAACCGAAACCCACAATAGCTAGCACATGGATCGAGCTGCCTTATAACAGGCTGGTTTGACCATGAAATAATTTCAAGCTTTGATAGAGTAGATACAAGCCCTCAAACAAATGTTATAAATAATAACTCCACCTTAAGTTTCAAAAGTACTCAATCTAGTCACCCTTTCTCGATAACCTGTAGAAAAACAATCGAGCTATGAAGAAGTAGAGGCCTCTTCAGCCTCTAGACCCCTCACATTTTGCTTTTATGCAAACACAGGAGAAACCACTTACCTTTGCCCTTAACCATTTTCTTCTCTTTCCTGTGATTTCAGGATTTGACCTTTTAGCTTAGAGCTTGGCACAAACATTTGGTGCCCTAAATAAGAGGCTTTCTCTTTATTAGTCGAGTTAGAAACCATGCTGCCTAGGAAAGAGCAATGAGGAAGAAAAGATAGCTGTCCCAATAGGAACCAAAACTCATAACAGCTAGCACATGGATTGACTTACCTTACAACAAGGTTAGTACGACCATGAAACAATTCTAAGCTTTGACAGAGTAGATACAAGCCCTCAAACAAATGTTACAAACTATAACTCCACTTCAAGCTTTAAAAGTACCTAATCTAGTCACCTTTGGTCAATAACCTATAAAAAGACAATGGGCTATGAAGAAGTTGAGGCCTCTTTGGCCTTCAGTTAATAAGAACACACCACACTGACCATTTACCACTATCCTAGCTATAACTAACTCATGCCACAAACCAAAAATCAAATATACCAACCTAGAACCCCAATCGAATAAAAACTTGAAGGCCAGGATGCAGGCCATGAAAGGAAAAGCTATGGCCTTTGAGGACAAACTAAAATTCTTGGGGACCTCACCATTTATTAAAGAAATTGATAGAACCATGCCCCTAAAGAGATTTAAGAAGCCAACTTTGGAAACATACGATGGTACATTTGATTCTGTTGATCATTTAAAATTTTACAGAACTAATATGATAATGCAAGGTGCAAATAAAATACTGATATGTAAAGGATTGATCATAATTCTTAAAGGGGCATTTCAGTCCTTAGTACTGTAGCCTTAAGTTGAGGTCAATCACAATGTTCAAAGAGCTTAGCCATTCTTTTTTTTTTTTACATTTTGTTAGTAGTAAAAAAATTAAGAAAACTACTTTAAGCATGATATCAATTCATCAAGGTAAAAATGAGTCTTTAAAAGATTACATCATGCATTTTAATGCAGGCTCTACAAGTAAAGGATCTAGAGCAAACGATCGCTGTAGTTGCCATGACAAATGGACTCAGTGACAGAAAGTACCATCTTAAGCTCACCTTATCTCTAAAGCAACCAAAAATGCTAACTGACATCCTACTTGTGGCTGAAAAGTACATAAATGTCGAAGTTACCATGAAAAATAATAAAAGTGAAAGAGGCTCATCCTTCTTCCTCGATGTTCAAGGTGCGAAAGGCTTATCTCCTTTCTTCGATAAAAAAAAGTTAGAATTTTTATGATTTTCCACCAAGAGGGAGAGGATATAGGCCTAGGAAGTTGAGTAGAGAAAGGAACTACATTACATTGAATACTCTTGAAAGAAGATTTTAATGCAAATTAAAAGAATCGAGAGGTTAGATGGCTAAAGGTACTAAGGTAAAACACCAAGAGAACTCAACCAGGAGATGTGCATTCCATAGAGACATCAATCACAATACAAAAAATTATGTCAACCTAAAAAAAAAGATAAAAAGTTTGATCAGGAGAGGTCAGCTGAGTAGATTTATGTATCGAGTTAGACAAGGTCAGGGTAGAACAGATTACAGAAAGGGGGGACCAGAGAGAAAGGGCAACAAGAAACTTAGACCACCAAAAAGAAGGTAACATGTGTAGCCAAAATTAGAAGAATAACAAAAAAAAAAGGTCGAGCTGTGGATAACCAACCTATTGTAGGCATCATCAATGTAATCACTAGGGGAAGCTCTTCTTTAGTAAAAAAAAATTTGATTAGGGTTTAGTTATGACAGTTGGCTCGTCCGTTAAGAAAGAAAAAGACTGAAAGGATAAATCGATATGTTTCAGTGTGAAAGACCTAAGGGAATCCAACATCTCCATGATGACGTTTTATTAATTATAGTTGTAGTATACAACTATATGGTCAGAAGGATCTTGTTTGATAACAAAAGTTTGACTCACGTCCTGTACTACACCACTATGAAAAGATGAGCATCAAGAAAGACCAACTACATCCAATTATCGCTACATTGATCAGATTTAGTAATAAGCAAGTGTTGTTCAAGGGGACTATTAAGCTTTCGATCTTCTTAGAAACAGAACTAAATATGGCCACCTCGATTATAGAGTTTATGGTCATAGATGTTCCATCAGCATATAATATAACCAACCTAATCAATCTGTTATACGGCTTATAAGCTTCACTCTCCACTTGAAAATAAAATTTTCAACACCTCACAGGGTCAGAGAAGTGAAGGGAGATTAGTCCACAACGCAGTAATGCTATGTCACGATAATGAAAAGAAGGATTAAGAAGCAGACTAAGAGCTTTGCTAAGCTAGAGGAAGTGGAAAATAAAGCTACAAGGGTGAAGGTCAAAGAAAATGAGAAAAAACAAGAAAGTAAGGGTAAGCAATAGCGATAATAGCAACATAAACCAACTTGAAAGAAGCATACTCTTAAGCCTCTCAAGGCCTTTAAGCTTCATACTTGTGCAAATTAGATTTTTGTAATTTTTGAATAGATTCTATAAAGATCAAGCTCTTAAGTTGGCACACATATATCAACAGGATCGAGTTATTAAGCCAGCAAAAAAAAAAAATGAAATGAAAAAATAAAATTTTTGTTTAGCTCTACATCTTTACATTTTCACTACTTATCATCTCATTAACAACAAACTAACTACCACGTCAAGATCTATTCCTCGTAAGAAATAGTTTCGACATAATTAAACAAGTAAAAAAAAAAATCAAAGACCTAAGATAGACGAAAATTGACTTAAACCAGCAAAAGACCTTGTGTCTATACTATTTTGAAAGAATAATCTAAAAAAATACATGCAAATTAAGGTTAAATTAACCATAAAGAACAGTTAATTTAGCTCTTAATGAGTAATTCCAACTTATTTACATGGACATTGTCTAACATGCTGGGGATTAACCTTAAAGTGATGGTCTGTATACTACATACTAACCCAAACATGAAACTAGTTCGACAAATAAAATGATCTTTGCACCAAAGAGGTAAAAAGCTATTGAAAAGAGGTCAGCAAACTATTACAAGCATGTTTCAATAGGGATGTTTGTTATTCTTAGTGGATAACTAACATGGTAAATGTAAAGAAATGTAATGAAAAATAAAGAATGTGCATTGACTTTATTGACATCAACAAAGCCTATTCAAACGATAGTTTTTATATCCCAAACATAGATCAGCTTGTTGATAATAGCACCAAGCATGACTTTCTTAGTTTTATGGATGTCTACTTTGGCTATAATCAGATCAAAATGTTGAAAGAACAAGAGAAAAAATAACCTTCATCACCTGTATTATTATAAGGTCATGCCCTTTGGCCTAAAAAATGCATGAATGACCTACCAGAGGTTGGTTAATAAGATCTTTAAAATCAAAACAATTGAAATATGAAGGTATATGTATATGACATATAGTAAAAAATAAGAGCGCGACTGAGCATATAAAAGATCAAGAGAAAACTTTCAACATCTTGAAAAAATACAACATAAGACTTAATTAGAGTAAATATGCCTTTAGAGTCACGTCGACCAAGTTCATCGATTGTATGATCAATAGAAGAGGCATAAAGGTAAATCCAGATAACGTTCAAGCCATCTTAGACATGAAAGTGCTAACCTTAATGAAAAAGGTGTAAAGGTTAACAGGAAGAATAACTGCTTTAAGTGGGTTTATGTCTAAGTTGGCAGAGTGTTGCCAATCATTTTTCGAGATCTTTAAAAACATTTTTGACTTTTGATGCACCCCATAGTGTTAAAAAGCATTTGAAAAGTTTAAAGAATTCTTTTTCTCTTATCCTATTATTTTTAAGTCGAGACCTAATGAAATATTATATTTGTATTTGACCACTACCAATCAAGCCATCAACTTGGTGTTGGTCTAAGAAAAAAAAAGTAAAAGCCAATATATTTTGTGAGCAAAGTATTGATCAGGTCGAAAATAAATTACACTAAGATAGAAAAATTAGCTTATATGGTAATCACGTTGGCTAGAAAGGTCAAACCACACTTTCAAGCTTACATAATTCATGTATTGACTGACTAACCTCTTAGGTAGGTCTTATAGAAACCAAAACTATTAAGAAGACTAATCAAATGGGTAGCAAAACTTAATGGGTATAACCTACACATGCTCCACATGTTAGCTCTAAAATTTCAAATCTTCACTAACTTTATTATGGAATGCACCTCTGCTCAAGTCAACCAGAGGCTACAAAAAGCAAAGAAGTCAGAGAAGGCAAAATGTAAAAACTTTTCATTGATGAGTCAGCTACTGGCTATAGTAGTAGGGCTGACTAAGATATCAATATGCCCTTAAATTTAGATTCAGAGCTTTAAATAATGAGGTCGAGTATGAAACATTAATAACTAGCCTAAGATTGACAACCAAGTTGAATGTAGAGAACATCATAGTATATAATGATTCACAACTGGTGGTTTGCCAAATAAATAGTGAGTTCAAAGCTAAAGAAAAAGTAATAAAAAAATATTAAAGAAAGCGTTGACCAACTTTTTTATTTTTTTTGAGGCTGAAGTCAGAAAAATACTGAGGTTAGAGAATACATTAATAGACTCTTTGTCTTAGTTGGCCTAAAAAATGATAATAGTTGGTTCAAGCCAGGTCTTGGTAGAGGAATTGGCATAAGAGAGTATTGAAGAGAAATTGGTTGAACAAATCAAAGAAAAAGAATTATGGATGACGTCAATCAGGGCATACTTGACTGTAGGGTAGTTGTTTATAAACAAGGTTTGAGCTAAAACCTTGATGAGAAAAGCTTTTGGTATAAGCAAGTTTCAATATGGAGGTTTATTATTCTGAGTGGATAGCTAACATGGTCAATGTAAAGAAATGCAATGAAAAATAAAAAATGTGAATTAACTTTATTGACTTCAACAAAGCCTACTCAAACGATAGTTTTTGTATCCTAAGCATTGATCAGCTTGTTGATAATAACACCGAGCATGATTTTTTTAGTTTTATAGATGCCTACTTTGGCTATAATCAAATCAAAATACTAAAAGAATAAGAGAAAAAATAGCCTTCATAACCTGTATTATTATAAGATCATGCCTTTTGACTTAAAAAATACATTAACGACCTATCAGAGGTTGATTAATAAGATCTTTAAAATCAGAACAATTGAAATATGAAGGTATATATATATGACATCATAGTGAAAAGTAAGAGCTGGACCAAGCATATAAAAAACCAAGAGAAAACCTTCAAACACCTTGAAAAAATACAACATAAGACTTAATTAGAGTAAATATGCCTTTGGAGTCACGTCAGCCAAGTTCATCGATTATATGATCAATAGAAGGGGCATAAAGGTAAATCCAAAGAAGGTTCAAGCCATCTTAGACATGAAAGTGCTAACCTTAGTGAAAAAGGTGTAAAGGTTAACAGGAATAATAGCTGCTCTAAGAAGGTTTATGTCCAAGTTAGCAGAGTGTTGCCAATCATTTTTCAAGATCTTTAAAAACATTTTTGACTTTTGATGCACCCCTTAGTGTTAGAAAGCATTTGAAAAGCTTAAAGAATTCCTTTTCTCTCATCCTATTATTTCTAAGTCGAGACCTAATGAAATATTATATTTATGTTTGACCACTACCAACCAAGCCATCAACTTAGTGTTGTCCAAGAAAAAAAAAGTAAAAGCCAATATATTTTATAAGCAAAGTATTGATCAGGTCAAAAATAAATTACACTAAGATAGAAAAATTAGCTTATACGATAATCACGTTGGCTAGAAAGGTCAAACCACACTTTCAAGCTTACATAATTCATGTATTGACTGATCAACCTCTTAAGCAGGTCTTGTAGAAACCAAAACTGTCAAGAAGACTAATCAAATGGGTAGCAAAACTTAATGGGTATAACCTACACATGCTCCACATGTTAGTTATAAAATTTCAAATCTTCATAGACTTTATTGTGAAATGCACCTGGGCTCAAGTCGATGAGAGACCTACAAAAAGCAAGGAAGTCAAATAAGGAAAAATGTAAAAACTTTTCATTGGTGGGTCAGCTACTAGCCATAGTAATAGGGCCGACCTAAGATATCAATATGCCCTTAAATTTAGATTCAGAGTTTTAAATAATGAGGTTGAGTATGAAGCATTAATAACTAGCCTAAGATTGATGGCCAAGTTGAATATAGAGAACATCATAGTATATAGTGATTCACAATTGGTGGTTTGCCAAATAAACGATGAGTTCAAAGCTAGAGAAAAAGTAATAAAGAAATATTAGAGAAAACGTTGACCAATTTTTTTTATCTTTTTTGAGGCTGAAGTCAGGAAAATACTGAGCTCAAAGAATACATTAATAGACTCTTTGTCTTAGCTAGCTTAAAAAATGATACTAGTTGGCTCAAACCAATTCTTGGTAGAGGAATTGGCAAGAAAGTATTGAAGATAAACTGGTTGAACAGATCAAAGAAAAAAAATTATGGATGACGTCAATCAGGGCATACTTGACTGTAAGGTAGTTATCTAGAAACAAGGTTCGAGCTAAAACCTTGATGAGAAAAGCTTCTCAGTACACTATGATCAATGAAAAACTTTATAAGAGATCTTTTAATTTTTCTACCTAAGATGTGTAGATAATGAAGAGGCAAACTACATCTTCAAAGAAATACATGAAGAGATCTATGAAAATCACCTCAAATGTTAGCTACTTCCTTACAAGGTACTCAAACAAGGTTATTACTGATCAACCATCAAGAAGGATATAATCGCCTTAGTGAAAAAGTGTGATAAATGCCAAGATTTGCTTATGTGCAACATGTTCCTTCAATTGAACTAGTCATTATCATAAGTTCATTACTTTAATGAGGAATGGACATATTTGGACCTTTCACCTTAGCTACAGGGTAAAAGATTTGTCATAGTAACGGTTGATTACTTTACAAAATGGTTAAAGGCTGAGGCGCTGGCTATGACAACATAAGCTCAGGTTGAAAAGTTCTTCTGAAAAAATATAGTCTATAGATTTGGTCTACCTTGGTCCATTATAACGAACAATGGTAAATAGTTTAAAAACCCAATATTAAAGAGTGGTACTCTAACCTTCACATTGGTAGCCCAACCATAATCTAATGGCTAGGTCAAGATGACCAATAAATAATTTTGGAAACCTTGAAAAAGAAAACTAGATGAAGCCAAAGGTAAATGAGTTGATGAGCTCTCTAAAGTCTTATAGGCCTAAAAACAACCATGAAGGTCCTCACAGGAGAAACCTTTTTTCCCTTAGCATTTAGGACAAAGGTCGTGGTACCTATAGAGATAAGACTTTCGAGCTTAAGGGTTGAGCTTAGATGAGCTAGATAAAAAAAATGAAAATGCATTCAAAGTTGACCTGGATTTGGTAAAAAAATAAGGGATGTAGTTATGACCAAAATAGCAGCCTAATAGTAAAAAGTGTTCAGCTATTACAACAAAAGAGTCTAACGTAAAAATATAAAGAAGGGCAACCTAGTATTCTAAAAAGTTAAAGATTCATGAGTTGATGGTCGAGGTGACTAGCTAACCTCAAACTTAGAGAGCTCTATGTGGTCAAAGAGGTTGTTTATGATGCGATTTATAGGTTACAATATATGAATGGTAATCCTATCTTGAGGATATGGAATATAGATAGCCTTAAGCCTATTATCAATAGCTCAGACATATTAAACTCACCCTTATAATTTAAAAATCATTATAATTTATGAGATGGAGCATAACTTACATTGATTATATTTATTTTGAGAGTACCAAGCTCAGACAATTGGTCGAGCTTGGATACTTGCATTAATTCAGATTCTCAAGTTAATTTAATGAATCTTTAAATAATTGTTTAAGTTTTGATAAACCCGTTTAATTTAAGCAAAGTTACATTGGTTATGTAATTGACTTAAATCAAGTTGTATTGGTTATGTAATTGACTTAAATCAAGTTGTTTAAGCTTGATCAAGCACAATACCTGAGCTGAAACTTTTATCTAATTTGCTAATTAGTCAATTGGTTTATTTAAGCTGAAACTTTGTGATTATCTTATTGATTTATTATAAAAAATAAAACTAAAAGACTGAGCTGATATTTCCAGGAAAAGAATCTTCTCACTTTATTGAATTGTTTTGACAGAATTTTTAATATACAAAAAGTCACTTGACAAAAGTCTATAAAGTGATTTAATTGAGGTCATCACATAAAACCTCAACCTCAACCTTTACAAAAATTATAAAAAAAAAAGGAAAGGTATTTAATCATTAGCACAACATCAACAACAGGTTCTTCCTCTACCTCTCACCCTTTCTCAGCCTCAAGTGTGAGGGCAACATCTAGCTCAACATCCATTGCCATGTTTTCATCATCCTCTTCCTCTTTTCTCTTAGATTGGATGGGAGATTATGTCCTTAAATTGCTCAAATTGATGTTTAAGAGGTTAAGTTTGAGGTCATCGTATTTAAAATTTACTTCATCTTTACAAAGTTTGAATGTACTGATAACATTCGTCCTTGAGAACTCCACCAGAAGCTAGGTGTATTTCTCTGAGGCCATGAACTCCTTCACCACTTTTTCCCTGCACTCCTCCTTGGCTTTGGCCTAGCCTCCTTATTTTCTTGTAGCTCGACCTCCAATTGAAACCTCAACTTGGCAATCTCAGCTTGAGTTTCATTAAGCTTAAGTTGAGATGTCTTGACCCATCATTACTTTTTGTTTGCCTTTGGTAATGGCAAAGGATAGAGCTAAGGAGGAGTTTGACTTTTTAGTAGGGGGATTTATTACTTTAGTTCCCCTTTGAGTTAGGGCTTTGAGCTGTATGGCTTACTTTTTTTGGCCTTTCTTAGGCTTAGAGATGAATTGAAAGAAGTTGAAATCCTTCGAAATCTGGGAAGACATATATACAAGATGAATTGATAGTTAGAAAATTTTAACAAAACTAAATACCCTACAAGTTTACCTTACACCTACCTTAGTACATAGACACATTCACTACTTCAAGGGAGGTTAGCTCTCTTGCATCTAAGACCAACTCTTTCATTTGAGTGAACTTTTATATTATTTCCTAATCTACGAGATTGGATTTAGAGAGAGCAACGGGTACATCATCAAAATTTTTAGGCTTGTTCAAAATCTCTCATACCTAAAACTCGTTATTCTTGTTTTTTTATTTATTTTTAGATGTAGAAGAAGAGTAGATTTTAGTTTTTTATTAAGCTTAAACAATCCGTAAACAATTTTTTTATGGAACAAGTTGTTACGTAGAATAATTTGTTAGCATGTAGATGCCTTGTAATAGAGAAAAACTCTTTGAACAAAGCTAAGGTAGGGATAATATCTAAACTTTTACAAAAAATAATAATTACTACTATGTATCAAAATGAATTAGGGGTGAGCTAAGTGACTGTTAAATTGTAAGAAAAAAATTTCAACAAATAAAACATGAAGAGGGAACTTCAAACTAGCCACTATTGAATCTTAGTACACACAAAGTTGGTGACTTTCAAAGTACTTATGATCTGATCCTCGATGCTCGACATTAATATACTATACTTTTCCTTTAGAAAATGAAAATTAATTCTCAAAGAATGAACGTAATAAGTAGAACACATATTAGGGCAATACTTAGGATTAGCCTTGCCTTTTAAGTTCTTTATCACATCTTTGAGGACTATTCCTTAAAAACAAGGGTTGTAGAAGGGGACCTAAGCTAGGCCCTCCAAATTCGATGAGGACTCCCCTCATCCTCTCTTTCTTCGACTTAGTTATTCTTTTATTTTTATTTTTTTTAGAATCCCTCTTGTCGTTAAAGCCTTTACTATCAGAAGGCTTAGACTTCTAAATAGGAGTATGATTCTAAGCTAGAGTAGTGACAGAGATCACCACAATGTCAGAAAAAGAAGATAAATAAGAAGACTCTTTATTAAAAAAGAAGTGAGTAAATACACTACCTGGAGTTGACTCAAAAAGAATGATTAAAGGTTGAGCAACAAAAGAAGAAATGGGAGGTTAAGAAGGTTGAACCCCAGAAAGAGCAATAGTAGAAGAAGGAAAGTTAGCTAGAGGAACTGAACTGACCTGAAAAATTAAAAATGGAATGGGAAGATTTTTGAACTCGAAGTCGATGATAGCACATAGCTCGTCCATGTCTTGGATGACCTAATTTTTCCAAGCATAAGAATTGTTTTCCACCCTCTTTTGCTCTTACTCTAACATCGAATTTAGCTAGAGGGCCATTCTGCTGTAATTCCTACTAGTAATGATCAGAGGGACCCTATTTTCATTTCTTTGGTTAAGTCGACCTCTCTTGGGTTCTACCTTGAAACTTTTTGAACCCCCAAAATTTGCTTTAGTAGAAATTGAGAGAGATAGAATATATAACAAGGTAAAAGAAAAAAGAACAGTTTGAAAAAAAAAAGACTTTTAGATAAAAAAAAACTTGAAAGTTTTTAAATTGGTAAAAACAAGTCAGATTGAGAACAAAAAAGTAGAAAAGTGAAAAATGGAGGCTCCAACAGGCCATTTATATAGCCAAGTTTAAAATCAAATGAATGACACAGATCATGCCACGTGTCAAATTGCTAATGAAGAGTGTCTTTTCATCTTTTTTGCTTTGAATTTTATTACCTACTCCACATTAAATGCCATTTTCAAATATTTGAGGGGCAAATTTATTATTTTACCCATTTGAACCGATTAGACCAATTGTAGCACCTAGGTCAAACTGATCAAATGGATCAACTCCCAGATTAATCTTGAGTCAAATCCAGGGATCAAATTTAAGAAAAAATACAAAGTTTCATGTTTAACAAGTGAACCTTGCCAATTCACTCAAACCCATTCGTCCTTACCTCGGGCCTTTCAATGTAAAGTCCATTTTGGTAACTTCAGAATAGATCGGTTACAAATATAACCTAAAACACACACTCAATATCAGGTTGGTATGTCAGGTCGGCACATTCCCAGGTAGCCAAGGTTGAACTAAACAATAAGCACATGCCTTTTTTACTTGTTTTTCATGTTAGCCTTGTAGACATTCAACCTCGTTAAGGGAAAAATCATATTTTGGGCAACTTTTAAAAGCCTGCATTTACAAAAATTGAGGTTAGTTTAGAAAATATACGTACCAAATGGGTCAATCAAGCACCCACTGGTTTGATACTCAGACTATTTCGTAGGGAAATAGAATATTAGAGGCATTTTAGGTCCAAAGGGCATTTTGATCTTTTTCTTCATTAGAGATAGTCAATAGATAATTAGGGGTATTTTGGACTTTTAGGTAGATATGATATATTTAGTGTCATGTTAACTCGGTCACATCATTATTGTGCCTCACAAATCCCTCACATTTTGCCTATAAATAGAGAAATATAGATAATATCATTTCATTCCCATTATACTAAAACTTTTTTGCTTTTTTTTCCTTCCAACCTTTCTTGTATTTACCTTTGATTTGAGCATTGGAGTGCAAGCACAAAGGACACCGCCTGCCTTTATCTTCAACTGCTCTCTTTTCTTTTTTATAATTTTAAGATTTGACCTTTTATTTGACCTTTTAGCTAAGAATTCGACACAAATATTTATTTTGAAACTAAATTTATTTATTGAACTTTATTGATTAGTAAATTTTGATTTTTAAAACAAATTAAAATGATGATTTTTTTAATAAAAATTTCACAAATTTAATTTAAAAAATATTTTCTAAGTTTTATTGGGTTAGACATAATCACTCCTAGGCAACGTGGGTTTCTTTTCAAGCATTTCCATGGCGGGTGAAAGCTGAAACAGTGCGAAACATACCTTGGGAAACTCTCACTGTTGTGTGATTATATGCAACATCATCTTCGGGAGATCTACTATTTGATTAAACGAGTTAGATAGGCTTGCTGCTTGCATTGCCAAGAAGAGTTCAAGTGAAGTTCTTGAACAAGCAATTTCCATGTTATGATCACATAAATCCTAGTTACCTCAAAGAGTCAAAGTCACACTCTAAAGTTCTTAATTTGTCCGGTAGTGTTAGAAGATCCTCATCACCTTCTGTTTTACCACAGGTTTTGTTTGTTGAATCAATTTTCTGTGTCCATGAGCTGCATTGCTATGAGCCAAATATCGTATTGAATTATAAACTTAGCTTGAATAATCATTTGTTCTTCGTTATACCAAAATAACAACAGCAATTTTAAATTAATTTTTAAATTTAAAATTTAATCAGATTAATTTATAAAATAATTTTTAAAAAATTATAATCAATAAATTTAAAATTTATAAATTTTTTTAATTTTCAAATTATGATTTTTTATATCAAATAAAAAAAATTAACTTAGAATTAAAAAGAATTAAAAAATGGTGCTACTATTTCTAATTGCGAGTATAATTTTGGCTAGCGAATTCTAATTCTATTTTATGGTAATCCAAACCTCTTTATTGATATGATATTTGGCAAAAAAACAAAAAGTGGATTTTATTTTCCAAATAAATAAATAAATGGATTTTCACAGTCCCTTTCATTTTTTTACTGCCAGACCAGTGCCAAGTATGCAACACGAGCGTCAGCGTTGTGTCCGCAAAATCACGCGAAATATTTTACACGGCCACCCTTGCCCTCATTTAATTTTAAGTATTAAAAAAATAAAAGTAGTTAAAATGCTTGACTCCACAATAAAAAAAATTATTTTAAAATTATCAACCCACCAACTGACGCTAAACCACGTGACGGCCATCATAGAAAATACCTCGCCAAGCGGTCCGAGACACGTGTCGACTTTCCCGATGTCTACATGGACGTGGACCAATTACGGCACGGAAACTGATCGGATCTCATCGCCCTACTCTCATCCACTAATTCTGATATCCAACCCCTTCTGCCACTGCTGTTGTTTTGATCTTCTCTCCACGTGTCGTCCTTGGACTTACCTTCTTTACGTTTTAACCTTTTAAAATTAATAAAACATTTTTTAATCCCATTCACAGAAAAAACAAAAAAATAATAAAAAAAATCGAGTGCTCTCTTTGTTCTCCAGAATCTCCCAGAAATCTCGTCTTTTGAGTTTAGGGTAAACAAGTTGGTTCAATAAACTGGTGAATAACTTTGTACTGTGGATTTCGGAGCCTTCGTTTTTTGATAAAGTTTTTCGTTTCCCGGAAAAAATTTGTTCTTTTTTTCTTTGGAGTATTTGATTTTCTGGGGAAAATTGTCCATTTCAGGTGAGACTTAGTTAGGTGATCGTTTCTGGTTTATTTTTTTCGTTGAAACTTATTTTTTTAGTTGATTTGTTTAGATTTGTCTTGGTTGTTGATATATTTTTTTTGTTTGGTTGCTGAGAAGATGCAGTAAATGAAACGGAATTTTAGTTTTTTGATTTTATTTTTAAGATTAAGAAAGAAACATCTTGATAACGGTCAAGCTAAATCTGGAACTAATTGTGCTTACAATATTATTTTTTGCTGTTATTAAATTTTGAAAATTTTTTTCCTGAATTCTTCTGCAGTTTGGTTGATGAGAAAAAATTGATAGGAAAATAAATTTATAAAAGAAAATAATCGTTGAATTTAAATACCAGATTACTATAATATTTACTGCAATAAAAGCTGCGGAGTAAATTTGGTGCTTTGATGTTGGAAAGCAATTTACTTTTTGTTTGACGTGTATTCAGAGTTTTAAGATTTTAAACTTGATTGTATTTCAAAATTTGACTTGGTTTAATTTCTCCTGAAGGATTGTTTTAATTTGTTGTAATTATTCTGTTTTCTGCGTCAGAAAGCTTAACCAGACATAAATTGTCTGCCATAAACATGAAAGAGGATCAAAAGATTGAATTTGTGTTTAGTGGTGGATAAGGATCTTGGAGGAATGTCTGACTTGTTTATGTATGAGGTAAGTTTCCTAGTTCACCTTTTAAGTTTATTCAGTTTACTTTCATTTTCTTGTAGGACAGTGCTGCAATCTAATTAAAGTTCCTGTGGGATGTAATAATTTCAGCTTATTGCTTCAATTTGAGATTTGGTTTTACTTTCAGTTATTCACTAGATTTCACATGCCAATAGAACTTGTAAGTTGTATAGCATGAAAAAGCGCGTCTTTTGTTATTTCTATTAGTGGAGGGAAACAAATTTGTTGAAGGTTTGAAGGTGTGATGGATTTGTTATGGAAAGAAAGAAACTTAGGTACTTTACTTTGAATCTTTTTGGTTCCTTTGTTTGTAGCTTTGCTGTTGCCTATTGGACTTTGTTGATGAATAAGGATTTTAGGGTTTAGTTTTCTCGTTGTCTTTTGGAGCAGGCTACGTTTAAGTCGTAGTTTGAGATTTTTTTTTTGTCAGTGATGGAGTGGGTATTTTCTGTGTTTGTACTAAATCTGGTTTTCAAGTTATATTATATAATATGTGTATATAGATTTATATTTATATATATGACTATGATATTGGAATGGCTGTTCAATTTTGCTCTTTTCATCAAGGATTGGACATTCTGATAAGCATCGATGAATTTTCCTCCAAAATATCGCTTTTATTTTTTATTTTAATGGATTGAACCCAAGCTTGTTAGCAGGATACTGATATCATTGCACCAAATAACAATTCCTTTGTACTGATGTCTTCTTCTTGGTGTATTGTTTTAAATAAGGTTTATTTATTTCAAGGACTTGATGGCATATGTTAATGTTACATTTGTTCAATAATGCGAGTTTTTGGTGCAATAAAGCCATTAACTAGTTCAATGGCAAAAATCTTGGGATTGAAGTGTGCAAGAGCATGGGCTCAAGCACAAGATGATCACTTTATCATACTTTTACTTTTTTTTTTCAAAAAATTAATAGAAAGAAAAAAGAAATAAATAAAAGATGAATCGAAAACCAAAGACAAATAGCAAATAGCAAAAAGCAAAAGCATCTATCAAATGAAGCCTTAGGAATAGGATTTATGCTGATGGGATCATAATTGATGGCTATTTTTTTGAAGTGTTGCTCTTCAGATTCGCCTTGAGTCTCCTTAGTGACCTTAATGTTTTTGGTTGGTTTACCATTTTAAGGAATGTGTTGTGCTAGCTAAGGGATGTAATTCATATCCTCCCTCTAAAATTATCTTAAACTTCATCTTCTTTATTTTCATTTCCTTTGATGAACAACTGATAATGACTAAACTTGTGTAATTGATGTTACAGCTTGAAGATAATGTTTGGGATGAATTTGGTGCTAGTGATGATCATATAGTGCCTCATGCTGTTGATGAATATGGGGCTCAATTCAAAGTTCAGGGTGATGGTCGGAAGAAACAACAACATGAAGTGATTGGAGTTACTGGTAATGCTGATAATACAAGTAAATATGGTATTTTGGGGGCGAAGGAAAAAGGCTTACATACTTTGACCAAGAACAGAATGTTAGAAAAGGGTCTGTGGTCTCACAGTCCTGATGGCGTGTTTCCCAGTTCAGGTGATAATGATTCACTCAAAGAAGTTACAAGCATGGCTTCTGATGATCCAAGGATGTCCAGCCATGGTCTCAAAACTGGCAATGTAGTTTCAGTTGGTGGTGAGTTCTGTGCTGATGATCCTGCCTTGGTTGACAAGTGTGCCACAGAGGACAATAATGTCTACCATTTTCCACTAAATCAAATATCCCAAACTGATGATGATCTCAGCTTTTTTAATAACAGTCATGAAGAAAAAGAAAACAGCGATCTTTTATATTATGGCTGGGGAGATATTGGGAATTTTGAGGATGTTGACAGGATGTTCAGGTTGCTCTTGAAATTCCATTATTAATTATATTTCATGTTACGCTTTACTATGTAAAATCTGACAGGTAGCTTCAGTAGGACCTCCCCATGTGAGTATAACTTAAGTATCTACATTCCAATATCCATAAGAATCAACATATATGTACCTGCACCATATATGTATGTACTTTACAATTACAACTAATAATTAATCTTTCTTATTGTTCTTGCAGAAGTTGTGATTCAACATTTGGGTTGGGGAGTCTCAGTAATGAAGATGATTTGTGCTGGTTTTCATCTTCACAAGCTAATGAAGGATCTCAAGATGCATTGAGCGCTGATGCTAAACTGAAGAGTGTACCAGAACATTGTGCAACTTCTAGGCCAGACGGTGCAGGTCCTTCAACTATTGATTCCAACAAGAATAGTGTATTTCTAAGTGACAAAGTAAGCTCCCTTAATATGAGTGGTAATAATTCTGGTCTTTCTCACATGTCATCTTTGAATGCATCCCACACAGAATCTGAAAGCAAAGATGATTTGACACCCAATGAGCTGGTTAGTAAAATCTTTCTTGTTTCAAAATGATTTCTCTCTATTGGTCTTTCTAATTTCACATTTTATGTAGAAAAATCTGGATATCTAGTTTTTGGCACCTATAACTTGTCATCCTCCAAAAACATTTGAGGCTCTTTTTCTTTCTGAATATGAATTCGATGCTACAATAAATTAAGATGACAAGTAGAAATCTAACTATTGTGGTATTTTGAAGGAAAATGCAGCCTACTACCATCATGAATTACATTGTCTTTATTGTGCTTGTTCATAATTGATATAAAGCTCCAATCTAGAGTCAGATAACAATTGATATTATCCACTCTTAAGCTATTTTCATACTGAGATTATTTGCTATAAGTTTTTCCCGATGTATCTTTGCCATGTGGAATCTTCATTATATTCTCCTATTGCTTTTCTGAATTGCAGATCAGCCCACAAATAAAGCAGTCAAGGCAACTAAGCGCATCAGGAGAAAGAAAAGATCAACATCTGGAAAATGGTGGTTCTTTTCGCCAATATGGTAACATCAAGCAGTTTTCAGACGTGAAGGACCCCTTCAGTGATTCATCCTGTCAACTCTTCTTCCCATCAGGCCTTCAGGGGCACAAACAAAACATTGGACCTGATTCTGTGAGTTACATACAGACAAATATTCCTTTTATGCATCTCAGCGACAGCAGTCCTTTAGATCAAATTTCAATGTGTTCAACTCTATCTAGTACCAAATCCAAAATTAACGGCCATCCTTCTTCAACAAATGAGTCATTTTATGAATCAAATCAGGTACAGTCTATAGAGAGCTATTGTGGTCCTTCATTTAAGGTTCCTGCCATTATAACGAATGAGAAGAGGGGAAAGCTACATCACCAACAAGATACACAAGTCCCACTAAATAGGAATGTCAAACATGCAAAAAGGGAAAGTCAGGTGGGATTTTGTGACTCAGTTACTGTGCAAAAGCAGGTCTGTCAGTCTGAACAGGATGAAGGCAAAAGTGAAGTTGGAGGAGTTAGTGTAGGAAAGCCAGTGGAATTAGATTCTTCAAATGCACAGGAGAGTTCTTATGTAAGTTCTGTGTCGGATGAAGTCTCACTAGAAGCAACTAGTTTTCGGCAGCTTCAACAAGTCATGGAAAAGGTATAATAGATGGAACAATTTTGTGATGTGCATGTGCACTTGTTCTTTTTGCTACTCATGAACAAGGTAATTGATCAAGTTTAAACTGCTTGAATTTTCAGTTGGATGTCAGGACAAAACTGTGCATACGGGATAGTTTGTATCGTTTGGCTAGGAGTGCTGAACAAAGGCATAATGGCACGAATACAAAAGGTGGCAAGAGAAATGATAAAGATGCAAGTGGTCCATTGGTGGCTGAAGAAACAAACAAGTATGTGTTTGTCGCTTGAACGTGAATTTCTTAGTACATTTTACTTTGTAACCATTACTCAAAATTTGACCACTGGATAGTGATATATATATATATATATTTGATATATATATATATATTTATATATATTGGATAATGGTGGTGTTGAATTCTGGATAGTTGAAACCTATGGTGGGTAGAAATGTTTTTGAGTGGTTCAATTTTTTGGCTTCCTAGAGACTAGGGACAACCCAATTACTTTGTGCTAAAATTGTTCTAATTATTAAAACAGAGGCATTCTTAATTTGAATTTTGAACTATAGAATCTAAAAGGGCATGGTAACGAATTGAAAAACCATGCAACTTAGAAACTTAATCCGTTAGGTTAGGATTTAATAATAGTTTGCAATCTTGAACATATTGATTGAGGCTCTCTTCTTCACCTACATTCCTCCCTTCTGCTACAACATTTGTGGAGAAAGAATTATAGAAGCAAACTTGGTAACAATCTGCGTGGCTGTTCTAAACTATGAACTTTGTGTTACATCTTGAGTGTTGTGTGTATTTTTCCTCCTTTCTTTTGTCTTCGTTCTTTATTAACACAATCTTCCAATCAATTCTTTTTCTAGTAATTCTAAGTATTGGTTTTTTCAGGTGCAATGGATTCATGGATATGGAAACTGACACAAACCCTATAGATAGATCCATAGCACACTTGCTATTTCACAGGCCGTCAGGTCCATCTCTAAGGCCTACCACCGACACTGCATCTTTTAACTCCCATGGCATGGTAAGTATTTGCTTTATCGCTTGTTGTTCTTTGTGTTGAACTTGAAGAAAATAAGTGTTTCGTGACTTCAAGCCTTATTATGTGGATTGGAATGGCAGGTTCATGGCTCTATCTCTAGTCCACCTGGGATGGCGGAAAAACAAATTGACCACGAAGAAACTGTGGCTGCTTCAGATAAAAAGTGCTGACAAGAAAGTGTCTGCAATAACTGGGAATTTGTTAAACATCAGTGCAGCCTTGTAAAATTTAATCTATTTATGACCATTTAAAATGATTGTCGTGAGGCCTTAAACATAAAATGCAGGTTGGTTCCGTGTTTTATACGTTGATTTGTTAGATACACGATGTTTTGTCTGTGTTGTTATAAATCCTTGTAATGGTTTGTGATAATCTACTTGTCCGCTTATCTGTCACTAACACTTCAAAAAATTTCTGTTTGCTTTCTCAAACTATTCAGCGTTCTTGTAACCAATTTCTGGAATTTCTCGTATATGATTATCATGAATATATATATATACACACGTATATATAATTATTATGGTTAAATGTCATTAGATTTTTTAGGGTGTATTTAAATCCGATTTTAACATTATCATTGTTGATGGCTATGTTACTTACTGGTAAAATTTTGAATTTTTAATTCAATGATCATGATTTAAATTTAGATATATTTAAGTAAAAATTTTTTTCCAAAATTTGGTCATAATTATGGCAGCATGAGGCACATTATAAGTACGTGGTAATTTAGAATATTTTATGAATATAGTATAAAAATATAATATAAAAATAATGAGTTAAAATTTTAATAATAATTATATAAAAGTTTAATAAAATTAAAAAAATATATTTTATATTTTTTATTTATATAAATTATAATACGTAATTTGTATTTAAAATATAAAATAAATATATAAATTTAAATATTTTATTTGATATAAATATATAAATTTAAATATTTTATATAATACAAATATTTTAATCATGAGATATGTTTAATATCGTGACCGTCACTGAAACAGTGAGGGAAGTCTTGAATGACCAACAAGCAGCTGGCTTTCGGGGTGCTGTCTGGGAAGCATAAAACAACAAACTTATGGCCCAACCTCCCATACATGTATAAATCAAAACTTCGATGAAATGTTGTCGGTCACTTTTTTGTGGTGGCTAAAGCACGAAATTTTGAGAAGAAAAAGTCGAGAGAAAAGTATTTTGCAAGTTGATGCACCTATTCTCATCAAGCCTTTATTGGACAAAGATATGATGTGGAAATGGTCTATCATCATTATTGCATTGGGTCTTTGAACTTCCTGATGTTATTCTCCAACGGCGTTGGAATGATCATAAAAATTTGGTGTCTTAGGCTTCAAATAGTGTTTTGAGATTGTAAGGCCATACGATATCAGTAGTTCCAGCCCATATTAGCTCTGCAAATTGCTGGTAAGCCTTTTCCGAGGGATGATAGGAGTCAAAGAAGAAATATTCACCAGGATTCTCACATAAATGAAACTCTGTTATCCCTCTCTTCCCTCCACAGCTGTAAACTCCTCCCAACAGACCGGAGCCGCAACATGCCCTCGTCGCATCCTTGAAACCTTCACAGCATAACCCACAAAAATATTTTCATCTAAAATAGACCCTGCTTATTCAACGCCGGCAACACTTACGGAATTAGAACAAGCAATTTATGTATTTGTGTATGGTTCTTTTTTTTGTTAAACGGGCATAAAATACAAAATTTATGAATCAGAAACGTCAAACACGAAATATATATTTTTGTTTTTATCAAATCGTTAAAAATTTAAATCATGTCATTTTCAACTTTTTTTTTATATTGTTTTATCAAAGTTTCATGTTTAATATGATCATATGCTTAAATGGAATATGGGAAGATGTCCTAATATTACCATATTTTGAAGGGTTGTTCAACCTTTCATTAACAGATTTGTAGAAATTGAAATAGGCATATTTGAACCCTTCAAGCTGGTTGTCTAGCTGATTGAGGGTTTTGGGAAGTTCTCCATTGTGCAGTTTCGCTATTGCTGTGACTTCATCAATGCAAGAACCCCCTGCTTTTGCTTTCAGGTATGGTAAACAACCCAGCGGCATCATATTTGGAAACCCAAACTTCCTCCCTCCTTTCTTGTATACTTCCTGAATCAATTTAAAAGTAGATTTTAAGCAACTGCAAATCAAAAGAAAAGTGAATGGTGGAAAGAGAAATTTACTTTGAGAGCAACAGTCAGGTTGCCAAGCACCATGAAAGCAAACTCTTCATCTGACGCACTTGAGTTTCGGGTCAAGTAATCATTGCCTCCTATACTGATCAAGTAAACAGCTCTGGACAACAATTTCTTGGCCTCAGCATCTCCTAGTTCTTGTCTCAATGATTTCTCAACTTTCTTGAAGTATTTTATTTGTGTTTCTAAGTCTACAACCTGTCATTGAACCAAAAGAAAGAAGTTCATAATGTAACTTTCACTAAAAATGACAGTACAAAATAAAACTAGAGCACATACAAATCCTTGATGAGATTCAACTAGAGCTCCGGCTCCTCCAGATGCAAAGTTCACCCCATCTGTGAACTTATGATTGCCAGGCTGTAAATATGTTGGAATTATCGGTAACCCAGCAAACTGAGCTGTAACAAAATTGTAAGAGTCAGAGTCAATGAATTTGTGTTGGAAACTTGAAATATTCGAAGTGCTTTTACCAATAAAATCTGGAATCAGACGCCCATCAGAAAATCTGCCAGTAGGGTACTTGAAGAAGGTCTCACCATAAGGCCAGAAATTTGCCTGAAAATCAAAAGTGGTGTTGATATAGTTGTTGTTTCCAGGATCAAAAAGTGAATCACCAAAGATGAACAAAGCAACATGGGTTTCAGGCAGATTATGGCAGCTAATCAGGTTGAGAAAGGTTGTAAAAGACAGCAAGAAACAAAAATGGGCCCTTACGTTTGCCATCATGTGAAAAATAAAACTGGTTTGCTTTAATTTATGCTCTTCCCTCTTGACCAAACACATGCTTTTTATAGGATTCTTTTCTTTCAATTCAATATGAAAAGTGACAAAAAGGAAACAGCAAAATCTGCCTTTGGTTTGGAGGCGGCTTTAAAATGTGGGTTCACCATATCCGAATTAAAGATAAAACTGGTTAGGTGCTATCGTTTAAGACGTCGATATTCAAAGATATCTACAATCTCTCTCATTTCCTTTTCATTTTTAAAATTTTGAGATATATACTTTTTATGATACAAAGGAGATTACATTTTAAAAATAAAAAAAAAATTTAAATAATAAAATTTAAATCTTAAATTCACTAAATGTTACCATGTATTATATAAATCAACAAAATTAAAACATCAAATTCGTATTATTCGAATTATATAAAAACTAATAAAGCCTATGAACTGTCCGAATGATTGTTACCTTCAATGGAAGATAACTTATTTTAAGGTTATCTATTTTTTTTTTAAAGTAAATAGTAAATTGTAGGGAAACAAAAAACAAATGGATGAGTGATGACTCACAAGTCACAATTTTACTATACTGATTATGTAATTTTTTATTTTAGTGCTCAAAAAGGAAAATAATTTTTGATCCTACACTTTTGTTTTTGTTATTTTTCCCTTTTCACGTGGCAAAAATTTAATGATTTACTTTTAATTTTTGAAAATTGTATTATTTATAAATAAAATGACTTGAAAGTAAATAAGTTCATTTCACTAAGGCATGTCAATGGATAGAATATAAGATAGGAAAATATTTTTAATTCTCATTTTTTATTTTTTATATTATATTTATTTCTATACTTATATTTATGGATATTTTAAATTTATTTTTATTCTTGTTTTTGTGAGTATTTAATAAGTATGGGCAATCTCAGTACCTGTTGCTTTAAAAAAATAAATTTTTTTAATTTTATCTTATACATTTAAATATTTTTTATAAATAAATATTTTTTAAATACAAATATATTAGTTCTAATAAATTTAAAATAAATTTTATATTATTAAATAAAAAGTTAATTTAATAATATATAAAAATATATAAAATACGGGTATGAAATATATTTTATATTATTCATTTTTGTACCCATGCTTAATAAAAAATTTAAAATCATATTCATCATTATTTCTATATTTAAATTTAATACCCATATGTATTCTTATTAAGATAAAAAAATCAAATTTTTTATCAAATTTGAATAAGATTAGCATGCTTAATTTCAACTTTAAATTATCTAATAAAATTTTGTAATAGGATAAACAAAAGTGTAGCATCAAATAGTATTACTCAATAAATATGTTTGTGACTAATGAAGATAAGCAAATTATTTGATATTTAAATTTTTTTAAAAATAAGTAATTTAATTCATTTGGTTCATATATTCACTTTTAAAAAATAATTATTTAAATAAATAATATTAAAAAAATTGATTTAAAATCATAATGTATGATTTAATTTGGATCAATTTTTTTATTCTATTTAAATTAAGTTTAGTTTTAAATGTATATATTAAGTTTGGATAAAATTTAAGATTAATAATAAAAATTAAATAAAATAAAGTCATTCAAATTATATATTTTTATTAATTTATATATATTTAATTTTTTTATAAAATAAAAATAATTATTTTATATCTAAATTTATTTAAATATATTAAAAATTATATTAAAATAATATATTAAAAATTAAAGAATTAAATTTAAAAAATCCATGAGCCAAACTTAATAGTAAAATTCAGTTTGAAATAGATCCATTTAAAAAAAATAGATTCAAATTTTCATCGAATTTAAAAACTTATAATAGTATTTAAAAAAATTAAATTAAATCCCGTTATTAGTTATTAATAAGGAGGTGCATGCAATAATAGAGTTAAACTTCATAAATCCCAACAGAGAAACAATCCCAGTTGGCAATTTCCAATTACAAATATGAAATTAAACAAAGCCTAGAATTTAAAGAGGAGCAGCATCATAACCCAAGAAAGGCCTTCCACAAGAAGAAAGTTTAGGATTCCAGGGATAATAATCCTCATGCAATGTATCCTAAAGCTTGCGAAACCCATTCTTGGAAACCCCAAATCCAAACAAAAATTCAATGAACACCACCACCACAGCACAAAAAGAGAAAATTTTCTGCTTTTTGGGGGGATTTTTTATCTGGGTATTTTTGGTTTTAGTGTCTTTTTGGATCCGAGAGAAAAAAGAGAGTGAATTTTTGGATGGATGCTGCTCAGCTGGTGAGGTTGAGACGGTGGTTCGGTTGGGCCTTTTTTTTTCTTATAGAGTTGGCCTTTGTGGCCTATTAGAGAAAACATTTTCAGGGTCAATCAAAGTCCGCGTTCAATAGGCTTGCTAATACATCAATAATCAGTCAATAAATTAGATTAAAGTTATCCCCAAATCTTTGTTAGTCAGCCATTTGTGAAAATTGAAGCATAATTTCATGAAAAGTGTCTTTGAATTGCAATTGGGTTGGATAATTTACAGCATTTATTAATGGTTTGAGGTTTGTTGGAACATTTATTTAATTTTTTAAAGGGGATAATTGTAATTATAAGTTACAATGATATTTCATGTTTTGGAAAAAGGAAAACGGAGAAGAGAAAAGCGGCGAAAACGAGAGAAAATGAGAGGGGCAGAAACCTAATAAAAGTAAATAAAATAATAAAAATTTAGCCTCTAATTGATGAACTAAAAAATTAAGTATTAAAATTTTACTATTGAATTTGAATTATAAAAATTATTAGATATTTTCTGAAAGTTAAATGTTGAATATAAATATAATGTTTGATAATTGTAAAATATTGAATTTTAAAAATTTATCATTTTATATTTTTATCTTTAATTTTTCAAATAATGAAATATTGTCTTTAAGAAATAATAATTTAAAAAAATTTAAGAGAAAAATTTATTAAATATTTCATGTTTTAAGTGATAAATAGGTCGTTACCTACTTATGTTATTCAATATTTTTTGATTGAAAAATTTTTATTAAATGAATTTTAAAATGCATTATCAAGTGTATTGAAAAAAAAATTAAATTATTGTAAATTTTTATTTTCAATACCTAATCAAATAAGACTTTTTATTTTTAAAAATTATATAATTTATACTGCGAGCAATCAACTGTAGTAAATAAAGCCAAGCCATTAAGATCGAAGATTTTAAATTCTCAAAATAATTATGCAAATGCAATGAAATTTGTCAATGTGGGCAGCACCAAATGGTTTCTTGATGCATGTTGATGTGTTACAGGTCGAGACTTAAGCTTCGAACTCGTCCGACTCTAAGACCCGGGCATCCACTCATTCGACATCTCAGATTAATCTTCTTATCACGATTCACACCTCTTGTGAGGTATTATTCTCTCTGGTTCCCCTTACCTTATAGTTTTATCATATAAAAGGCGCCTCACAAGGAAGAGGTGATGTGAACTTTTTTATATCTTATTGATCCTCTTATTATGTTCGATGTGAGATTCAAGAATCTTATTTAGGTCTGTGATATTCTCTTTCATCCAACCTCGTGACGCCTTCGTCACGGAGGTTAGCCATTCTACCTACCTCTCTCGAGGCGTTTGACGTGGGTTGAACGGTTTAGAGGTAGCTCTGATACTACTTGTCATGGGTCGAGACTTAAGCTCTGAACCCGTGCGACTCTAAGACCCGGGCATTCACTCATCGAACGTTTCAAATCAGTCTACCTGTCACGGTTCACACCCTTATGAGGTATTATCCACTCTGACATCTTGACTTCACGATTTTATCTTACAAAAGACGTCTCACAAGAAAGAAATGGTGTGAACCCTTTTATATCCCAATAACCTTCTTATTATATTTGATATGAGATTCAAGACTTTTTTTTAGATCCGTGATAGGTGCACTACAATAAATTATTGTTGCAACACCATTGAAATGTATGAAAGGTTTTCTTTTATTTAATATCTGAAATAATTTTCAAAGAAAGTACGTTGTTGTTATAAAGTCAATTTAACTCTTATGGCGGACTCTGATAATTATAGTATTTTTTGCTTCCTCATGCGTCAAGGATTGTTAGCAATGGCTGTTTGGTAATGAATTTTTAAAATCACGAAAAAAGATTACAATTTTTTATTCCCCACTTGCAGTCTGTAAGCAATAATGTAAATTGTCCTGTTCCATGACCACATTCATATTCATACAGTGACCTTTTTTTTTAAAAATTTTTGCTTTGGGTTATCAAATTTGACCAAGAAAAAACAAATAGATCAAGGAAATATTTTGTCTTTCAGTGTGTTTTAAAATAAATGAATCCCAATTCATTAACTCGGATGTATTTTTATTCCAAAGATTTAAATATAGCAATAATTTAGTGAAATTCATACAAAAAAAAAAAGTTTATGCTTTTAAACAATTTGTCTCATAGAAAAAAAATACAAAAAAAATTACTTTCAACTTTGCATAAAATTTAAAAAAATAAAAAAAAACCCGTGCCTGACGGCTGAGCTTCTGATCTTCTTTCACTCTGTAAATTCTAGGAGCCTCCTAACTAGCTCTTGATTTTTCTTTTTCTTTTACGCATTAATTTTCTAAATATCTTGCCGGTCAAGATAACTTTAATTTTTTTATACCGTAGTTTGCGGATAAAAGATATTAAAATTCAAAATGTAAATTTATTATATATAAATTTTTTAAAATAATTATATAAATTAATTAAACTATTCTTTGAATTTAAATAACCTTAATTTCTATAGTCATCTTGGGTCACAGTACCCACCAATTTCATTGCCTTGGTTATAAATCTCTCATTTCTTGATTATAAATCTCAAAGGTTGGATAAATAAGAGTTTTATTTAATTTCTTGATAAAATTATTTTAAAAAAATAATATTTTAATATTTATGAAATTTAAATTTTGTATTCTTAAATTATAATATTTTGTGTAAAAAAATGAGTATTAATTCTTGTTAAGGGAATTCTAAATATACCACCGATTCTTCTCTCTACACCCCAATATTTTTTTTCTAAAAATATTCATATAAAAAATATTAGTTTTATCTTTTATTAAATTACAATTTTATTTTTTTTCACATTCCATTTATAAGACTTTTAGAAATAAATTTTTGAAAGTTTTAGAAAGCTCTTGAAAATCCATTTTCAAGAGCTTTGCCTTCAAAACTCTCGAAATTAGATTTCTCATAAGCTTTTAAAGTTTTTAGAAATAAATTTTTTAGAGTTTTTTAAAACTCTTAAAATTTATTTTCAAGAAGTATGATTTAGACAAAAAAAATTTTATACTCCATCATATTTTATTTAATGTTTAAAGTTCTTAAAAATAAAATTTGAGAACTTTAAAATTTTTTTAAAACTTAATTTTTAAAAAGCTCTCCAAATTCTTAAAAATAAATTTTCGAGAACTTGAAAATGAATTTTAAAAACCTTCAAAATTTTTTGAAAATTTATTTATAAAAAGCACGATTTCACCCAAAAAAAAAATTGAGGTTTAAGGTTTAAAATCAAGAAAAAATTAAAAGAGTAAAAAAAATATAATTTTTGTTACATGAGATGCATTTAAAAAAAAATAAAGATTTTTATTTTGAAAATAAAATGTATTTAGTAATAAAACATAAAGACAAAATTTTAAAACTCCCCCTCTTGTCAAAATGGATTGATTGTTACTTTGTTTTCATTATTTTTCTAGAATGTGATCACGAAAGACAATTCCAAATCAGGTCTGCGGTCTGCTTTCTGTGCAATTACTCCAGCCCAAGTATCACTATTTTATTCTAAACCACATGACTTTCAAAAGCTAAAGTTTATTGACTTTGAACATTTAAAGGAGTCTTAAAAATCACATTAATCCACCCAGGAAGATTTTGGATTTTATTTTTTTAATTTTTTCTTTGACTTTTTTATTTTTTCTCGGGTCCATACTGTTTTATTTTTTAACAAATAATGTAATTGAAGTGTAAAAAAATTATAATTTAAAACACCGACTGAATTATTGATATATGATTTTTTTGGTTACAGAATAAAGTTTAAAGGATAAGTACGTGAGCTGCTTGACCAACTCTGATGACTCACCCATACGATTTTACTTGTCGACTTGGCTTACCAAATAAAAATGTTCGGTACTTTTGGCATTACATATTTTATATTGGGTAAAGTTTTTAGCAGTTATTAGTAGAATTTTACTAGTGTTAAATCGTTATGAAGCTTGGGCAATTGTTTTTTTTTTTTTTTATATATATATATTCTATGTATACGTGATCCTTTGTACTATGTGATAATGTTCATGCAACTTTTAATTTCATGAATTTCTTTTATTATGTTATATATCCTTTGGTCAAAGATATATAATTAGTTTTTATTTTTTTCTCATCCTACAAGTAAATCTGTTCATGAGTAGAGTTGTTTGCCAAGATTAGATTTTAGACAAAAATTTTGGTCAATAATTTACTTTTATTCAGAAGATCTCAAATTTAGCGAATTATGAAATTTAATTTCGTTTTACAAAATTTATATATATAATATGAAATATATATCTCCTCTTTATAACAAACTTACTTTAAAAAAAAGGTTGAGAAAAACATATGAAAGGTCTCCACCAGGATGCAGGTTTAGAATGAGGAGGAAGGAGAGTTGCATTGGTAAAATTAAATTGATTTTCAATTTTCATACTTCAAAAAATTGTTTGAAATTGTGAGGCCATATAACATCGGAACCTCCACTCCACATTTCCTTTGCAAATTGTTGATAGGCCTTTTCTGAGGGATGAATGGAATCAAAGAAGAAATTTTCATCAGGATTCTTACACAATTCATACTCTTTTACCCCTCTCTTCCCTCCGCAGCTATCAATTCCTCGGTACAAACCAGAGCCGCAACATGCCGTCGTTGCATCCTTGAACCCTTTCACACCATATCATCATCCATACACAAAAATTGAAAAAAAAATTTCAGTTATTTATTAGTATCTGAAATACAAATTAAAAGATTTGATGCCAAAGTGGAAGGTTGGAAAGATCACATACCATATTTTGGAGGGTTGTTTAATCTTTCACCTGCAGTTTTATAGAAATTGTAATTTGAATATTTGAAGCCTGATAGCTGTTTCTCTATTTTCTGCAGGGCTTTGGGAAGTTCTCTGTCGTGCAGCTGGGCTAGCTTATTAACTTCATCATTACAAGAACCATTGCTTCCTATTTGTACTTTGAGGAGTGGTGTACAACCCAGAGGAGCAATATTTAGAAACCCAAACTTCCTTCCACCTTTCTTGTATACTTCCTATATCATTTTAATAGCTTAGTAATGGACAATACTGCATACACGTAAGAAACATACACATATGTACACATAAGGTGACTTTTTTTATTTTTACATAAAAGTTGAGAAGAAATTGTAAGTGTTGGATTCGAATTCTGTTAAAAGCCACATACTAAGGGCTCATGAACCAATTGAATTAAGCTCAGTTACAACTTTTTATTACGTTAAAGATTTATATCATATGTTTCTTTATGCATATAATCATTTTCATTAGTAATTGAGCAACTGTCAAAAAAGAGAAAAAAGTATGGTTAGAATTAGATTTTGTGTGTTTTAAGCATATTTACTTTGAGTTGAATAGTCAGGTTGCCAATCACCATGGCAACATACTCTACATCGGACGCGGTCCAGTTTCGGGTCAAGTAGTCGTTGCTTCCTATGCTAATCAAGTAAACAGCTCTGGACAGTAGTTTCTTGGCTTCTTCATCTCCTAGTTCTTGCCTCAGAGATTTCTCTACTTTCTTGAAATAGCTTACCTGAGTTTTCAGGTCTATAACCTGGAAGTCATAAAAAAGAGTAGGGAAAAAAAGAGACGTATTACAAACAGAAACAATCATAAGTATAACAAGTAATAGCAAAATAAGACCAATATGATGAGAAAACGGAACATACAAATCCTTGATTAGTTTCAACTAGAGCACCAGCTCCTCCTGATGCAAAGTTCACTCCATCAATGAATTTATGATTACCAGGTTGTAAATACGCTGGAATTAATGGCAACCCTGCAAACTCAGCTGAAACAAAATTATGAGTCAGTGGAGTTGAAATTGAGGTTGATGAAGGAAATAAAAACAGTCCGGGAGTTTTAGTTTTTTACCCAGAAAATCCGAAATCAGACGCCCATCAGAAAATCTGCCAGTGGGGTACCTGAAGAAGGTCTCACCATAGGGCCAGAAATTTGCCTGATAACGAAAAGTGGTGTTGATATAATTGTTGTTCCCAGGATCTAATACTGAATCCCCAAAAATGAATAAAGCGACATGGTTTTTGGGCAGACTATGGCAGCTTATCAGGCTGACAAAGGTTGCGTAGGCCAGCAAGGAACATATATGAACTCTTAAACTTGCCATGGGGAAATATTTATCTTATGTTTGATCTTCCCTTTCAATGTAACTGCTTTTTATAAGTTTTTTTTTTGGTTGACTTTAGTAAATGAACAGAAAAAACATCTGTTTGAAATATGTCTTTTTTTTTTTTTTTTAAGTTGCTTGTGGGTTTCGTTCCACCCCATACAAATCTACTTCTAGAAGAGAAGAGTATATCGTCAATCATTTATATATACAATTTTGTGAACTTTGAAAGTGTTAAAAGATATTAATTAAAATATTTGTAATAAATTTTAAAATTTAAAAGTCTTGAAAATGATGGACTAATATATTTTTAGTAAAAATATTTATAAAATTTAATTTAAATAAAATTTTTTATCATTAAACTTCTATTGAGATGCAAAATATGATTTTTATATGAAATTTAAATATTAAAAATAAATAAAACTGTCCAAAGCATATATAAGGATATAAAGTGATTGAATGTGTGAATAAGTGTCTTTATTTTTTTGATAAATTCCATTATTATGTTTTAGAGGCCATTGAATATGTGCATGTGAAAAAAATTAGTATATATATGTGTGTACATAGCAATAGTAAATGTAAGATTCAAAGTATCATTTTTTTTTATTAATTACATTGTAATATGCTAATGGAGTATTAGCATGTACTTTGGTCAAACTTTTGGATGTTACGAGTTGAGAAAACTTAGACGTATAATGTCCTCTTCAAGTGAATTAAGTTGATATAAGTTAGAGGGTTATGAGTAGTTTAGGAGTTTAAAAAAATTACTTAGTAATATTGAAATGAGTGTTTTATATGAAAGTATATAGCATTTTTCATAGTATATATACACTTTATAGTTTGTATATATAGACACAAATTTCCAAGTTTGAAAGTTCATTTCAAGACCCAAAATTTCCAATAAAACATTAAACAATTATATTTTCACATGAAGAACTTTAAGTTTCCCGATTTCACTTAAGACTTGGATAGTTGAATAATGTAATAATTTAGTACTATAATACTTTAGTATGAGCATTAATGTAGTTTCCTTTTGGTTTCATGGAAGTCTTCTTCTCCCCGCTGTGGAGCCAACATGTCCTTCAGAAATGACAAGTTTTTCTTGACTGCCGTTTTGGCCACGATCCGTTTAACCCAACAGCAGAAAACAAAATAACAAAAAGGATGATGTTTCCTCGCTTGTGGATGTGGGCGTGATTTTCTTGCAAAGACCCGTCCATTTTCAGTGAAGAGTGGTTCATGGATTTAAGTCATTTTTCTTACAACTGGTATACAAACTTTGAAAAGTATTCTTCTAGAGCATTTTAAGTCATAAGACCACTTTCAATGGGAATGTGGAGGAGGGTGTGGTCAAGGACGGATCCAGGATTTATACTCAGTGAGGGTAAGAATACATACATATGGTACTAAATATATAAGTTAACTAAGATGCATAAAAAACTATTTTAATATATATAAAAATAACATATTACTATTGTTCTCTACTACATTTCATATTTTGAAAGCATTGTAAAGTCTTTTCATTATCAATATTACAAAATATATCTTTCTTTATATATGTAACCAAACAATCATTCATCCAAAAATCTCTCATTCGATTACGCGAACGTTTTTTCATAATCTTCATAACAGAAAAAGCTTTTTCAACTGATGTAGTAGAAATTGATAATAACAAAGCTAATTCCACAAGTATACCAATAGATACACAAAATATTTCTTTGTCTCAATAAGTTTCATGAAAAGGTTACTAATACTTTTCAAACTTGTAAACTTATCATGAGATCTTAAATCAACAATGTAAGTTTTAAGTTGATTGTCAAGAACTAGTAGCTCAACATCAAAAATTCAGTTGGATAAAATTGAGCAAGACGAATCAACTTTCCTTATCAAAAGTTGTAAAAGAATCACAAGGATTTAAATAAGCTACACAAAGAAATAACTTCATATTTATTTCATTAAAATGATATATTGTTGAGCTCTTGAAGTTGCATATCAATTACCATATAAAACAACTTAACCTGATAATAATGTAAATTTATCATTGTTAGAGCATTGCGTCAAGGTCTTCCACGAGTTACAAACATATCATCCATATTTGGGATGCCAATATTGTTTTTCTCACAAAATAAAGAAACCTTTTTATGCAAAGATTCCCATCCATTATCTCTCATTATTTGTAGTTGTTGCTTCGCTATTTTTACCAATGCCATCGCATTCACAATATCTTGATCTCGCCTTTGTAATGTCCAAGGACAATTCATTTGTAATCCCTAAGATATTTTTCATCAAATGCAAGTTAAAAGCAAAGTTAAAAGCAAAGTTGAATCTAATAAAGTAGAAGCTTCACTTCTTTGCTTCGAGCTAATTCCACCATCCACAATAATTTTAAGTACATCAATGATGGAATTAAACATAAAGATCAAATTTATCAAAATCCCATAATGTAAACCTCTTCGTGTATCCCCAGCTTATTGAAAACTTATTTCTTGGTTTAAACCCTTTTTCGTAGAAAGTTCACATACTCATATTGCCTCAGCAACTTTATCAAGTTGTTTTTCTCAAAGAACATCTCTTTGTTTACATGCAGCCTTGACAATATTCATCACATTTGTCACAATGTTGAAAAGTAATGCAATTTGAACATGATTCTTTACGACGGCTACAAGTGTCAATTGAAGTTGATGAGCACAACAATGAACATAGTAAGTAGATGCATTATCTTTCATGTTCAAAGTTTTTAATCCATTGAATTCACCTTGTATGGTGCTTGTTCTATCATAACTTTGCCCATGAATCCTTGACATACTGAAATTATGCTTAGAAAATAATGCTTCAATAGCTGCTTTAAGTGACAAAGTAGTTGTATCACTGACATGTATTATACCCAAAAAAACGTTTAATAACATGCCCTTTAGAATCTATATAGCGCAAAGCAATAGCAACTTATTCTTTGATTAAACACCATGAGATTCATCAAGTAAAATGAAAAATAATCCATCTCCAAGATCTTTCATGATAGTATTGATAGTCTTAATTGCTATAGCACGAACAAGATCTTTTTGAATATCATATGCTATTATTTTTAATTTCCTGATGCATTCTCCAAGACAACACTATTGATGGTTTTATTATAATTGACAAGAAATCTAAAAAGCTTAAGAAAATTTTCTTGATTATGAGAATTCTCAGTTTCATCTCTAGCACGAAATGTCAAACCTTGATATAAAAAAAAGCGAATACAATCAAGTGTCACAGTTAAGCGAACTCGATAATTTTTTCATGCTTGATCATATTGTTTTGCAAAAGCAAATTGAATATATTGCTTTTGATTTGGCAAATCTTGACAACATTTTCAAGCTTTGTTATGAGTACTATTAGGACCTCCAACATGAATATCAAATCTTTTTTCTTTTTTCAATTTGTGAATCCATTTGAAACAAAAAAAAAAATCACTACCTGCTTGCTCTCCAATATCTGTTCTATAAAGATAACAACATAAATAAAAAGCAGCATCCTTTTCTATACTATATTTCAACCAATTAGCATAGTCTTTGAACCATGTAAAATAAAATGACGTAATGCCTTTCCAATTTTTCTTTGGGGAAAATTATGTTCATAAGGTTGACATGAAACTTTTACAAATAAGCTCTTCGAACTTTGTTTCTATAATTAGTATTATAGTTCAATTTTTTCGCAACCCAAGAATCGAAAGAAGGTAGTCTAAATTTAATTCAACACGAACTTGCTTTGTACAATGTTGTATGCCATTAGAATTGATTCAAGATGATTCTTAAAAATTTGACTTCCTCTTAATAATATGTTTCTTCATAACTAATTAAATTAAATATTTTAATTTATGTAATTTATAAAAAATAAGAATACATATTCAAAATACAATTATGCATGTTAATGAAGATCAATTGACTATATATTTGAAATATATGAGTAAAAATGCAATTCACATACTGTAACTGTACTGCTATATAAAAAATTGGATAGAATTTCTAACTAATTTTATAATCTCCATATAAAAAATTAATTTTTACCAAACTTAAATTATTAGTTGAATGAGTAATAACTAAAAAAATAAAGAAAAATATAGAACATAAAAAATTCAAACATGATAAAAAATATAAATGCTATCAATAACATGAATACATGATCAAATTATTTCATCAATATAACAAATTTCAAATAATAAATAGACACTATATATAAAAATATATAAAAAAATTGATTGACTAATTGTAAAATTATATAAAAAAAATAACTTGAACATCTTGTTAGAGTAAGAAGATAACCAACTTGTAATTTGTTTCTTCAGTTTAAAGAACTTTTTTTTTTTCTCTTTTTACTTCTTTAATTTTCTTCCCTGGTTCTCTCTGTTTTTGTTTAAAAACTTGAAAGTAGCAAAAATAGGGAAGATGGACGAAAATGAAAGACTGATTACTTTTATTTACAATCAATTCTATTTTTTTATAATGACCTTAAAATATTTTTTTATTTACAAATCTATCACTTCCAATTAATTTAAGTTTCACTTTTTCATATTATATATATATATATATATATATATATATATATTGAGTGGGGACATTATAAAAAAATTAAACTTTTTAAATATTTTTATAATGTATTTTTGAAGGGATATAGATCTCAGTGTGGGCAATTGCCCCAATGACCCCATTATGCATCCGTTCCTGGGTGTGGTGTAGTTTAATTAACGTAATTATTTTTAAGAAATAATATTTAATTTTAAAAATAATATTTAATAAATTTAAGATTTAATTTTTGACAATTATAATTTTTTTTATATATTAAGTATCAAACTTTACGTATAAAAAAAAGTTCTTGTTCATATAAAATAGGATCTGCAATATCTGAACTTGGAAGTGCATGTAGAAGCCTGGGTTTTAAACTTTAAACCTGATCGTTATGTTCAATTAATTAATTTTCCATAAAAAAATGTTTAGGGTAACTGACAATTATTGAGCAAATTTTTAGCTAATCATACAACCCGGATCCTAATAAGGTATTTATTACAGTATTTTATTTTGTTTTGGGACTAGGAATATAACCTTTCAATCCAAAGTCCTCCTAATGCCTAACAAAAAGAAAAAGATGGAAATTTACTTCGATCAATTTACTCTCTGAATTCAAATTCATTCAACTTAAATTTCTTGATTTCCTCGTATATCTTTTATACTACTTCTGGTACAGTTCACAATTTTCAAAATTTTTTTCTTGTGATTTGGGAGATTTTTGGATCTTATACCGTACATCTTTTCTAAGTGCTGATCCGATAAGCTTTTATGCCGAGTCCTAATGAATTAATAAAATGTTATTTTCACACATTTTCAATCAGATTTGAACCCTAAAAAAAAAAGATAAAGGCACACTCTTTTTGTTGCCAACCCTCAAAATTTTCAAGTTTGTACTTGTATGTTGATAACATTGGAATAGTATTTTGTTTCTGTTTGGGATACGGTAGTGATGTTGACCAGTGGACCCCAACTAAAGGATTATAGGAAAATCTTCTTTTTTTTGTAGGATATTTGGAATTTCATTTATTCAAATGAAGCAGGGGAAGCCTGCCAGGAGAACGGAACTAAACTACAAAGCAGTGAAGGAAGTATAAACAGAGCTACAAACAACAAAATTCAAACAGATTTCCACTAAGCTCCCAGTTGGTGAGAAGAACCTTATTAATGTCATCATCTGCAATGTGATTAAGCCCCTTCAATTCCGCAATGCAGTTCAAGAGTTTTGAAATTGATCTTTGACTTACCACCATGAAGCCTGATATTCCTTTCTATGTCCAACTCAGATAGATGTAGGCACACCAAGCCAAACAAAGCATACCCTTGAGCAAGGATTTAGCCAACTGGTCTTGGAAAAATATTGCTATGTATTATTATTAAAGAAAATTAAATAGTGCTTTGAGATTGTAAGGCCATGTCATTTTGGGGGTTCCATGCCACAACAGCTCTGCAAATTGCCGGTTGGCCCTTTCAGTGGGGTGACCAGAGTCAAAGAACATATATTCACTAGCCTTTTCACATAATTGATACTCTTTTATCTGCCTCTTCCCCCCACAGCTTGATTGTCCTCTGTATGGACCACTGCCACAGCATGCCATATTCCCCACCTTGAAACCTTCACAAAAATAAACCTCAAAATGTAACTTAAAAATATAGTGTTCCTTTTTTTTCTTACAACGAAGTATTATAGTCATGAGACTTACCATATTTTGAAGGGTTGTTTATTCTTTCACTTGAAGAAGTATAGAAATTATGATTTGCGAATTTGAATCCTTCTAATTGGTTCTCCAGCTTCTGGAGGGCTATGGAAAGTGCTTTATTGTGCAGATGTGCTAGTGTTGTTACTTTTTCGAGGCAAGAACTAGTGTTTCTTGCCACAAGCAGTTTCATGCCTGGTATACATCCCAATGGCCCCAAGCTCAGAAACCCAAATTTCCTTCCTCCTTTCTTATATATTTCCTGACACATTTTAAGTAAATGCAGATTATGAGCAACTGATATAAGAGAGAAAAACAAAGGGTAGAATCATATTTCTATATTTAAATATGATTACTTTGATTGAAGCAGTAATGTTGCCAATCACCATTGCAACATATTCTTCTTTGGAGTAGGATTGAAGCATGCTTGAGTTTTGAACAATAGAGACAAAGTAATCGTTGCTTCCTATGCTAATTATATATAGGGCTCTACCCAGCAATCTCTTGGCTTCTGCATCACCTAATTCTTGTCGCAACAATTTCTCAATATTCTTGAAATAACTTACTTGAGTATTTAGGTCTATAACCTGGATTAACCCAAAAGGAAAAAAAGAAAAAAAGTAGGAAGGGAAAGAAAATGAAAAAGTAAACAGTGGTTAGAATTAGAAATGCTACCGTTAAAGCTGCATCTAGCAGATCTCGGTTTAAATCTCTGTACATGCAATTCTTTTCTCTATCCTGCGAACTTTTTTATAAAAATAAAAATAAAAAAAATAGAAGAGAAAAAGTCATAGCAATATACTTTTCATTCTAAATGCTAGAATATAACTATAATTACTATGTATGGCTATGTTTGTGTCATCTAAAGTGACTTCAATCAATAAATAAGCTAATGAAAAAACATCACATACAAATCCTTGATGAGTTTCAACCAGAGCACCAGCTCCTGCAGAAGCAAAGTTCACCCCATCCATAAATTTATTGTTACCAGGTTGTAAGTATGGTGGGATTAAAGGTAACCCTGCATACTCCGCTGCAACATAATTTTGAGAATCAGAAGAGTTTTTATTTGTTTATTATTTTTATTGAAGTTGCTATAACAAAGAGAAAAACAATTGAAGTGCTTTACCAATGAAATCTGGAATAAGACGCCCATCAGAAAATCGTCCAGTGGGGTACTTAAAGAAGGTTTCTCCATATGGCCAAAAGTTTGCCTGATAATTAACAGTGGTGTTGATATAGTTGTTGTTTCCAGCATCAAAAAGTGAGTCACCAAAGATGAACAAAGCAACATGGTTTTCTGGCAGATTGTAGCAGCTGATTAAGCTGAGAAAGGTTGTATAGCAAAGCAAGGAACAGATATGGGTCCTTAAACTTGCCATGTGAAAACCGAACACTGGTTTGCTTTATGTTATGCATTTCCCTTATAGTTCAATGTCACATACTTGTAGGGTTCTTTTTTTATTTTTCTTTGTTGACTGTGCTGCAGAAACAGATATAAAATACAGTCTGGATTGTGGGTTGCGTTGGCTTGGAGACGTTGGTCCACGACTCGACCTAATATCAGAATAATAAAACAGATATTCCAATCAGTAAGCCTTCGTAGTGCCCAAGGAAAACGTGGATAGAGTTTACCAAGATTTTATTTAAACTTGGGCAACCAGGTTCATTGCATATATAACTACTTGGCCTTTATATTATCTGATAAGATTCAAATGAATGTTTATTGGACTGCAATTTTTGAATTTTTTTATATTTGCTGGTTAGTAGTTTTTAATTTGATCAGTTAAATACATATTTGGTCCCTAAATTTTAAAATTTTTGTCATATTAGTATTTTAATTTTTTTTTATCACATTAGTATTTTAATTTTGAAATCTATTATCACGTTAGTACTTTTGTATAATGTCGTTAGTCAATTTTGCTAACGTGACATTAACATTTAACATTATACTGATATGCGTAAAAAAAAGTTCAATCAATATTATAACATCATTATTACATTAGCACAAAAAAATTCAAAAAAAAATTTAAAAAGCTCTAAAAAATTAAAAATTTAAAAAAGTTTTAAAGAACTTAAAAAGATTTTTAAAAAGTTTATTAAAATTTTTAAAACTTGAAAAAAATTTAAAAATTTCAAAATATCAAAACAATTCTAAACATTTTTTAAAAAATCTAAAACATTTTAAAATTTTTTAACATTTATAAAAAAAATTTTAATTTTAAAATATTAAGAATATTAAAAATTTTTAAAAAATTCTAAAAGTTTTTTGAAAATTCTAAAAATTTTTAAAATTTCAAAAAATTTGAAAAATTCAAAAATTTTTTTAAAAGATAAAAAAAATTCAAAACAATTATAAAAATATTTAAAAATTTTGATAAAATTTTTAAAATATGTGTGAAAAAGTTATCGTTTACATCTGTTTAAAACTTTTGATGCTGTTAAGAGGTAAAAATGTAAAATTGTTATTTTTGTTCTATTTTAACAATTTGCATAGCTTCAATACATGGTATTAAACTTATCAGAATAATTAAACTTAGTACAGTTGATATGGGTGAAAAAGCTAACATTTACGTTTATTTAGGACTTTTTATGTCGTTAAAAGGTAAATTGCAAAATTAATAATATTATTCTATTTTAATAGTTTGGATAGTTTTAATACATGATATTAAACTTGTCCGAATTATTGAACTTGATTTCTACGGTTGATATGTATAAAAAAATTATCGTTTACGTCTATTTAGGACTATTTTTGTTGTTAAAAAGGCAAAAATACACATTTGCTGTTATTATTTTATTTTAACAGTTTAGATGGCTTTAATACATGATATTAAATTTTTTCAAATAGTTTATGTGAAAAAGTTACTGTTTACCTTTGTTTAAGATTTTTCGTGCCATTAAAAGGTAAAAATATAAAATTGTTATTATTGTTCTGTTTTAACAGTTTGCATAGCTTCAATACGTGATATTAAACTTTTTCGAATGATTGAACTTGATTTTCACAGTTGATATATATGAAAAAGTTTTTGTTTACCTCTGTTTAAAATTTTTTTTGCTGTTAAAAGGCAAAAATACAAAGTTGCTATTATTGTTCTGTTTTAACAGTTTGGATAGTTTCAATACATGATATTTAACTTGTTCAAATGATTGAATTTGGTTTCCATGATTAATATGTGTGAAAGGCTAAAATGTTTTAATTGTTTACGTTTGTTTAAGACTTTTGTATTGTTAAAAGGCAAAAATATAATTTTACAGTTATATTTCTATTTTAACAATTTAGATAGATTAAATATATGATATTAAACTTATTTAAATTTTTGAACTTGATTGACATGTTTAATATGCATGAATAAGTTGCAGTTGATATGTATTTAATAATAACATATGTTCTTATATAGAAGTTTGAGATGAGTGAAAAAATTGGATGTGTGAAACTTTTTCGATTAACTTACACAAAAAAGACGAATCTTACTTGAATGTTGAAACATAAAAAATTGTGGTAATTTGTTACATTTGTTTTATACAAAAAGTAAATATTTACTATTTAAAACATATTATGAATTAATCATTAAGTTTGATATTTTATCTGATTAATTTACATGAGAAAGCGAAAAAAAAATGGTTGCTGAGATTGAAGTAGCATATGATGGTTCTGTCAAAATGCAAGAATTGAAAAATCATACTTTCACAGAAGTTGCTAGAAAAGAAAGACATGGACAGGTTCGAGGCCTTGAATTAGGTTTAACACCATCTAGCTACTATGTACGTAGCTCTCAGCAATTTACATTCTCAGCAAGTCAATCTTCACAAGACATTTTTATATTGAGAGAGGAGTTGCAAATTATGCAACAACGTTTCCAGCAAATGGAAGCAGAAAGAGAACATGAGTGTGCTAAAATTGAAGAAGAATGTGCAAAAATGAACCAAGAACATGCAAAATTTTAGCAATTGCATAATCAATTTGATATTCTTATGAATTTTATGCAACAATAATTTTCAGGAACTAATCTAAATGTTCTATCAACTCAGGTATTATATTTAGTAACTATTTATATTTTTTAATATAAAAATAGCTTATTATTAAGTGTTAAAATTTGTATAATATTATTCAGTAGGTTATTGAGCACACTAGTGACAAATGTGAAAAAAATCCTTCATCAAATGGTAGTTTTTCAAATTTATGTAGTCATTAATTTCATATATTTAAAATTTTTTTGTTAATGTACTAAAATAATTTGAATGTTATTGCATGTATTAATAAACTTTGTGTTACATGCATATTTGAATAAAATTATGTATTTATAATATTCAGTTTATGAATTTAAGTTCATTTTTATTTCTTTTAATATTTTTATTTAATGATAATAATAAATATTAAAAGAAATTTTTTTAAAAAAGTAAATTTCTTAATTTCACTGCGTTTGTATTAAAAAATACCACTAAATATTAAATTAACAGCATTTTTTTTATATAAACATCACTAAATTAACGACGATTGTGCTTACAAATGTAGTTAAATTAACTACATTTCTTATAAACGATGTTATTTTTCCCAATAATAGTATAGCTAACGCTCTTAGTGGCGTTTTTGACAAACGCTTTAAATCTTTTAGTGATGTGTATAAACACCGCTAAACGTTAAAAAAAATGTTATTAAAAACATAAACTCCTGTGGTGTATATACACAAATTTTCAAGTTTGAAAGTTCATTTCAAGATCCAAATTTTTCAATAAAACATCAAACAATTATATTTTCACATGAGGAACTTTAAGTTGAGGAACTTTAAGTTTGCCGATTTCACCTAAGACTTGGATAGTTGAATAATGTAAGAATTTAGTACAACTTTAGTATGAGCATTAATGTAGTTTCCTTTTGGTTTCATGGAAGTCTTCTTCTCCCCGCTATGGAGCCAACATGTCCTTCAGAAATGACAAGTTTTTCTTGACTACCGTTTTGGCCACGATCCGTTTAAGCCAATAGCAGAACACAAAATAACAAAACGGATGATGTTTCCTCGCATGTGGACGCGGGCGTGATTTTCTTGCGAAGATCCGTCCATTTTCAGTGAAGAGTGGTTCATGGATTTTAAGTCATTTTGCCTTACAACTAATATACATACTCTGAAAAGTAGTCTTCTACAGCATTTTAAGTCATAGGATCACTTTCAATGGGAATGCGGAGGGGGTGTGGTGTAGTTTGATTCACGTAACTATTTTTAAGAAATAGTATTTAATAAATTTAAGATTTAAATTTTTGCACTTATAATTTATTTTTTTTATATATTAAGTTACAAACTTTTACGTATCAAAAAATGTTCTTGTGTATATAAAACAGGATTTGAAATATCTGAACTTGGAAGTGCATGTAGAAGCATGGGTTTTAAACTTTAAAATGTTTGGCTCACAACCTGATCTTTATGTTCAATTAATTAATTTTCCATAACAAAATGTTTAGGATAACTGACAATAATTGAGCAAATTTTTAGCTGCTGATGCAACCCGGATCCTAATAAGGTATTTATTACAGTATTTTATTTTGTTTTGTGACTAGGAATATAACCTTTCAATCCAAAGTCCTCCTAATGCCTAACAAAAAGAAAAAGATGGAAATTTACTTTGATCAATTTACTTTCTGAATTCAAGTTCATTCAACTTAAATTTCTTGATTTCCTCATATAACTTTTATACTACTTCTGGTACAGTTCACAATTTTCAAAATTTTTTTCTTGTGATTTGAGAGATTTTTGGATCTTATACCGTACATCTTTTCTAAGTGCTGATCCAAGTAAGCTTTTATGCCGAGTCTAATGAATTAATAAAAAACTATTTTCACACAACTTTTCAACAGATTTGAACCCTAAAAAATAAAGATAAAAGCACACTCTTTTTGTCGCCAACCCTCAATTTTTTTTTTGTTTGTACTTATATGTTGATAACATTGGAATAGCATTTTGCTTCTGTTTGGGATAGGGTTGTGATGTTGACCAGCACACACCAACTAAAGGATTATAGGAAAATCTTCTTTTTCTCGTTGGATATTTGGAATTTCATTTATTCAAATGAAGCAGGGGAAGCCTGCTAGAAGAACGGAACTAAACTACAAAGCAGTGAAGAAATTATAAACAGAGCTACAAACAACAAAATTCAAACAGATTTCCACTAAGCTCCCAGTTGGTGAGAAGAACCTTATTAATGTCATCAGCTGCAATGTGATTAAGCCCCTTCAATTCCGCAATGCAGTTCAAGAGTTCTGAAATTGATCTTTGACTTACCACCAAGAAGCCTGATATTCCTTTCTATGTCCAACTCAGATAGATGTAGGCGCACCAAGCCAAGCAAAGCATACCCTCGAGCAAGGATTTAGCCAACTGGTCTTGGAAAAATATTGCTATGTTTTATTATTAAAGAAGATTAAATAGTGCTTTGAGATTGTAAGGCCATGTCATTTTGGGAGTTCCACGCCACAACAGCTCTGCAAATTGCCGGTTGGCCCTTTCAGTGGGGTGACCAGAGTCAAAGAACAAATATTCACTAGCCTTTTCACATAATTGATACTCTTTTATCTGCCTCTTCCCCCCACAGCTTGATTGTCCTCTGTATGGACCACTGCCACAGCATGCCATATTCCCCACCTTGAAACCTTCACAAAAATAAACCTCAAAATGTAACTTAAAAATATAGTGTTCCTTTTTATTTTTACAACGAAGTATTATAGTCATGAGACTTACCATATTTTGAAGGGTTGTTCATTCTTTCACTTAAAGAAGTATAGAAATCATGATTTGCGAATTTGAATCCTTCTAATTGGTTCTCCAGCTTCTGGAGCGCTATGGGAAGTGCTTTATTGTGCAGATGTGCTAGTGTTGTTACTTTGTCAAGGCAAGAACTGGTGTTTCCTGGCACACGTAGTTTCATGCCTGGAAAACATCCCAATGGCCCCAAGCTCAGAAACCCAAATTTCCTTCCTCCTTTCTTATATATTTCCTGACACATTTTAAGTAAATGCAGATTATGAGCAACTGATATAAGAGAGAAAAACAAAGGGTAGAATCATATTTCTGTATTTAAGTATAATTACTTTGATTGAAGCAGTGAGGTTGCCAATCACCATTGCAACATATTCTTCTTTGGAGTAGGATTGAAGCATGCTTGAGTTTTGAATAGAGACAAAGTAATCGTTGCTTCCTATGCTAATCATATATAGGGCTCTACCCAGCAATCTCTTGGCTTCTGCATCACCTAATTCTTGTCGCAACAATTTCTCAATATTCTTGAAATTACTTACTTGAGTGTTTAGGTCTATAACCTGGATTAACCCAAAAGAAAAAAAAAAAAAAAAGAAAAGAAAGGAGGAAGGGAAAGAAAATGAAAAAGTAAACAATGGTTAGAATTAGAAATGCTACCCTCAAAGCTGCATCTAGCAGATCTAGGTTTAAATCTCTGTATTTGCAATTCTTTTCTCTATCCTGTAACCTCTTTTATAAAAAAAAAAAAAAAGAAGAGAAAAAGTCATATAGCAATATACTTTTCATTCTAAATGCTAGAATATAACTATAATTACTATGTATGGCTATGTTTGTGTCATCTAAAGTGACTTCAATCAATAAATAAGCTAATGAAAAAACATCACATACAAATCCTTGATGAGTTTCAACCAGAGCACCAGCTCCTGCAGAAGCAAAGTTCACCCCATCCATAAATTTATTGTTACCAGGTTGTAAGTATGGTGGGATTAAAGTTAACCCTGCATACTCAGCTGCAACATAATTTTGAGAATCAGAAGAGTTTTTATTTTTATTTTTTTATTTTTATTGAAGTTGCTATAACAAAGAGAAAAACAATTGAAGTGCTTTACCAATGAAATCTGGAATAAGACGCCCATCAGAAAATCGTCCAGTGGGGTACTTAAAGAAGGTTTCTCCATATGGCCAAAAGTTTGCCTGATAATGAACAGTGGTGTTGATATAGTTGTTGTTTCCAGCATCATAAAGTCAGTCACCAAAGATGAACAAAGCAACATGGTTTTCTGGCAGATTGTAGCAGCTGATTAAGCTAAGAAAGGTTGTAAGCAAGGAACAGATATGGGTCCTTAAACTTGCCATGTGAAAACCGAACACTGGTTTGCTTTATGTTATGCTTTTCCCTTATAGTTCAATATCACATACTTGTAGCGTTCTTTTTTTATTTTTATTTATTATATTATTTTTTTGTTGACTGTGCTGCAGAAACAGGTATAAAATACAGTCTGAATTGTGGGTTGCGTTGGCTTGGAGACGTTGGTCTATGACTCTACTTAATATCAGAATAATGAAACAGATATTCCGATCAGTAAGCCTTCGCAGCGCCCAAGGGAAACGTGGTTAAAGTTTACTAAGATTTTATTTAAACTTGGGCAACCAGGTTCATTGCATATATGACTACTTGGCCTTTATATTATCTGATAAGATTCAAATGAATGTTTACCGGACAGCAATTTTTAAATTTTTTATATTTTCTGGTTAGTAGTTTTTAATTTAAGTTAAATACATATTTGATCTCTAAATTTTAAAATCTTTGTCATATTAGTATTTAAAAAAATTTTCTGTCAAATTAATATTTTAATTTTCAAATATATTATCACATTAGTACTTTTGTATAATACTATTAGTCAAATTTACTAACATGGTATTATTAATATCCAACATTATATTGATATGTGTAGAAAAAATCCAATCAATGTCTTAGCATTACATCAGCATAAAAAATTCAAAATTTCAAAAAGTTTTAAAAAATTAAAAAGTTTTAAAAAACTTTAAAAATTTTACTAAAATTTTTAAAACTTGAAAAAAAATTTTAAAATTTCAAAATTTCAAAGTTTCAAAACAATTCTAAAAATTTTTAAAAATTCTAAAATATTTTATCATTTATTAAAAAATTTTATTTTAAAAAATTATAAGAATTATAAATATTTTAAAATATTAAAAATTTTTAAAAAATTCTAAAAGTTTTGTGAAAATTTAAAAACTTTTAAAATTTCTAAAAAATCAAAAATTTCAAAAAAATTTTAACATATAAAAAAATTCAAAAAAATTTTAAAAATTCTAATAAAAATTCTAAAAATATTTTAAAATTTTTTTAAACTTATCAAAAAATTACTCAAAAAATTAAAAAAATTCTAAAACATTAAAAAAATTCTAACAAATTCTAACAAATTTTGGAAAATTATAAAAAAGTTTAAATTTTTTTAAATTTATAGAAAATTAAAAATAAGATGATTTTTATAAATTATAAAAACTATCATAATTTGAAAATTTACAAAAATTCTGAATATTTTTTTAAAAAATAAAATAATAAAATTTTCTAAAATAATAAAATTATACAAATCAATAAAGAAAATGTATAAAAAATTTTTGAAAATTTCAAGTTTACTTAATTATTTTTGAATTCTTTAAAATTACCGAGAAATTTTAGAATTTTTAGAGTTTGGAGTTTGAGAGCACCAAAAAATTGGTAAAAAAACGATACTGTCAGGTGGTTGCACTCAAGCTGTGACGCACCTTCGATTACCGTCTGATGGGTTGGTGATAATTTGGCGCCTTGTCTTTGGCTTCAATTTTTGATCTTATTTGTCAGCTACCCTTTTCCTTCACCCGATACGCCAATTAGAATATACTAAAAATTACAGCTTCTCACTCGCTTCCTTCCTTTACAGTTTAATTTAAATATTTTGGCATCTGGGTTGGGGGAGGGAAGAGTGTTTTTATTTCTTTCTTGTTTCACAGCTCAATTTCAAGTGTGTTATTTGGATCATCAAAGCTTTTCTAATAGCCATTCAAACTTCATCTAAGATCTACTTTGAGGTATAAAAAGAAACCCTTATACATATATGTTAATTAGTATATACTACAAATTAAGAAGAATTGTTGGAAAATCACAATCCATGAAAAATATTGAACCACAAATTGTGGAATGCAATCCGTGACAGAATCAAATTGAAAAGAACCGTGTAACAATCCCAGGATATTGTTTCCCTTTTTTTTTTGTTTGTTTTCTAAATAATAATTGGAAGAATTTTGTCAGATTATGCGACAATGCCCACTTGGATTGGAGCTCGTCATTGTCAGTAAAAAGCATCACAAACCATAACCTCTTCCTCTAAAAACAACCCGGATCAGATTATTACCGATTCTTTTTCAACTAGAACCTGCCTCGAACAAATTTGAACGGCTCCGATTGCTCAATAATTGGCAGTGGACCCCAACTGACTTGAGCTCCTGATCAAACCCGCCCCCTCTTACTAGATCTCGTGAAACACCACAGCTCCAACCCCTGTAACACTTCACAAATCCAACAAGAAGAACAGAAAAAAAAAAAACAATTATGAGAAGCAGTTATGATGCATAAAACAAAATTTTTAATATACATACTGCTTTATTATAAATTATCAATAATTTTTTACTTATATGAATTTATTTAATTAGAACATAAAAAGTTGTTATATTTGTTTATGTTGTACTACGTAGACATATTTGAAGTAGTTACATAACGATAAAAGATTCAGTTATATAGCACATTATTGATGGTTATATAATAATTATCGATTTAAATTTCAAAACATCTCTTTGATAGAATTGAAGAGTTAAATAGATCATTTTTACTATATCTAATATTTTATCAAAGTTAAAAGATATCAATTTTATTTATAAAAAAATGACTTAATCAAAGAAAAGAGTGAAGAAAATCTTTGAAGGTATCTAGCTCTTATTACTTAAGTTGATGATACTGATACTCAACTTGATAATCTTAATGTTCAAAGTGATGAGGAGGAAGACGGAAAAAAGACCCCAATGAGTTTGAATTGTGAAAAAAAAAAGAAGCATTTTTTTTAAGTTGCCTTATTGAAAATATAATTTATTACGTCATAATCTTGATGTGATGCATATAGAAAAGAATGAAAATTTTTTATTAGGACAATTCTTAATGTGAATAATGGATCAAAAGATGACTTAAAGAGTCGGCTTGACCTAGTTGATATGGGGATTCACCCTGACCTTCATCCAAAGTTGCTTCTTAATGACAGATATTTGATTGCCTCTTGCTTGTTTTGAGATTTCTAAAGATGAGAAAGATGTGTTTTGTAAGGTTTTGAAAAATGTGAAAGTTCTAGATGGCTATATGTCAATTATATCGAAATGTGTGAATCTAAAGGAGCGAAAACCTTCTTTATTGAAGTCACATGATTATCATATTTTGATGCAAGACTTACTTCCCATTGCTTTGCATTCATCAATGTCAAAGCAAGTCACTTCAGTGATAATTGAATTGAATAACATATTTAAAGCTCTCTGTGGGAAAGTTCTGAATATGGAAGAGCTTGACAAACTTGAAGATCGAGCCGTGATTACTTTATGCCATTTAGATAAGATTTTCCTTTCAAACTTCTTTACTATTATGATGCATTTGGTTATCCATATTCCATATGAAGAAAAAGTCGATGGATCAATTTATTATCAATGGATTTATCCTATCGAAAGATATTATTTGTTAATAGCTTGATTATGTTGTTAGTGTTGATCATATCACTCTAGTTAAAAAGATATATGACATATATTTTATGCCTTAGGTTTTTAAGCAGGTAAAGTCTTATTGTCATAATAAACGTTATTCGCAAGGTTTATTGCTAAAGGATATTTATGACATTTTATTCTCATTATTTGAAAGATGTTGAAACAAGATTTAATAGACCATCAAGAAATGTTGGTATGCAGTGTACTAACTTTGCTTATGGTTTTCTTTTTGAAAGTTTTGGACAACCAATAGACAAAGTTGAAATGGTGAAGTTAGATGATAAATCTTGGGTATAAGCACATCGATATATTCTTTTCCATCATGACTCAATTGAATTGTTTCGCATGTAAATTTTCTTACAAGGAAATAATTCATTCCATTAAGCATAATTTATCGTATTTTCTTATTGTTAATATTTTATCATGATGCTTTATAGTGAGTATAGAAATAATTTAAGAGCTCGTGCATATTATCGATGATCAAACCTTTGAGAGCTTGATAAGTTATTTACCAAAAACTTTCATGAACGGTTAAGAGCAACTGTAAGTAATGCCATACTTCTCATTATGAGAAATGTACATAGAATGCTTAGGGTATAAATAAAATTAATAACATATACATATTTATTCCACTTTTATAGGTTTGGAGTGGAAAGCTTGTTTAAAAAAGAGGTGAAGTATCTTTCATAAGATCTGAACAAGATTGTGAAACGATACAAAGATTTCATTATCAATGGATTTAGATTTCATACTAAATCCCATGAGTGATTTAGAAGTACACAAAATTCAAGAGTTATTGTTACTTCATCAACTACTAGCTATGCTAGTGCTAGAGACACAAACCCTTTAGAGGGAAATGTTGACTATTATGGCATGATTAATGACATCATTAAGTTGGATTATTATAACAAGTGAAAAGTTATTTTATTTTGGTGTGATTGGGCTGATGTGAATAGTGCGAGAAATATTAAGAAAGATCAATTTGGATTTACAATTGTGGATTTTTCTCAATGAATTCACACCAGACAACAACTTATCGATGAACTTTATTTTTTTCCTCTCAAGTCAAACAAGTTTTTTATTCTGAAGACTCCAAAGAATTGGGTTAGTTTGTTGTTCTTCGAACACACCTAGAGACTTATTTGATATGGGATCAGATACCAGAGATGAAATTAAATATGAAAATGAATATTTTTCTTTTGTTGAACAAAATTTGGAAGAAAATATCTCAAGTACTTCTGCTTAGTGGGTCCACGAAGATGTTAATGAAGACATTTATGAACCATGATAGATCATCCATATTTTATAATTCGAGTGTTTAAAACATAATATAATAAATACTTGTATGTAATTTATGTCGCATTCGCTTTTTGTATATTTATTGTATTGTAAATCATACATTATCTTTTAATTTAATTATATTGATATGTCTTTTATATATCGTTGGTTATGATTTCTTAACTTCTCAATGTCTTTATATATGTTCTTTACATATGTTTTTTATATATTTGCTTTTATGATGCAACTAAACTACAATGTAGAGGAGTAGATTGAAAAAAAAATATATAAGAGATATTAGTTCAAAACCGTTTGTGGTACCTGTTATTATTGGCTATGGATTGAATCCTTTGGAAGGAAATATACGTACTGTCAATTCTAACTCAGTTACTGCTAACTCTTCAACTAATATTGGATCTGGCAATATAGAAAGTCCAGGTTCAGATAGTATCTCGTCAATTGATTATGCGATTAATTTGAATACAGATATCATAAACCTCATATTTAGATTTTGATTATAATGATTAAAGTATTGGTAATTTGCAAATTGATTTTTTATTTTTTGTAATTGATAACAATGGTCAACAGAGGATCAGAGGCTGGGCAATTTTAAAAGAATTATTTGCACTACCTCTAAAAGAGCATATTATAGTATCTGCAAATTTTGATAGGCAACCAATTGATGAAGAGTCTCAACTGTTAGCTGGATTTCTAAGCATGATTGCCTATAATGGAATGAAATAGCCTATTCATTACGAAACATGGCATAAAGTTTTAGTAAAAGTTAAGGCCGATGCTTTAGACTTTATTGAGGTACTAGTATAATTAATTACATATAAAATATTAATTATTTTAAATTTAGTTTATTGATTAAAACTTTTCTTTTTGTATTATTAAGTCAAGATTTATACTTGAAATACTAACTTTATTTGGTCATTGGGAAAGAAATGGAAAGACTATAAGCATAATTTAGAGAAAAAGTATTTCGATCGAAATATTACTATAGAAGCCACAATGAAAAATCTACCTCGTAATGTGATTAGGTGGTAATATGAATGATTAGTTAGATTTTGATTCTCAAGAAAAGGAGATGTACTAATTTATAACTTTTAATATTAGTTTTAATATAGAAGGTGTTTTATGATTTAAGTTGAAAATATTTGTTTTTCTACCATATACGTAATTATTTTTTATGACAGGAAAGAGAACAGATTAGGATTGGTAGCAGAAAGCAACAGAAATATAGCCACATAAGTGGATCAAAAAATTTTGCCAGAAAGCAAAAAGAAATAGTAAGTTTATGATATTAAACTTATATGAATGAATGACTTCGTTTCCATTGTTGATATATGTGTCGTAATTTACAATTTATGTCTGTTTACAAATTTTTGTGCCGTTAAAAGGTAAAAATGTAAATTTACAGTTATTATTTAGTTTTAATAGTTTTGATAGTTTCAATGCATGAAATTAAACTTATCCTAATTATTGAACTTAGTTTTTATGGTTGATATATATGAAAAAGTTATTATTTACGTCTATTTAGGACTTTTTATGTCATTAATAGGTAAAAATATAAATTTACTGTTAATGTTCTATTTTAACAGTTTAGATAGCTTCAATATATGATATTAAACTTGTCCAAATGATTGAACTTAGTTTTAACAGTTGATATGTGTGAAAAGTTATCATTTACATATGTTTAAGACTTTTTGTGCTATTAAGAGGCAATTGTTATTGTTTTATTTTAACAGTTTGCATAGCTTCAATATATGGTATTAAACTTGTCGGAATAATTGAACTTGGTTTTCATAGTTGATATGTATGAAAAATCTAACATTTACGTCTGTTTAGGATTTTTTTATACCGTTAAAAGGCAAAATGCAAATTTATAATATTGTTCTGTTTTAATAGTTTGGATAGTTTCAATACATGATATTAAACTTGTTTGAATGATTGAGCTTGGTTTCTACGGTTGATATGTGTGAAAAAGTTATCATTTATGTCTATTTAGGACTATTTTTACCATTAAAAGGCAAATATACAAATTTACTGTTGTTATTTTATTTTAACAGTTTGGATGGCTTTAATACATGATATTAAACTTTTTGGAATCATTGAACTTGGTTTTCGTAGTTAATATATATGAAAAAGTTACTGTTTACCTTTGTTTAGGATTTTTCATGCTATTGAAAGATAAAAATACAAATTTACTGTTATTGTTCTATTTTAACAGTTTGGATAGTTTCAATACATGATATTAAACTTTTTTAAATGATTGAACTTGATTTTCACAGTTGATATATGTGAAATAATTATTGTTTACTTCTGTTTAGGACTTTTTTTGCGGTTAAAAGGTAAAAATACAAAATTGTCGTTATTGTTTTGTTTTAACATTTTAGATAGCTTCAATACATGATATTAAATTTGTCCAAATGATTGAATTTGATTTCCATGATTGATATGTGTGAAAGGTTAAAATGCTGTTATTGTTTACATTTGTTTACAACTTTTATGCTGTTAAAAGGTAAAAATATAATTTTACAGTTATATTTATATTTTAACAATTTAGGTAGATTAAATACATGATATTAAATTTATTCGAATTTTTGAACTTGATTAATAGGCTTAATATACATGAATAAGTTACGGTTGATATGTATTTAACAATAATATATGTTTTTATATAGGAGATTGAGATGGGTGAAAAAATTAGACATGTGAAACTTTTTCGATTAACCCACATAAAAAAAGACAGATCTTACTTGAATGTCGAAACATAAGAAATTGTGATAATTTGTTACATTTGTTTTAAACAGAGAGTAAATATTTACTATTTTAAACATATTATGAATTAATCATTAAATTGATAGTTTTATCTAATTAATTTATATGAGAAAATGAAAGAAAAAATTGATGCTGAGATTGAAGTAGCATCTGATGGTTTTGTCAACATGCAAGAATTGAAAAATCAAATTTTCACAGAAATTGCTAGAAAAGAAAGACATGGAAGAAGACAAGTTCAAGGCCTTGGATTGGATCTAACACCATTTAGTTACTATGGATATAGCTCTCAGCAAGTTAATCTTTGCGAGACATTTACATATTGAAAGAAGAGTTGCAAAGTATGTAACAACATTTTCAGCAAATGGAAGCAAAAAAAGAACATGGTGTGCTAAAATTGAAGAAGAACATGCTAGAATGGATCAAGAGCGTGCAAAATTTTAGTAGTTGCATAATCGATTCGATATTTTTATGAATTTTATGCAACAATAATTTTCAAGAACTAATCTAAGTAGTCCACTAACTCAGGTATTATATTTAGTAACTATTTATATTTTTTAATATACAAAATATCTTATTATTAAGTGTTAAAACTTGTATGATATTATTCAATAGGTTTTTGAGTACGCTAGTGACCAAAGTAAAAAAAAATCTTTCATAAAATGGTAGTATTCCAAATTATGATTAATGTTGAGAAATCAACATGCACACGTAGTACTCACGTGCAAAATAGCAAGCTTAAATTAATAATAAGAACATACAAATATATTTATTTCAGGCTAATTAAAAATAGCCTACTCCAAACTCAATCCACTAATAAAATAATTTTTATAACATGAGACTTTTGGAATAAGAAAAGTCATCAAAATTTTTTTACTCAAAATTTAACCCAAAACCCAATTACACCTTTTTAATAGCCTACTCACCTAGCTATTCTCTTGGTGTCTAACTATCCGGGATTACCAAATCAAAACCAAAACATCTTATTTATAAGGGTAAAGCCCCTTATACTTTTACTAAACTCTCGATGTAAGATACAAGATAAACTTAAAACTCTTATAACTTTCAATGTGGGACTATGAGATTCAAGGTAAATCTCAACAAATCCTCACTTGACTTGAATCTCTAAACACTTTAACAATATTTGCAAAGGTAACACACTTACCTTTCTTCTTTTTTTCATCACAGAGATCCCAGCTACCGAGTCTCCATCAAACATGTATAAGTGACTTTAACCTTATTCCCTTATAGAATTACACTACCTTTCTTTTACACTTTCAACGAATCATTACTACCATAGTATGTGTACCATCGAGAAGCTAACTCACCCAAAACAATTAAATTGTAGCTATAACTCGATATATATCTTACATGATGAAGCATCTTAACAACATCATTGTGAGATCTAAGGCGAACATTCCCAATGCCTTGAATCTATAATTTTTCGTTGTTAGCAACCATAATATCCTCATACTTTTCATTCTCATCCAATTTTATAAAGTAACTCTTATCATTGCAAACATGGACTGTAGCAGTCGAATCTAAAATCCAACTTTTATCACTTTTCAAAGTTTGAGTCTCATCCATAGAAATCATTAAAATGACATCATCATCATTAAACATAATAACAACAGTATCACTCTTTCTTTCATCCAAAATTTTTTCATCATTTGCCCTTTTGAAAGTAGCTATATCTCTTTTTAGCTTCTTACTACGTACCTGATATGTCTTTTTTCATCGTAATAATAGCATTCTATAGCACTGTAATCTTTGTTTCTTGACTTGGATCTCCATTTTGATCCATAAATCTTCTTTTGAGTCTTCTCTCGATCAAAACCCCTTTACAACTAGTGTTTTCCCCATAGGTGATGAGTTTTGTGTTCCTATAAACTTTTTGTTCTCACACAATAGGATAATCACATCATCCAACTTTAAAGTAGACCTATCCATTAATAAAATCTGAACTAAAGGCCTATAAGACTTGGGCAAAGATGATAGCAAAATTAAAGCCTTCTCTTCATCTTCTAACTTATCAATAAAAATCATCAGCAATTGAGAAACCAATCTATTAAACTCATTTAGGCGATTATGAAGACTTGTACCTTCTTTTATATTTAAAAAATATAGATCCATCTTTAAATATAATCTGTTAGTCAATGACTTCGAAGCATAAATACCCTCAAGCTTATCCTACAAACTTTTCAGAGTACTTTCAGTCAACACATTATATTTTACCTTTAAGGCTAGCGCTAATCTTATAGTACTAACAGCTTTCTTCTAAATTCTATTCCAATTACCGTTAACCATTCCCTCAGGCTTACTACTCTCTAATGCTTAATCCAACCCTTGTTGTATGAACAAATCTTGAATCGTACTTTGCCATAACATAAAATAACTATTTTCATTCAAACTTAGGCATAGGCATACTAGATATACCTTTTTTAGACATATTGAAATACTTGCTTCACAATCTCTTAGGCCTATCTTTTCTTCCCACTAACCTCAAACCTCGAACCTTGCTCTAATATCACTTGTTAGGCTAAAAGCCCCAATCCAATCACAACAGTGAAAATGAAATTAAACAATTAATTAATCACACAAGAGACAACAATTTAATGTGGTTCGATCCAATTGACCTAGTCCACGGATGAAAAATAAGATCTATAGTTGTAGAGAATTACAAACATACATCAAAATGTATGAACCATTTAATAATCAATACTCATAGAGCCTTTCAATCTCTTCTAGTTCTATGGAGTATTTTTAACCCAAACAAACATATACCTATGTGTACCATTTTAACACAACCAAACACATACCCATATACAATTATACATCATACCTATGTGGACCCTCTTAGGCTCCTCTAGTCCATTCAAAAATAAACATACACACCCATAAGATGTAAATCTTCAGTAGTCTTATAGAGTATCTACTCGTAAAATCCTACAACTCTCTTACATCATTTTCTCATACCTAACCTTATAAAGACTTCACTTATTTATAATCATACAAACCTACTTATTAAAAATTTTTTTCTTTTAGAATTCTTTTTCTACAAGTCAAACTTGCCTATTAAGAATTCTTTTCCTTTTAGAATTCTTCTTTTACAAGTTTTCTTGTCCATCAAGCAATATCTGGTCAATCCCAAACAAATTTCTTATGGGATTGGAGTCATTATTCCCAACAATTAAGCCCCTTCAATTCTGCAATGTAATTCAAGAGTTCTGAAATTGATCTTTGACTTACCACCATGAAGCCTAGTATTCCTTTCTATGTCCAAGTCAGATAGATGTAGGAACACCAAGCTAAACAAATCATATCCTTAAGCAAAGATTTAGCCAACTGGCCTTGAAAAAATATTACTATGTTTTATCATCAACGAAGATTAAATAGTGCTTTGAGATTGTAAAGCCATGTCATTTTGGGAGTTCCATGCCTCAACAGCTCTACAAATTACTGATTGGCCCTTTTAGTGGGATGACCAAAGTCAAAGAACAAATATTCACTAGCATTTTCACATAATTGATACTCTTTTATCTGCCTCTTCCCCCCACAACTTGATTGTCCTCTGTAAGGACCACTGCCACAGCATGCCATGTTTCCCACCTTGAAACCTTCACAAAAATAAACCTCAAAATGTAACTTAAAATATAGTGTTCCTATTTAATTTTACAACGAAGTCTTATAGTCATGAGACTTACCATATTTTAAAGGGTTGTTCATTCTTTCACTTAAAGAAGTATAGCAATCATAATTTGCGAATTTGAATCCTTCTAATTGTTTCTCTAGCTTTGGAAGGCTATGGAAAGTGTTTTATTGTGCAGATGTGCTAGTGTTGTTACTTTGTCAAGGCAAGAACTGGTGTTTCTTGGCACAAGTAGTTTCATGCCTAGTACACATACCAATGGCCCCAAGCTCAGAAACCCAAATTTCTTTCCTCCTTTCTTATATATTTCCTGACACATTTTAAGTAAACGCAAATTATGAGCAACTGATGTAAGAGAGAAAAACAAAGGGTAGAATCATATTTCTGTATTTAAGTATAATTACTTTGATTGAAGCAGTGAGGTTGCCAATCACCATTGCAACATATTCTTCTTTGGAGTAGGATTGAAGCATGCTTGAGTTTTGAACAATCGAGACAAAGTAATCGTTGCTTCTTACAAGGATTCAAATAGCGGTCGGATAGCGGTGTCGCGGTCGCTATTTCGCGATCGCGCCACTATTCCCCACTGCTATTGGAGAAAAAACGAGAGAGAATTTGAATCTCGTCTGTAACGGATGAATCGCGATCGTGAATTATGGTATAATGGTGAATAGCGACAATAGCGATCCGCTATTGCCCGTTATTACCGCTATTCCTATTTTCATTCAAACATTCAAAAAAAAATTCATTTAATTTTTTTTAAAAATTTAAAATAAAAACAACAAGAAAAAAAATAAACATCAATTTACAAATTCAGAAAAAAAAACCCACAAAACTTAAACTTTCAAAAAAAATCAATTCTCTCAAGTTCAACTTCAATCAAAATCAAGTATATGCAATTTAAAGTAAACAATTAATTCAACACTCAAATTATCTTTTTTTTTAATTTTCAAATTTGCCATGATTTTGTGTGTTTGGGATTAGATTGGGCTATGTTACATTGATAGAATGAGGCAAGAGTTGCTGGGACTCAAAATAAGAGATAAGAGATGAGAGTGAAACTTGAAGTTTACAGAAGCAAGCAGATAGCACGCACCAAATAAAAAGAGAACTGAGAGATGGGGATGAGGATGAAGGTTTGGAGAAAAAAAATTATTGAATGCAAGGTGAAGGGATAAGAAGTTGTGTGGGTCTGTGCAATTTAGTCAAGAGACAATGTCACGGACCTAAGGGGGAGTCCTGAATCCCACATCGAACATAATAGGAAGGTCCCTGGGGTATAAAAGGGTTCACACCATCTCCGCCTTGTGAGGCGCCTTTTGTAGGACAAAACCGTGAGGCCAAGGGGCCAGAGCGGATAATACCTCACAAGGGTGTGAACCGTGGCGGTCAGGCTGATTCGGGACGCCGGAAGGGTGAATGCCCAGGTTCCGGAGCCGCGCGGGTTCGGAGCTTGAGTCTCGACCCGTGACAAGTGGTATCAGAGCCAGCCCTAAACCGTTCGATCCACGCCGAGCGCCTCGAGGGAGGTAGGCAGGGTGGCCGGCCTCCGTGACGAGGGCGTCACGAGGTTGGGTGCGAGAGAATGTCACGGACCTAAGGGGGAGTCCTGAATCCCACATCGAACATAATAGGAAGGTCCCTAGGGTATAAAAGGGTTCACACCATCTCCGCCTTGTGAGGCGCCTTTTGTAGGACAAAATCGTGAGGCCAGGGGGCCAGAGCGGACAATACCTCACAAGGGTGTGAACCGTGCGGTCAGGCTGATTCGGGACGCCGGAAGGGTGAATGCCCGGGTTCCGGAGCCGCGCGGGTTCGGAGCTTGAGTCTCGACCCGTGTTCATAAAAAACCAATTCTTTTGACTCATAAATAATAATGCTCTTACTTAATTTATGAATACCTAATCACTTATTATTTGATTTATGCATAATATAGTTCGGTAATAATTTGATGAGTACGGTAATTAAATAATTAAATATATTATTCGTTATAATTATTTATTTTTCACATATTTATTTATCTCTTTTTATTTTTTAATTATCATATAAATAATTTTTTAAATATGAATATTTTACTATAAATATTTTTTCTTAAATAAATAAAATACATGATATGATATAAATTACTTTAAAAATCATAAAATAAAAAGTTTTATGATTAATAAATAAAATTATTATATTTTATAGCCAATTCAGCAAAATTTAACAAAATTCACGACCGCAATAGCCACAATGACCGCGAAGGTTTTCGTTATATCCGTAATTGTGATAAACGCAATGCGATCAAAAACGTAACCGTTACCACAATTTAAATCCCCGGCTTCCTATGCTAATTATATATAAGGCTCTACCCAGCAATCTCTTGGCTTCTGCATCACCTAATTCTTGTTGCAACAATTTCTCAATATTCTTGAAATAACTTAATTGAGTATTTAGGTCTATAACCTGGATTAACCCAAAAAAAAAAAAAAAAGGAGAAAGGGAAAGAAAATGAAAAAGTAAACAATGGTTAGAATTAGCAATGGTACCGTCAAAGCAGCATCTAGCAGATCTAGGTTTAAATCTCTGTATTTGCAATTCTTTTCTCTGTCTTGCGACCTTTTTTATAAAAAAGAAATAAAAAATAAAAGAGAAAAAGTCATAGCAATATACTTTTCATTCTAAATGCTAGAATATAACTAAAATCACTATGTATGGGTATGTTTGTGTCATCTAAAGTGACTTCAATCAATAAATAAGCTAATGAAAAAACATCACATGCAAATCCTTGATTAGTTTCAACCAGAGCACCAGCTCCTGCAGAAGCAATGTTCACCCCATCCATAAATTTATTGTTACCAGGTTGTAAGTATGGTGGGATTAAATGTAGCCCTGCATACTCCGCTGCAACATCATTTTGAGAATCAGAAGAGTTTTTATTTATTTATTTATTTATTTATTTTATTTTTATTGAAGTTGCTATAACAAACAGAAAAACAATTGAAGTGCTTTTCCAATGAAATCTGGAATAAGACGCCCATCAGAAAATTGTCCAGTGGGGTACTTAAGGAAGGTTTCACCATATGGCCAAAAGTTTGCCTGATAATTAACAGTGGTGTTGATATAGTTGTTGTTAGCATCAAAAAGTGAGTCACCAAAGATGAACAAAGCAACATGGTATTCTGGCAGAATATAGCAGCTGATTAAGCTGAGAAAGGTTGTATAGCAAAGCAAGGAACAGATATGGGTCCTTAAAGTTGCCATGTGAAAACCGAACACTGGTTTGCTTTATGTTATGCTTTTCCCTTATAGTTCAATATCACATACTTGTAGCGTTCTTTTTTTATTTTTTTTGTTGCTGTGCTGCAGAAACAGATAAAATACAGTCGGAATTGTGGGTTGCGTTGGCTTGGAGACGTTGGTCTACGACTCCACCTAATATCAGAATAATAAAACGGATATTCCAATCAGTAAGCCTTCGTAGTGCCCAAGGCAAACGTGGTTACAGTATACTAAGATTTTATTTAAACTTGGGCAACCAGGTTCATTGCATATATAACTACTTGGCCTTTATATTATCTGATTAGATTCAAATGAATGTTTATTGGACTGTAATTTTTGAATTTGTACATTTGCTGGTTAGTAGTTTTTAATTTAAGTTAAATATATATTTGGTCCTTAAATTTTAAAATTTTTTTCATATTGATATCTATAATATTTTCTATTACATTGATACTTTAACTTTAAAATCTATTATCACATTAATAATTTTATATAACGCCGTTAGTTAATTTTGCTAGCATAGCATTAACATTCAACGGTATACTTATATATGTAAAAAAAATTTCTAATCAATGTCACATCATATTATTACATCAACATAAAAAAGAAAATTTCAAAAACAATTCAACAAGTTCTAAAAAATTAAAAAACTTTAAAAAATTTTACTACAATTTAAAAATTTTTCAAAAATTTTCAAAAAATTTTAAAAAATTTCAAAAATTTCAAAACAATTCTAAAATTTTTTAAAAAATTCTAAAATAATTTAAAATTTTTTTAACATTTACAAAAAAATTTTAATTTTAAAAAATTATAGGAATTCTAAAACTTTTAAAATATTAAAAAAATTTAAAAAATTAAAATTTTTTAAAAAAATTCTAAAAGTTTTTTAAAATTTTTTGAAAATTCTAAAAATTTTCAAAATTTCTATAAATTCAAAATTTTCAAAAAAAAAAATCAAAACATAAAAAATTCAAAACAATTATAAAACTTTTTAAAAATTTTGAGAAAAATTCTAAAAATTTTTAAAAATATGAAAAAATTTTTAAAAAATTTAAATATTGAATTTTTAAAAAAATTTCTCTAAAATTTTAAAAAATGTAAAACATTCAAAAGAATTCTAAAAAATTCTAACAATTTTTGGAAAATTACAAAAAAGTTTAAATTTTTTTAAATTTATGGAAAATTAAAAATTAGAAAGATTTTTATAAACTTTAAAAACTATCATAATTTGAAAATTTACAAAAATTCTGAAAATTTTAAAAAATTAAGAAATTAAATTTTGCAAAAAAAGAAAATTATGCAAACATGTGAAGAAAGTTTATAAAATTTTTTTGAATATTTCAAGTTTACTTAATCATTTTTGAATTTTTTAAAATTTCCTAGAATTTTTAAAAAGTGTTTAGATTTTTTTTAAAAAAATTTTTGAATTTTGAATTTTGAATTTTTTTTGAATTTTTGAAAATTTTTTTGAAATTATTTTCTAATTTTTGAAAATTTTGGAAAAATTATTATAATTTTTTAAAAGACAATTAGAATTTTTTTAATTTTTAGAATTATTTTACAATTTAAAAAATTTTTTATATTTTTTAAAATTTTTTTGAATTTTTTAGATATTTTGAACTTTTTAAAAATTTTTGAATTTTTTATAATTTAAAGAAATTAAAATTTTTTTAGTGTTTTTTTTAAATTTTTTTTGAATTTTTCTATTAAAGATGATGTGGCATTGACGAGTGACATTGACTGAACTTTTTGACACGTGTCAACATCTTATTGGATGTTCATGCTACATCAACAAAGTTCACTGCCGATGTTAGTCAAAGGTTCTTATGTGATGATGGATTTGAAAATTCAGGTAGTAATGTGACAAAATTGTTTTAGGTACTAATGTAACAAAAATTTTAAAGTTTAGGTGTCAAATATATGTTTAATCATTTCAATTTTGATTAGGTTTTGACTCCGTTGTGTGTAGTGATGGTGGATAATAGGAGTCAGAATAGGCCTTGGCCACCCCAACATTTCTAAAACCACCTTACTCCTATTTATACTTGTATTAAATATATTTAAATTAATCTTTAAATTAAAATTATGAATTTTTTTATGCTTTCATTACTTAATATATGCATTTAAATTTAAGAGGTATTTAAATCACATTGGTATTTGTATGTTTATTGAACCCAAATATTATTACTTGCAAATTTTTAAAAAAGTAAACTTCATAAATATACATTATAGTTAAGGCCAAAATGAAAGTGACCCTTGAGATTTAACACGTGATATTTAACTATCCTATTATTTGTTTTATTATTTTTATCCAAAATAGACACTTTTTTTGTTTCTTTTTTTTCATTCTTTTTCTTTTTTTTTTATCTAAATTCATACTCTTTCTCTAAAAATCCATACTCTTTCTTGAAAACCAAACCAATTCTCTCTCTAAACCCAGATCAATCCATAAAGAACAACCTTCAAATCATTAAAATCTCTACAACACTACCACCATTACAAGTTCACATCATTACTAGACTTCACGCAAGTGATCACTCCAATTTTTCTTCTTCTTTAACCCTAAAGTGGCATTGTTTTATGAAAATTTAAAGCTTTAAAATCCACAACCTTCTATTCTAAGCTTTTTCTCTACAGTCAACATTACAACTTCTTTCTAATTCTCAACTTTCAATAGATAAGAACAAAACCTAACAACTAGTAGCCTTTTGCCCTTGTCACCTTTGTATGACGCCGTCAGTCGTCATCTATTGCCACTGGTCACCTTTTACATCATCGAAAACTTTTTATATTCCCTTATCTTTAAGCTTCCAAATCTTAAACAAAAAAAAAATTAACAACGTAGAAATTGGTGTTGATTTACTACTTGCCTCCTATTATCCACCCACTGTATGTTATTCAGCAATTTTTGAAAACCCTAAACAAATCCTTTTTTTATCTTTTCTTTTTATTTTTCCTTTAGAATTTCCTAAATCTCCAACACAACCCTAGATTAAAGCACTAAATAAAAATTGTTACCATTTTAGAATTTTCTTACTTTGGTGGTAATTTTTGGTTTCTGTGCCTAAAATTTTGATTATGGATTTTTCTTTAAGGCTGTTTGTTAGAATTTTGGTTTTGTTTATGAGTTGTTCTTTTAAGGCTTCGTTGGTGAATGATTTACTACTTGTGTTGTGGAATTTGGCTTTTTGGATTGATTCAATTTCTGGTAGCTTTCTGTTTGTTGGTAGTAAAATGGATATGTTATGGTGGTTTGAAGGTTGGCTTGAGTTTAGAGAGAATTGATTTGGTTTTAGAAGGAAAGAATGATTTTTTAAAAAGAGAGAGTATGAATTTTTAGAAAAAGAATATGAATTCAAATGAAGAAGAAGGAAAAAATAAAAAAAATAAAAAGTAACGATTTTTGGTAAAAAAAAAAAATCATAAGATAGTTAAGTGTCACGTTTTAAATCTAAAAGGTCATTTTCATTTCGGCTTTAACTATAAGGTATATTTATAAAGTTAACTCTTTTTAAAATTAGGAAGCTTGTCATAAGTTTTAAATCACAATTATATAAACTTAAATAAGTCAAATTAAAATTTTAATTTTTTTAATAAAACTTTAAATTTTCGATAAATATCAAATGTATTTTTCCTTTTCTTTTTATTTTTTAGTACAAGAAAAACCAAACCTATGAGATTTAAAGAAAAGGAAATTGCAGGTTTTAAGAATTGAATTTTAACATTCTTTTCAGCTTACTTCAACTTTTCCTCCATATCATTTTCCACTTTTATTTTTACTTTAGATCTATATCTCATGTTGTTATTTTCTTTTTACCAAAAAAAAAATTACATTGGAACTACTTTATAAAAGAATAAAAAAATACTATAACTTTTAATCTCAAAATTTCATCATTATTCTTTTAAGATTATATTTAATTTGTTTGTTTTGATAAGATGTTTAATGATTGATTTATTCGTATTTCTTTTTTATTTCAATTTTAAATTACCAAAAAATAAAAAAAAGTTCCCATAATTCATTGATAAATCATGTAATTAGTAATTCTACTGATAATTGTAAATCCTATTATTGTTAAAAATATAATATTGTCACAATAATATTTTTTGTGTTATAATTTTACGAACTAATCATGTTTTTATTATTATTATATTATTTGCATTAATAAGTATGATAGAATACAACTTTTGAAAAAAAGAAGAATATTATCATTAGTCGCCCCTCCAAAACTAAATGTTGAGATCCACCATTGATTGTGTAGAGTCATTGCCATAGCCAAAAGGATTATAAGACAAAATTTAACCATGCAATACAACTAGATGATACAATGGAGATGACATTTTTCTTGTAGAAATATAGGGTCTTGAAATGGAATTTGCATCTCTTCTATTACACTATGAAAATCTCAATGTTATATCAAAATGGTCAAATGTTGGCTATAATAACTATCGTTGTTCACCATAAACGAAAAGCTATTCGTAATGCTATAAATAGTGCTTTGAGATTTTAAGGCCTTGTGATTTTGGCAATTCTAGTCCACATTAGCTCTACAATTTGCTAGCTGGCCTTTTCTATGGGATGAACAGAATCAAAGAACAAATGTTCACTGACATTTTCACATAATTGGTATTCTTTAACCTCCATCTTCCCACCATAGCTCAAAATTCCTCTATTCGGACCATTGCTACTGTAGACACCTAAGTCAATTCGAATTTGTTAAATTTTATATTTAATTTGCATGCTCTTATTTGAGCTAACTTAAGTGTTAAACCGAATTAGATTTGTTCGAGCTTGTATCGAATTAGTCATTTTTTTATTTAATTTTATTGCTATTATTTTTCATTTCGTTATATATTTCATTTTGCATGGATCAAAACCCAATCCAATTCAACCTTTGATTAAATCATGATATAGGCCTAGAAACCTAAAACCCAGTGAGCCCGTATTCATTTTCTAAAAGCCCAATCTAATTTTTATTTTCATTTAGAATTAATCAAATTAATTAAAGAAATATAAAATAACAAAAAAATTAAAGTGACCGACAGCCACTGTTATACTAGGGGGAGCAGTTCATAACAAACTAAAAGAAAATTCCTAAAAGCTTCAACTCCACTACTCTGCCATTTTGATAAAGATCGGATGATTTTACAAATTGCCAAATAAAATGACTAGAAAGGTAAGATAAAGGAAAAATTCTAAAAACTTCAGCATTTTTTCCCAAAACTTGAACCGAGACCATGAGATTTAGCCCCTACACACGACTACCCAGCCGCCATCACCTGTACCCATCACCAACCTTGGCTCCACCCTAGCCTATACCTATCAACAACTCTAGCTCTAGTCTTTGAGCACCATGCCCAAGAAAAACCTTCTACCAAAACCACATCATCACCGTTCTTGCCCGTATCAAACTCGAACCTTATCAGTCTTCAAGTTCTGACTTCTACAAAACCATCCAATACCCACCCCAATAAAAAAATTACCCATAACCAAAAAAATCATCCACTAATCAACCCCTATTTACAACTTCCCTAACCATACAATCAACTATCAACCTCCCTAATCCATACAATCAACTATCAACCTCCCTAATCCATACAATCAACTACCACAGCATCGTTAAAGGCTGAGATTTTACCACAACCAGCTTCAGCATCTATAATCAACTCTAGCCCTTCCTAAAACTAGTACCAAGCCTCATTGCCTTGCACAGCCCCCATCCACAACACTAAATAGCTAGAACTATCGCCAACCTACACTGGCCCTTGTTACCAGATGCTTTTCTTAAAATAAAAATAAAGCAACCAAAATCACACACAAAGACACACAAAAAATCACAATCCTTTCTTAGTGAGGAACCCACCAATAGCATAAAAATAATCACAAATGTTGAAATTTGTTCATTTGGGTTTTGCGATTCCAAGAGGTTTCAAATTATGATTTTTAGTGAGAATGACAAGTAAAGAAATGAGAAAAACCTAGGAGAAACTAACAGTAAACTTAAATATAAAATTTTTTTTTCAAAGTATTGAAGCTTAACTTTTGACTTGGATTTAGGGATTTTGGTGAATTTTCTAGCAAAACTAATGCTAAAATAGGGAAGAAGTGATCAAAAGAATTTTTTTGGTGATTTTGAAACTTTTGATGTCGACGACTAGCAATGAATGACGACAAACAGTGACCGATTTAGGTGATTGGCTTGTTTCTGAATGATCTATGTTCTTGGTTTTTTAGAGCCTTTGAAGGTTTTTTTTTTTTTTAGAAGAAAGGTTTGAAATGAATGAAAAAAATGTTCAGCATTTATAGGTAAAAAGAAAAAAAGACCAAACCAACTCGATCTAGCCCGGTCCGTGCCTGTGACTTGACCCACTCGTTACCTGACTTGCTTCAATAGCCCCATCCACTAGGCCCATTTTCGGTTATTGTTAGACTTCAAATTCTTGGGCTTGGTAGATATAAAGCTTCGGGCTTCAACACCAAAACTCTATTTGGGTATAATTTTTACACATTTTGGACTCTTTATTTGCATGTCTTACATTATTAATTTTCATAACACATGCATGCAATTGAAATAAATTATGATGCTTATAGAACTAAATATTCCTAAAAAGATTATTTTTATTAGTATTTATTTTTATTTTTATTTTTATTTTGTGTGGAAACTTTTACTATTAAATGCAAAAAAAAAAAAATGAAATGATGAAAATTTTTTCAAGGATAAGATTTTAAAAAAGTCAAAGTAGAGATTTCTAATAAATTCTTAGGTGAGAAAATTCTTCAATAAAAAGATTTTCTTTGCCATGTTTCCTTAAAAAATTTTAATCATAATGATTATAAAATAATTAGATAATTAAGATAAAATTAAAATGAATAATGAAAAAAATATAACATAAGAGAAATAAGTAATATGTCTTTTAAAATATATATATATAATATGTAATAATAATAATAATAATAATAATAATAATAATAATAATAATAAAAGAACCTTTCGCATCCATATTGCATTTGTCATTAATATTGCATAATCTTGATAAAAGAAAAAAAACAAAGAAAGAAAAAAAAAGAAGAGGAATAAAGAAAAAAAAAGAGGAAGAACAAAAGAAAAGAAAAAGGAAAAGGGGAAAGAAAATAATGATTGAGTGGAAAGCATGTGAAAACAAAAAGATAAATGCCCTAAAATGAATTATTCAAAAAATGATCCTTAGTTTAAATTCTCTTTAAACAGTTATTTTAGGCATATCTATCCTCTTTTTTTATAACCCAAAACCTTAGCCTGTGTTATGTTTCAATAAAAGTCTATATTGGATCAAACATGGTTGCTTAAAATTGAGAAACTTCTCTTTATGGAATGACCATAAAATTCAACATCCTTGTTTGTCTTTCATTATTACTTAATTACTCGTTTAGACCATTATCTCATTTTAGATAAGTTTAAATTTTTGAGTACATGATGCAGAAATTAAAAAAAAAAAAGATAGAAAAGAAAATATGAATGTGGCTCTAGGGTGAAAACCTTACAACAGAATAATCTAGGGATAATCTAAAGCAAACTTGGAATGTCTTAAAGTCACTTCTAATGTTAAGATTAGTTGCCAACCAAAGATAACCCATACCCTTCAAAAGATCCAAAAATATCAAAACCTCAAAAGCTTGAAATGCATAAAAAAGAATTGATTTTGAAAATTTGAGCCTTCTTTCCTCATCACTAAATGACCTTTCCAAAATTTTTAACCTCTCACAACTAGCTTTACCATATATTGAAATGCCATAATATGTTGAATTTTCAAGTGATTTATGTTTAAGACAAATTTATGTCTCATTTGTGAGCCTACGTGAAAAAGTATACACCCTTTTTTACTTTCTTCAAGTAGTGAAATCTTTTTGAGTGAACTAAAATCTCCATATGTTCAGACTTTTCAATCCATTTAAAAAGAAAATTGTCACTTTTTTCATTTCTAACAAGCAACGCCAATTCTAAAAGACTCCCAAAGTCACATTTGTTTAGATATTTTATCTTTTTTGACAAAAAAAATTAATTATGTGGGGCAAATTATGTTAATCATTTTTTAGAAAATTTTGAATAACTAGTCACTTTCTTTGTGAAAACAAGAAAATCGCATTTGAAAAAATTATTGAAATGTGAGAATTTTTAGACCAGTTTGTATTCAAGAAAGAAAAATATTTTGCCATGGAATAATTGATGTTGTTGAAAAGGAAAAAAAGAGAAGAAAGGAAGAAAAATGTTTTATAATGATGTTGTGTCTTTTTGTTAAGTGCAAACACATGTGGCATATTGAATGCTACATAATTATATGAAAGCTTGCTGAAAATGAAAGGAAAATCAAGAAAAACATGTTGGAAAAATAATGAAGTAGAAATTGGTAAAGAGATCATGAGAAAGATGGTTGGAGGAACAAAGAAAAAGACATGAGAAAACAGAAAAAGACACCTCTTTTAGTGGAAATTAAAGTGCTTAAAAGAAATCAGCAAAAATGGAATTAAAAAAAATGAAAAAACTTTGGCATTTATATTTTTATGTAGACACACGCATTATGAAAAAAGAATACATATTTCCATCATGGTGAGTTTAACATCTGCATCCTTATATTTGCACCATGAAAACAGTCTTCACACTCGCATTATTGCAATACATTTGCATAACTAGGACAAACATTTGCATTTGTATGGAACATTGCATCAGGGAAATGACATTTGCATTTGCATTTGAAATGAGACATTTATATATTCACATAGAGCATTCATCTGCATATCTCTATGAAATAAAGTTTGCATCTGCATGATTAATCTTTTTGTATCATAATTATGTTTGTCAAATTTTGGGTAATAAAGCAAGAAAAAAAATTTGTTCTTTTAAAATTTAAAAACACTTAAGAAATAATGTGGAACACTTCGAAAAGACAAAATTGAAATATTTGGTATTTTTAAATCTAAAAGATAAGATATTTTAAAACAAAAAACAAAAAACTTTTGAAGCACAAAGTGAAAATTTTCAAGTGAAAAGATTTTAAACTTTAAAGAAGAATGAACACATGATTGGCAAGACCTTTGGTTAAAATCTTAAATCTTTGAATGATTTCCAAAACTTATGGGCTAAATCTTAAATTTTTGAATGATTTTCAAATACCTCCAAGCAAAACCTCAGATCTTTTACATGATTTCTAAGACCTTTGGGCAAAGATTTGAACTATTCGTAAAACCTTCAGGCAAAATGTTTAAATTTTAAAGTTTCAATGCCTTAGATTAGAGGATTTTTCGTAAATGATAAGATTTATATGACCTTCAAGCATAATTTCTAAGACTTTCGGGCATAATCTTTAAAACTTTCAAGCATAATCTCTAAGACTTTTGGATAAAACATTTTATTTTATTTTTTTAAGTTTTAATGCCTCTAATTAGAGGAGCATTAGTGCCTCTAATTAGAGGGGCTTTCGTAAATGATAAGTTTATAAGACCTTCGAACATAATCTCTAAAACTTTCGAGCACAATCTCGAAGACCTCTGGGTATAATCTCTAAAACATTTGGCAAAACATTTTAAATTTTCAAAGTTTCAATACCTTTTATTAGAGAAATATTCAAAAATATCGAGATTTGTAAGACCTCCAAGCATAATCTCTTAATCCTTTGGGTAGGATTTGTAAGTCTTTCGAGCTAAATTTATTTTAGTTTCGAAATTTATAAGACTTCCAAGCATCATCTCTTGTTTTATTTTCAAAAGTTATTGAGTTTTTGTTTAATAGAGTTTTCAAATTTGTTTTCAAATGGTCAAACTTATTAATTAAAAAAGTAAAAAAAAAATCAAGAAAAAACCTAAAAACTAAAAAAAAAAAAATTTTGAAAAATTTTGAACTGTTAACTTTGGACAAAATTATTATCTATGTCTTTACCTTATTCCTAATTTTCAATAATGTGCAAAGAGGGGTAGCTATAGACACCCAATTTTGTTTGAGTCAATTTGAATTTGTTAAATTTTTACACTTAATTTGCAAATTCTTATTTGAGCTAACTTAAATGTTAAATCGAATTAGATTCGTTCGAGCTTGTTTCGGATTAGTCTTTTTTATTTTATTTTATTTTATTGCTATTATTTTTTATTTCATTTTATTTTTCATTTTGCATGGATCAAAACCCAGTCCAATTCAGCCTTTGATTAAATCATGATATAGGCCTAGAAACCCAAAACCCAATGAGCCTACATTCATTTTCTAAAAGCCCAATCTAATTTTTATTTTCATTTAGAATTAATCAAATTAATTAAAAAAAAAGCTTTAAGAAAATTGGAATGGCCAACAGCCACTACCATACCAAAGGGGAGCAATTCATAATAAGCCAAAAAATATTCTCAAGAGCTTTAGTTCCACTACCCTATTATACTGAAAAAAATTGGACGATTTTACAAATGGCTAGATAAAAAGACCAAAGAGAGGGAAGGAAGGAAAAATTCTAAAAACCTTAACATCATTTCCTAAGCCCTGAACTAAGACTACGAGCTTTAGCCTCTACACATGACCACCAAGCCACCTTCGCCTATGCCCATCACTAAACTCAGCTCTAGTCCTTGCATACCACACTAAAAAATGACCTTTACCAAAACCACCTCATCATCGTCTTTACTCGTACCACACCTAAGCCTCATCAGCTTTTCCCAGCTTCTACAAAACCATCAAATACTCACCCTAACCAAAAAATTATCCAAAACCAAAAAAGATCATTCATTAACAAACCCCTATTTACAACCTCTCGAATCCATACAATCAACCACCTTAGCACTATCAAAGGTTAAGATTTCACCACAACTAGCTGCATCATTTACACCCAACTTTGACCCTTCTTAGAACTAGTACTAAGCCTGTGCCCCCCTCCACAACTGTTATCCATAACACCAAATAGCTAGCATTATCTCCAACCTACACTAACCCTTATACGCACTAACCCTTACATGCACCTATCCCCATCCTCACCACCCCAATGACTTTTTCATTCCACTCATCAGAAATAACCTAAAAAACCACAGTCACCTTCTACTGTGACCACATCAAGAATGGCTTTTGTACCACCCCTAAAAAAACCCCCACGAGCAGCCACTAGAAAAACCAAAAACATCCCTTCCATAACCCATTTCCCAAGCCCCACCGCCTATTCAAACTGCCTACCAACTAACAGGCCACTATCTTGTTACCAGACGCCTTTCCTAAAATAAAAAATAAGCAACCAAAATCACACATAAAGATAAAAAAAAAAAAAACCATAGTCCTCGCTTAGTAAAGGACCTAGCAATAACATACAAAAAAATCACAAACGTTGAAATTGTGCCATTTGGGTTTTAGGATTCCAAGAAGATTCAAACTAGGATTTTTAGTGGGAACGACAAGTACGAAAATGAGGGAAACCTAGGAAAAATTGATGGCAAACTAAGTGGCAAAAAAGATTTTTTAAGGTATTGAACCTATGACTTTTGACTTGGATTCAGGGATTTTGGTGGATTTTCTAGAAAAACTAAAGCTAAAACAAGGAAAAGGTGGTCAAAAAGATCTTTTGGGTGATTTTAGGAAATTTTTTTCACCAGTAACCGGTGATGAACGACTACTGATTGAGGTGATTAGCCAGTTTTTGGGTGACTGGCATCATTAGCTTTTGAGAGCCTTTAAAAGTTTTTTATTTTAGAAAAAAAGTTTGAAATGAATGAAAAAAATGTTTAGCATTTATAGGTAAAAAAAAAAGATCAAACCAACTTGATCTGACCTGATCCACGCTTGTGACTCGACTCGCCCGTTAGTTAACCTACTTCAATAACCCAATCCTCCTAGGCCCATTTTCAGTTTTTGTTGGACTTTAAATTCTTGGGCTTGGTATATATAAAGCTTTAGGCTTAAACACAAAATCTCTATTTGAGTACAATTTCTAGACATTTTTTACTCTTTATTTGCATGTCTTACATTATTAATTTTTATAACACATGCATGCAATGAAAATAAATATTTAAAAAACTATTATTAGTATTTATTTGTTTATTTTTATTTTTATTTTTATTTTTGTGTGAAAACTTGTACTGTTAAATGTGAAAAAAAAAATGAATTAAAGAAAATTTTTTTAAAGAATATGATTTTAAGAAAGTCGAGTAAAGATTCCTAAGAAATCCTTAAGTGAAAAAATTTTTCTAAAAATATTGCTAAAAATTGGGGTATCTAGAAAAATTTTCAATAAAAAGATTTTCTTTGCCATGTTTCCTTCAAAAATTTTAATAATAATGATTATGAAAAAATTAGGTGATTAAAACAAAATTAAATGAATAATGAAAAAATATAACATAAGAAAAAAAAAGCAATATGTCTTTTAAAATATATATAATATGTAGTAGTAGTAGTAATAATAATAATAATAATAATAATAATAATAATAATAATAATAATAAAAGAACCTTTTGCACCCATATTGCACTTGTCATTAACATTAAATAATCATGAAAATAATACGAGTTTTCGATAATGGGATTCCAAAAAATTCGAGTAGTAATTCTCAAAATTCCTTGGGTGAAAGAATTTTTTTTTAAAATATTGTTAAAGTATTGAAATATTTAGAATGATTCCCAATACAAAAAATTCTTGTTTCTAAAAACGAACTTTCATGCAATAGTATCACGAATTAATCAATATGCATCATATTATAAAAATAAACAAAATTTTTGAGAATGAAGCCTTAAAGAATTTTTAGTATGATTCTTTAGGAATTTTTATGTGAAAAAATTTATCTAAAATACCACCAATGTACCAAAACATTTAGAATAATTTTCAATAAAATTTTCTTATTTTTTAAATAAAATAAGAAATGAATTTTTAGATAATATTATTTGAATTTCAATTAGATATCATATTTTATAATTTTCTTGCTAAATATAAATATTAAAGATAAATATGAACTACCAATGATAGGATTTTTTTAAATTCCAAGTAGTGATTCTTAAAAATTTCTTAGCTAAAAAAGTTTTTCTTAATATTACGAGAGTAATAAAATATTTTTAAGAATTTTTCAATATGCAAAGTTCTTATTTATTTCTCAAGCAAACAACTAAAAATAAAATTATGTTTTTTTACAATAAAGAAAGATAAGAAAATTAAATTTTAAATACCAAAATTAAAACATTTTTGTCCAAGTTAAAAGATGCCACATAATTAATTGGTACTTTTTTTTACAAGCATTATTGAGGTGTCAATCATTTTCATGCGTAAATTATTTTCGTAAACTCAAAATTTTTTTTTAATAAATATTAATTAATTTTAAGATTTTATTAAAAAGATAAATTTTAATAAGTGACCAATCATACATAATTAAAATAGATTAGTGATGATTCTTTTTTATTTCAAATTCGTTTAGCGATCTCCAAAACTGTTACAACAACTACAACACACAATCTTACCTTCCTTGAAACCTTCACATCATGAGGCACGAAGTAATAAAACTATTAAATATAATCTGATACTTATGCCAATAACAATGGTAAGAAGATTGCTATACGTACCAAAATTTGAAGGTTTGTCCATTTGTTTACTAACAAATTTGTAAAAGTCGTGACATTAATATTTGAACGCTTCCTAAATTGGTTTTTCGGATTCTGGCCGGCGTTGAGTAGTGTTTTATTTTGCAATTGTGCTAGCTTGGTTGCTTCATCCATGCAAAAACCTTTGCTTCGCATTAGCGCTCTTAGTCTTCCCACGTGTATGCTACATCTTTGGCATCATAATTCTAAAAAAAAAAAATGCTGCTAAATGCACTCCAGCTTTTTATCTTCACACCCCAACTTTTTTTTTTTTCAAAATTTTTTTAAAATAAAATTATTTAATTACCTTTTATTTCTGAAATGTCATAAACCTTTTCAAAAATAGATTTTCAAAACATCATATAACTTTTTAAAAATGAATTTTTGAAAGTTTTTAAGAACTTTTAGATCTGAACATCCATTGAAATCTTGGATTTTCGAAAGTTCCTAAAAGTTCCGAAATACCTATTTTTGGAAACTTTTAAGATTTTTGGAAACCTTTAAGATTTTTTGAAAATCCATTTTCAAAAATTTTGAATTGCACTAAAATATTTTAACATGATATCTTACAAAATTAAATATAAAATCAAATAAAAAAGAAAGAAAAAACAAATGATTTATCTTTGATTTTATGCTTTTTTGTATTTCAAATGGGTGAAATTTCTTTTGAATTTGGCTTGATTGGTCTTAAAATCTTTAAAAATCTTCAGTTAGAAAGAAAGAAAAGAAATGAGGTGTAAGATAAAAAGAGATCGGATGTTTGGGTTTTTTGGTAAATTTGTGTTTTGGGTACAGGGTGTATTGAGTAAAAAATTAGTTGTTAAAAGTATGAGGAAAATTAAGTAATTTTACTTATAAATTTTTTTTAAAAAAAAAAGCTAAAATATAAAGAGAAATAGTTGAAGTGCATTTACTTTTCTGAAAATATTATTAAAAGGCTGAGGATCTCTACTAGGAAAACTTAAATAATAACCAGGCGATACCGATGCCATCCCCATATCATTAACCTTCTATTATGGGCTCAATTATTTAAGTACTAATTGATTAATTGGACCGGATGCTATTTCCTTATTATTCGGCTCTTTCTCTTATTTTGCTTGTTAAGGCCTGTATGTTCCAAGGCTCTTTGATTCCTTTGTTAACCTTTGTCAATATCATTACAGAGGAAGACAGATGAATTGCTGCTGCAGTCCAAGAAGCTCGGATTGTAGCTGTAAGGCATTCTGTTATGCAAAATATAATTTGTCTTTTCTCTTTCCGAATTTTCTCACTTCTCTTCTTCTTTTACTCTGTAACTCTTCTTAAAATTACTTCAATTTCTTTCTGTAAATTTTGAACTGCAACATTGGTATCAGAGCTTCGATCTTGGCCATGGATGAGGGGGTGAAGACAAGATTTCAAGAGGACAAGACTCTGCTGCGGGAAATAATGGAGCGTTTGCACCACGCCTTCGAACGGCTTAAGGAAAGGATTCGATTTGACATGAAAAGTTTTGACATTAAATTTATTGAAGCAATCGACCGAATGAATGCAATAATCAATGAAGGAATTGATGATGAAAAAGCTAATGACTCAGACATGATCGTGCATGCGAACCAACAAGCTGAATACTACACTTCTAAAGTAACCTCTATAAATCTTTCTTTTCCTTTACATCCACTGCCACAAAAACCTATCTTAGACATGATAGTCCTAAAATTTTCAATAAGTCTAAGGTTGATGAAATATGTAGCAAATGGGGTATTAAGCATGCTAGATCTTCAATTGATGGCTCTTTTATGTTACAGACCGTGCAACATTTGGTTGAATGGAATAGTTTTAGGTCTATTTGGGTTGTACACACCAGAAATGTGGCTAAGCTTTTCTTTTTGAAGGCTGTTGATGTGAGTGAGAAGGCTTATTCAATAATAGTAGTGATTGGGGGTAGACGTGTTATTCTAAGTGATCCTTATAAATTTCGACTTTTGGGAATGGGAAGGATGAGTGACGGTGATGTGGCAGTGTTTGTCCTTGATATTTGTGCTCTTGATTTAATTAAGACAACATATGAGAAGGATGTGTATTTTGATAGTTCTGATAGTGAGCAATTGGGAAATGTTGTGTTTTTTGTCACTTTATGCATGTTCTATTGGCTTTTGGAACTCATGGATACAAAGGTCACTGTATAGGTCTTTACTGAAAACATTCTTACATTGGCCTGTGGAAGATTCAACAAAGAATGCATTCCAAGTGTTTCTTGTATGTGTTAATTATATGGAGCTTTGGACAAACAACTTGGATGGTATTGGGAAGACTGAAGTTGGACTGCTAGGCAAGGTTGTATCTGGTTTTGGTTATAATTTTTATGCTCATAACCATTATGGTGCTGGTGTTTATAGTTGTGGTGAAGAAATAGCATTTTTGGAGAGCCTTGAAAGAAAGTAATGGGAACCTAGATTGAAGCCACTTTTCCATGACAATGTTGGAAGAGCATTTTACTATAGCATGTGGATCAATGGGAAAGGTGAGGATTGGGTATACTACTGCAATCATAAATCAAATGTTCGCTGTTCAAATGTTGAGGATTCTGTTGCACCAATGTCAGAACCATCCCTGCCACAATTCGAGGCGCAACATTTTGTCATGGAAAAAAAGAAAGCCAAGCTTCAGGTCTTCTAAAGCGAAAAAAGAATCATTGTTGAAAAGATCCTATGAAGAAGATAGGGATGACATTAATTTTGACCATCGTCAGTTTAGCTCTGATGAAACGTATGAGCTTGGGTGGCATAAGACAAATGAAGATTCATTTGCAAATTGTTCATCAGTTTCTGAATTTGGAGATGATAATTTTGCTATTGATAGTAGGGAACAAAAAAAATTGGTAAGCAGTGAGGGTCACATGAAGCTTCAAGCGCAGGTCTTCTTTGTTTTAGTGATCAATGGAGCAAGCAACCAGCTAGTGGAAATGCATGTACAACCTTTGTTGCCGATTGGTTTCAGAACAACATTGATCTAATGCCTATTAAGTCTCAAATTGATGGTTTGATCAGAAAAGGTACATTGAAATAGAAGAACCTTGGTAAGAATGAAACCCGTAGGGAGCAATTCCCTGATAGGAACTTCTCTATTAAAGAACAGCTTGAGTTAAAGGCTATTTTATATTTGCCAAAAAGTGCTCAATTTGATCTTTTTGACACCAGGAAGAAGTTGAACTTCATGCTCTATGTTAAGAGGGTATTCACTATGGACCATTGTAAGGAGCTTATTTTTGGGTGCCTAGGATTTGTGAAAGGTGTTGTTGACTCTAATGACTTGCCTCCCAACTTCTTTCGTGAGATGCTACAACCGAATAAGATTTTAATGGTGATTAGGAAGAACTTTGTGAATAAGTGCACTGAGGTGTTTAATGAGATAGTTGAGAACAATGAGAGGTATGAGCTTGGGGAGATACAAAAACTTTGAGAGACAGTGCTACAATGGGATGCTGATGGAGAAAACAGGCGAGGTAAATGTCCACTTACTCCTTATGAATAGAGATGGCAGCCTAATCTGACTCGTTTGGATTTGATCCGACCTTTTAAAGTAGATTTTTTTTTTTAAATTAAGTTTTGAGTCAAATTGGGTTTGAGGTAAAAAAAGTTGAGAGGTTGTGTTTTAAACAAATCCTACTTAACTCGATATATATATATATATATATTATTTTTTAATTATATATTTAATTATATATTTATTAAATTTTATATTTATATTAAAAAATAATATTTTATTAATTTCTATTTGAGTCGGATTCAAATATTAAAAAAAAAAATTTTTTCACGTCGATTTGGATCAAGTTCGGATATTATAGATATAAAATCGGGTCGAATTCGAGAAAAGTAAAAACTCACCTTAACTCAAGTTGAATCTATATAACTCAACTCGTTGCTATCCCTACTTATGAAGTAGGATTGATGTTGCGGGCACTTGGTTTCGCAAATGACATCATTTATTCAATTATAAAAATGGATGTTGATGTGGTCACCGTTGAAAATTCAAGATTAGATGAAAAGCCTCTATATGTCTTCTATGAGCAGGTGAAATATGGTGACGGAATTTTGTTTGATGGGTTTGATTCAAACCGCTACAAGAGCAAGCAAACATGCCTTCCTATAACACAAAAAGACTACTGGCAGTTCAACATGGGTGATGTTCTTATTGGTAGCAAACCAACTGGATATTACGTTGGAGACTGCAGCAATTGCAAATACTGCAACTTCCTTGCTAAGAGGTTCAATAATTGTGATTACCCTGATAAACCAAGCAATTGAAGCCTCTGGAGTGGTTAGCCAGGAGTGTAAGGTAGAAGGTTCGACTTAGAGAAATTGTCTGATCTGCAGCAATAGTTTTCTGCAATTGATCCTTGAGAACAAGGATCATTTCAAGGAGGGGGTATTGTTATGGGCTCAATTATTTGAGTACTAATTGATTAACTGGATCGGATGTTGTTTCTTTTGGACTTGTTATTTTGTTTTGCTTGTTAAGCCCTATGTGTTTCGGGGCCCCTTAATTCTTTTGTTAGCATCTGTTAGTATCATTCAGGGGAAGACAGATGAATTGCTGCTATCCAAGAATCTTAGATTGCAGCTGGAGGGTTGTTAGTCTATATACAAAATAGGAGCTATGATGTGTTATTGTAAGGTATTCTGTTATGCGAAATATATCGTTCTTTTCTCTCTGAATTTTCTCTCCTCTCCCTCTTCTTACTTTGTAACTCTTCTAAAAATTGCTTCAATTTCTCTTCTTAAATTTTGAACTGCAACACTTTATCTCCTTTTTTACTCTGTTTTGCACCTTTAATTTCTCGTTCTACGAATTCAGAACCTCCTATTTTAAGAAATTGATTGTGCACTTCAAGCTTATGCTATGATCGGTTTCTTGAACAACGTAATTCCTATGATTTTGACGTACAAAAATGTGAAAAGAAAAAGGGTAAGAAAAATCGACAAGAGCAAGAGGTAAGAAAGTGAAAAGAAAGAAAGAATTAAATGTGCGAGTTTGACATTTTAACACACTATGTTTGACTTAGACCCATGTCATGCATTGAACAGATCATCACGTCCATTTATGTAAATTGAGAGAGACCAGAGGGTAGCTTCAATCGCCCTCATTCTCCGGCATTCTTCCTCTCTGTCTCCTCCTTTTCTCCTCGTAATCGCCGTCTTTAAAAAATATACCTTTCTTTGTAAATGAACATTTATATTTAAAAACAAAGATAATCCAAGGAAGGTTTTTCCTTTTTTTTTTTTGTTTAGTGGGTTTTAAGAACTTGCCGGTTTTTTTTTCTTGTTTATGGTAATTTTTGTTGCGCCGGTGAAAGTGGATGGCCATGGAGAAAATATTTAGCAAGCTACGGAATTTGGACGTATACCCAAAAGTGAATGAAGATTTCTACAGCCGCACATTCTCCGGTGGCATTATCACTCTCGTCTCCTCTCTTGCCGCACTCTTCCTCTTCTTCTCCAAATTCAGTTATTCCTCTCTCGACCCTTTTTTGTTTATTTCTGCGGATTTTTGTATGTATATTAATTTTAGAGAATTGGCTTTTTTGTAAATTATGAACCCAATATATAATCCGCTTGAAAGGTAAAATCTTTGAGGAAAAGTTTGAGTATTGGATGATCACGTTCTTCTAATATGGTAGCCATTGTTGTACTTTGGTAGATAGAGATATTTTTAGAAACTACATTGCGTTGGATTTTATTTTGGCCTTTCACTTACAAGAGAACCAAAAGTGGAGGGAAGGTGTTAATGCTATAAGTAGCTGGCTGGTAGTTAAGCAACTTAGGCTATAATGATATTAGGACTATATTTTTTTGCCTTTTAATATAATTTTGTTGTTGGAACCTGGTGATGTTTAATTCTTGAATCATTGTTATTGTTATTATTATGATGTGTGCTTTTTTTTGCGGGATTATACCTGCATACTGTTACTGAGACAAGGCTATTGGTGGATACTTCAAGGGGAGAAACCCTACGCATAAACGTAATGATCTCTCTTTCCTCTTATTGTTAAAGGAGTTACCTAGACTCATATTCCAAAGTTGTTGACCTTTAAATATTAGTGCTATGCAGTGCTTCAAGGTTGCGACTTGTGTTCAGGTTTTGTTAATATTTTTAAAGTAACTTTCTTCTTGTTCTTCTACTGATGCATAATGTTAAAGCTCAAGCTTTGAACAAGTGCTAGAGCCATTTATGTTAAAATAAAATATAAAAAAAAAAAAAAACCTGTATGGTGGTTGTTGTTTTTGTTGTTGCTTTACACTATTAATAAAATAATCAGTCAAGCTTTATTTGTTGACACCCATTTCTGTTTGGATGTGCAGTTTGATGTCACTTTTCCTGCTATTCCATGTACGCTACTCAGTGTCGATGCTATGGATATCAGTGGAGAGCAACATCTTGACATAGTATGCTCAGTGCAGCAGATGCTTGGATGAACATTGCTCACTCTTTTTACTGTTCACTTTTATTAATTTCATACCTTCAGTCAGCTTTTCACAAATGGTGTGTGCTTGTATTTGTAACCTCACAACTTTTTTGTGCAGAAACAGATATAATTAAGAAAAGAATCAATGCTCATGGTTATGTGATAGAATCTCGGCAGGATGGTATTGGAGCACCGAAGGTAGTTGAAAGATAGTTTTCTATCCCTTGTTGTTCACCTGCATTTTTTGCACTTCTTGGTTTCGCAAGATGATCTCCCTTTCATAAACTGTTTTAATGAGGCCTATACAAACTATGCACTTAAGAAATGGCATATGTAATTTATTAGGACGTTAAGGTTGGCATTATGCTGGACAAGAACAGTTAAAAGAGATAAAGTATTTAGAAGGGAAGTCAAGAGAGTAGGGCCAATTTTGAATCATCTTTTCTGCAATTGAGAATGAAGGTGAGAAGGGTAAGGAAAATTTAGCCGGAATGAGGAAGAAAGTATCCCTAGATTTAATCTGTCATTAATGAGGATAAGAAAGATCTAAGGATGTAGGTGAAGGAAAGATGTCATGCTTACTAATAAAATTGTAGGTAAGCCATATGATGCAAATGATATGAAATTCTTCGGCAGGGCAAACATAATTGACTTTTGCTGAACATAGTGCACCTATAGGCTATATAGCTTATAAGGAAAGTTGGAGATGTCAAAAAATTCTAGACTTGATAATCTTCCTAGAGCCGTGTTGGCTTTTTCTAAGTTGATGAAGTCTTACTTTAAAGAAGATACAGTAATTAGCAACTTTACATTCTCTTTTTTTTTTTTTTGGATTAGTAACCTTTTCAGTTGAATACCATACGATTTTTTTTCTCCTTATCTTTTTTATTTCCTTTTCAACTAATTTCATATTTTATCCTCATGAAAGTATGATTCATGTTGATTAGCACCTACATTCCCCCATGAAAGGGCATCTGTTAATCTTTGGTGCCATTCAACTTTATTAGAGATGATAAGATGTGAAAGGGGAAAAAAATCCTCTATTGTCGATATTATTTTAGTTCTATTATATTTCTACTTGTGATACGAGAGGATTTGTTAATGGTATCATCAGTGGTTATTGTTTAATAAGTTTTTAAAACCTAACGCATCTCTTGTGGAGGGCAGCTTTAGTGAAGTTGTACCAACAGCTGTTTCTTTGGTGAGTGCAAATTTGAAAATAATGGTACACAGTTTCCAATTAAGAAGATGGTGTTCAGAACTTTTGGTTTTCCTTAAGGTTAAAGGTAAAAGTGGATAAAAGAAATGAAAGTAAACACTGCAAGGAAAATAAAAAGGTTTCAAGACTAATTCTGTGGGTTAATCAGTTTAACCAGTTGGGGAAGATAGCTCAGCCTCTAGGCTCCATAACCATAATTGAGTGTTTAATTGGTAATAACTGGAGTTGCAACTTGTCATGGCTGTACTTTTTCATCAAGGATCCTGGTACAGATGTCCAATAGCAGTATTGTCTGATTATTGATATGTTGTAACCTCTTTTTACAATAAGTCCTTGACATATTGGTATTTGATAGATGGTATCAATGCTTGAGTAAATAGTCTTCAATCATGTTTTTTTTACTTGCCTATGTTGCTACCCCTATTTAGTTCGTTTTTGCCTTAATTTTCTTTCTTTCTTTTCCCTAGATTGAGAAACCTCTACAGAGGCATGGTGGCAGGCTGGAACACAATGAGACATATTGCGGTTCGTGTTTTGGTGCAGAACAAGCATGTTTGATATCTGGAACCCTTTTTTCAATATGTTTTTAATTTGATTTTTGATGCATGTTATAACATCTTTTAGGTGCTAGCAAGGATGTTAAAGTTGTTGACTAGTAAATGGCTGGGAAATTTTTCCTGAAATATTTGAGAAACAATATATTTCTAAATTAAAAATCTTGGAAAAACTACAACATTCTATGTCAAATATGACCTTGACTCTTTCTGGGAACAAACTAGTGTTTTGCTAACAAAGTGGGTGAATACAACAGACCATAGCAAGGAAAAGTGTACTCAGGATATGGGGTTTTTCGCCCTTTGGGGTGCTTGAATGCCTCCTGAGTTAATCTTCTTTCCTGCGATATGCAAGTGGCTAAGAGTAAAGCAAAGCAAGTTCCCAGGTCAGAGTTGTCATGTGTAGTAGTGATTAATGGGCTCTAGTTGGTGAATGCTCCAGATGATCTAGATTACTTGATTAAATTATAAGATCTTGGTTCTAAATTTTTAGCTTGGCAGCATTGGAATTTAAAATGTTGGCAGTAGAGAGTGGCTCAATCCTCTTAAAGAAATTTGAATTGGAACCAAAATCGCTCCAATAGATTGCTTATGCCTTAAGAAAGTATGATGCTTGAAGACATATTAGTGCTCTCAACAAAATTGATAAAGAAATAAATACTAGTTATGTGACTAAGCAATTTGAAAATTTTACCATTGGTTTATTGTGGAATTGACTGATTAAATAATGTCAATGATGGTATGCAAACTTAATTGGAATGCTTATCTTATATGTAGCATCTTAGCTAATTATTTGATTGTTTGTGTATGCCACTTATGAAAGGTTTTCTCTTTTCCCTCTCTATGTTGCAGTCAGATAATGACTGTTGTAACTCATGTGAAGAGGTTTGTGAGGCATATCGGTGAAAAGGGTGGGCAATGACTAATACAGACTTGATTGACCAGGTTTCTTTGCATGTTCTTTTCTCAAGTATTTTCTTGGCACTGCTGGATATTTATATGCTGCATGTGCTGAGATTTAATGGGATCTTTATATTCTGTAAAATTTTCATCCCTTGCTGCCTAACTTGGAAGGCAAATCCTACTTTTTTGCTTTATATTGTCTCTGCTCTTTTTACATTCTTTTTTAGTTTTCCAGTGCAAAAGAGAAGGCTTTATCCAAAGGATAAAAGATGAGGATGGTGAAGGATGCAATATTCATGGATCTCTTGAAGTTAATAGGGTTGCTGGAAATTTTCATTTTGCACCAGGGAAAAGCTTTCATCATTCAAATATCTTTCTTGATGACTTGCTAGCTTTCCAGAAGGACAGTTATAACGTGAGGCATATCATTGTATCCAAGTTCTTTCTGTGATTAAACTATTATATGTTAATATTTGTATATATTTTTTTGTGCTTTACTTTTGATTTGAATTTCAAATGGTAATGATGGTTTATATTTCTGGTGTTCGGTACAGATAAGTCACAGAATTAATAGGTTAGCTTTTGGTGAATACTTCCCTGGTGTGGTAAATCCTCTTGATGGGTAATTTGTTCCGTCTTTTTCTTCGACATGATTACTCACACCTTTTAAAGGCTCTTGTTTATTTTCAAACTGGAAGTGAAACAGGATCCAAGTACTGAAAATTTTTATGGTTGTTTCATATTGCTATTTTCAGGGCACAGTGGATACATGAAACCTCAAATGGTATGTACCAGTATTTCATCAAGGTTGGTATTGTATAAGTATCTACCAATGTTCCTTGTCTTTGAACTCTTTTAAGTGACAGATAAATGTTCCTGTGGTTTTAGCTTTTTTCTTAGCTGTGGTGGTGGGTTGGGATAGTTTATTTTGATGTGCACAAAAAATGGTGGACTCTACCTAGAACATATTTTAACTGCTCTCATTTTTTTCTTTGAAAAAGAAAAAAAATAGATGGATTATGTGGACCACCCTCTCTCTCTCTCTCTCTCTCTCTCTCTGAGTACACAGCCAAAGCCATGTGGTTTGAGTTTTGCATGAGTGCCTAACCGCCTATGTGGACTTCTGAACAGATATCTTGTTTAATTTTACAGGTGGTCCCCACAATATATACTGACATCAGAGGCCACACTGTTCACTCTAATCAGGTATTGCTTGACAGTTGACATATTGAGGATAAGGCTTTGCTTTGTAAAACGAGAGAAGATTTGTTAATTTAATGGTTAAGTTATAATGTTAGAAAGTGGTTATAAATTTTAATCATTGGATTATCAAGTTTTTCATCCTTCTTATTTAGCAAAGCCTCGGAATCACATTGTTTTATCATATTTATTGGACCATGTTCTAAAATTTGCCAGCATTCCTATTGCACAGTATTCTGTGACGCAGCATTTCAAGAATTTGGAGTTCATTCACCCTAATTCTCATCCTGGAGTTTTCTTCTTCTATGACTTTTCTCCAATCAAGGTGGGTCCCTTTTATGCACAATCTTCCAATCTTGTCAGATTTTTTTTTTTTTGTGTAGTGTCATGATAATATAGGTACTTCTGCTCTCAGTAGAACCCTTTTTTTTTTTTTGTTTCCCGTATTGCTTTGCATTTCTCTCCCTGTTGGATGTTTGGTTTGTTATAAGTAGTTTTTATTTCTTATTCATTGTGAATGAGTTTATTATATTTGAATTGTTATTTGTAAAAAAAAAAAAAAGGAATTAATTGGATCTAGTTTATTCTAAGTCTGTAAATGTTTGAATTTGGAAATTCTCCCAGGAACTCAAAGCAAAGCCTAGGAATGTGATTCTTATGCAGACTATGATTTATAATATTTACCCCAAATCAAAACTTGTATAAAACTTCCAAAAAAAAATGTAAATAAACCATGCATTCTTCTTTTTAGACCTCATTGTTAGTAAGTGTTTTCATGCGTGATTGATATAAAAAATTAAATCCATTTCTAGTTTCAAAATTAAGACTTATTATCATTTAGTTACGGTAAAAAAGGTAAAAAAGTTTTTGAATAAAAATTTAATAATCATTTAAATGTTTAACATTTTATTGCAATCGAGAAACTCTGAATTTTTTATTTTAAATAAGTTTAACCCTTAAATATTTATTTTCATCTCAATTGAATTTTTGACTAAACAAAAATCAATGTTGATGGTTAATTAATTTTTATCTAACAAAATCTCAATCGATGAAAATAGATATATAAAAACATAATTGATGATAATAAAATGATAAAAATTTTAATGATTATTGAATTTTTATTCAAAGATTTCTTTTATCCTTTAAACTATCAAGACATATTTTAAAGTTTAAAGGAAATAATCATCCTAAACTTTTTTTTTTAACAAATCACTCTAATTATTAACATGCATACATATATATATATATGTGTGGATATTTTCATGTTACTGTAAATTGTTTTTTTTTAATTTTTTTCTCTATCTTAATGCAAAATATTAATAATCAGGCCTCGATTATTTTCATTCCGTTTGTTTATTTTTTTTATTTGTTTTTATTTTTTATTTTTTTGATTTGAAGCCGCGACCTACGATGATAAATTTATTAGATTTTTTATTTTATTTGTTTTTATTTTTTATTTTTATTTTTTTTGTTTTGAAGTTGTGACCTATAATGATAGATCTACTTGATTTGGTAAAGTTTTTGAAAATTTTAAGTGAATAGAAAAAATTGGAAAGTTCGGAAGGAATTTTTAAGATTTTTTAAAGATTTTTTCGATGAAGGTGAACAAAGGCCAGCGGTGGTGGACGACAACGATGGCGATAGAAAATGATATATTTTTGGGATTTTGGATTTTCGACCGTGGTGTTCTTGAAGAGAGGGGATGGAAAGATTAAGTTAAAGAGAGACTAGATAAAGAAAATAAAATGATAAATGTAAAGAAGGGACCCTTTTATATTAAAACAAAATAGCATCGTTTTGAATTTTAAAGATTCACACTTTAACCTTAGGGAATTCAGTTCCAAGATCCAATTATAATTTTGATATTTTTGATAGTTTTGATTTGATTTGATTTATTTTGTTTCTTTAAGTTAGTTTGGCAAGAGTGTGCACTATTTGTAAAATTAAAATTAATAAAAATGAAAATCAAATGAAAAATAAAATAAAAACAAAAAATATAAATTAAAAAATGGATAAAAATAACTTTAAAAAATAGGAAAATTAAAAAACATCAATAAAAAAAATAGAGATTTGGACTTTTTTTTTAATGTCACAAGTTTCAAATTTAAAATTTTTATTTGTTTAAGAAAAACAAACCACTAGCTACAAAATCAATAAACACAAATAATAATTATAATAATAATAAATTCCACACAAATTTTTAGATACAAAATACTTTAATTTTTTTATGTTTAAAGAGTTCAAAAATTTTAACATAAGGAATAAGTTAACAACAACGTCTTCGAACCTTTAGTCTAATAGTTAAAGGTGTTTGAGAGAACATCAAAGGTCTAATTTCAAGTCAAGTCTCCCTCTTTCTTTTTACTTGTAATAAGACTTTACCTTTATGATATAATAAAAAAAAATTAACAACATAATCAATTAATAAATACTAAAAAAAAAAATTATTCCAACACATTAGCTAATTAAAAAGAAATAGAAAAAATAAAAATGAAACATATTAAATAAAGTGAAATATGAAAAAAAAAAAATTAAAAGGACAACGATTCAAATGACATGGTGTAATTTTATAAAATTCAAAATGACAACGATCTTCCTCATTTCCTATTTTTTTCCCTGGTCTTTAAATTTAACTCCATTACATGCTCATTTATTTACTTTTAAATTTGTAAACAAATTACTAGCACTAGGGTTTTGGCTTTTGATGTAGCCTTTTATATTAGTTCGAAAATAAATTTTGGTTTGAGTGGCAGTATCTGCATAGGTTTTAACTCAATTTTCTAGCTTAAGTGAGGATCTCATTTCTTTTGTGTCATATTAATTAAATTGAATGGTTAGTTTTTTTATATCAGAGTATACATATATATATATATATGGATTTCAATTTAATTCTTTTTTCACTGCGAATTTTTGGCATGTATTATGAATTGTAAAATCTGTGGCATTTGGGTTTTTTCATTATTATTGCAACTATATAATTGGTTTTGATGTCTAACACATATGCATCAAGAAGTAATATTTAGGGATACTTGGTTTTTGAGCCTGGAAAGTTAGTAATATGCTGAATGAATACAGTTGTTCTCTTCTTTTTTTCTTGAATTTGAATCTTTTTTTTAATATGAATTGTTTAATGAACTCCTTTAATCTTCATCAAGTGCTCGTTCACTAAGAGTTGCCTGATACTTTTTTGGCTATGCTAACAATTGGTATTGGGTAGAGTATGCATTTAATGAGAGATGTACTTGCGTCATAGCCTTTTGGCTGATATTTTCCCGCAGGTTTACCAAGATTTTATATTTTTATTCTGCATCGCCAATCTCATTTTTATATGGGAGTAAGTGAAGTTTTTTTTATGGTTCCTATGATCTGTAAAATTGTAGCATTTCTGAAGTTTTATGCATATCACTTGTGTGCTATCCTAACTCCTTTTAGTCGGGCGGTTGCAACGAACTAATGTCAGGCATGGAGGGTGTCAAAGAGCAAGAACAAGTAGATGGAAATGTAGCACAGGAGTCTGAAAAATCCATGCTGTCATCTCAAGAGGAGGTTGTGTTCTTATCTTGTTTCATTGTGGAATGTTGATTGATTAAAGATCTTGTGTATTGGATTAAAAGTTTTTCTCAGGAGTTCTACAGTTGTGGTGACTTAATCATTTTATGTCTATTTTTAGGAGGCAGCTATAAAGAAAAAATATGGAGGGATTATGCCCAAGAAACCACCACTGATTTCGAAGGTAATTTCTGTGGGAAAATTGTAAATGTTTGGTTTCCGGCATGGTGCTGATTCTCATCTAATTAAGTTTTACATTTTGATGTCAGGACCATGTACGTGCCTACTTTGACTCTGCTGATTGGGCACTTGGAAAGGTACTTTAAAGATTCCCCTCACCCCCACCACCCAACCAATCTTAATTTTTTATGTTTTTGTTATTTTAGCTTGGTAATGCTAATGAATCAAGATTAAGCTGAAGTTTTCCAATATCTTTTCTTGGATACTAACAGCAAGGTGTTGAGAAGCCCAAAGGACCACTTGAAGCCCTTCGGCCCAAATTGCAGGTATTACTTCAATGCTTGTAAAATTATTTTCTTTAATGCTCCCTTCTTGCATAATGAGATTTAAGCAGATCTGTTGGATAACATGTGAGAAATTTGTCTGTGAATATGTATTTTAAGAATACTAGTAAATTCCTCTGATTAGTCATAGCAACAGAGTAGCTAGTCTGTTGCTTATAGTCAAAAGTTTAAATCAATCTAGTCTACTTTATTCAGACTCTTTAACTTGGTCACACATAGGCCTCATAATTGGTTCAAATCAATCTGGTCTACTTTATTCAGACTCTTTAATTTGGTCATATATTGGCCTCTTAATTGGTTCAAAGGGTAGTGAACAGGCTTTACTAGAACTTTTACCTGTCAGTAGGAGCAAAAGGGATTGCAACATGTAGATCCTCTAAGTCGTTTTAACTAGTGGAGCAAAATGGCCTACTTTAGTCAAGGTTTTGCATGGGCTAGGTCTTCAAACATCATGTTGATAAAAAGTTCACAAACAATTGTGCTATTGGATTTACTTGCTTTATCTTTATGTTGGGAAAGGGAAGACAACGTGAAAAAACTCTTGTAATCTGGCATTTGCATTACGAATACCTAAATTTTAACATACAGCAACTACCTTAAGTACATATTTTATTTTGGTATTGTATTGACATGATGCTTTTGGATGTTTCTACATGATTAATTTGACTTGTATGACTTGCTGAGCGTCTGTCTGAGGGTTTCTATGGAGAGCAAAATGTATGGCTTTTGATACAAGCTGTGTCAAGAATCTTGTAGTGAAATTTTTATTCAGTTTGTGTTTTAATTTCAAACCCTTTACTTTCATAAAATAGAGAAAAAGGGTTTGAGAATGATCTGTTCATCCAGCTCCCATATTTTTCCGATCTGTTTATTAATATATCGTGAGCTTTTTCTGATTTTGATAAAGCTGAGAATCAGCATCGCATCGACATGGTCTAGATGCTAGGATCATAGTGATGAATCATATAGTTCTTACTTCCTATTTTTGTTTTCTGTGAGTTAGTCACTTTTCACACGTGTATTTAGTAGTCTTATGATGCTTATGATTTTGTTACTTTTACTCTTTGTTTTCAGCCCACACAACAACAAACACGATATAGGAAGTCCCCCTATGCCCCATCAGATTGAGAAGGTATGCCTAGTTATTGACATAGAAAACTCGTAGCAATAAATGTTCTTTTTCGCATTGACATTCTCTTTTTTGGTGGGAAAATGGTGCTTAATCAATTCCATTCATCATGCCATTATGTAGATGGAGGGAGTGCTCAACCAGAAGATGGGACTGCCAATGAATGAGAAACTGCCCTTAATCTTCTGATCTTGTGGGGACTATTGATTATTATTCTAATACCTAGATAGGTAATGAGTAATTTTCAATTCTTCCCGTGAATAAACTTGGTGAAGATGTTTCGGTATTAGTTAAATTCGACAAGTTACAACATTTATGCAGATGCAGTTGAGAATCGTGGGAACTGAAAATGACTATTGTTCCAAGGTTTTTCTGATGTGGAACATTATTCTTCGTAAAACCACTTGTAAAACGAATTTTCCCTGTTTATTCTCATTGCTTTCTTCTATGTGTTGGATTTGCTTCATTGTTCCAGTTATTTCATGTTTACATGGTAATTGAAAGGTACAATATTTTCCCAGTAATACTTTGAATTTACCCACTCGCCAGTTTCGAACAACTTAAAGTTCATTGAAAATGGACAATGGACACAAAGATCACCAGGCATATAAGATACACTTTTCCCGTTCCAACAACTAATTCTTGAGGTTAGCCAAAAGGCCGAATAAGTACAAAGTGGAATGTCAAAAATTGCAATAAAGATTTCCAAGCTCGATTCTAATTGAATGATTGGAATCCGCAGTCGATGTTCGACCCATTTTTTTTTTTTCCAGATTAAAACGGATTGAAAATCCACTATTTCTTAGACTCACTAACTTCTTCCATCGCCAGCTTCTATTAGTGACTAAGCATTTGTGGAGAAAGACTTGTCTGTTAATGAGCCATCTACAGACACTTCATCTTCATCATCTGATTCAACAGCGTTTATGCTATCTATCTCCCTTACAATTTCCGTTATTTCAGGCCGTTTATCCGGGGACTTATCACAGCAACGGATAGCAATCTGTAGCAGCTTCAGGTATCTCCATATCAAATATCTCAGCTGTCCTTTCTTCTCTAACTGCTCGGTTAGCCCAGCTACAAAGATCCACCCCATTGATGCCTGTAGGAGCAGAGTGAACTGAGAATCTTACTGTTAATAGTTCCAGAAGAATGCTACTGTAGCTCCAGACGTCGGACTTCCTTGAAACCCTTTTCGAGTTCTGGTATTCTGGTGACTTGAATGAGACCATACGTTGAGCTGTGATGGGCAGGGGAATGAGGGAAGTGAGACTATAATCGGAAACGAGAACCGTGTCATTCTCGTCAAGGAGAATGTTTGACAATTTCAGGTTGCCGTGGGGAATTAGGCATTGGGAAGAGTTGGGATTTTGGTGAAGATATTCCAGGGCTCGTGCCACGCCTCGAGCAACAAATAATCTAGAGCTCCATCTGAAAGGAATCGGTTCCATGGTACCTCTCCCTCCTGCGATATCCATCGATTCACAATACCATTAGTTCAATAGGGCCAGGGAGAGAAATACACTCCTTGATCCATATTCATTAGTATGGTTTTTTTTTTTTTTTTTTCAGAATTTTGAACAAATGGAGATAACTACAACCGTCAAATTTTAAAATATTTGAAAAAGAAAAATGGAAGATGTAATTGGTAACCATCTGAGCATGAAGGCAGTTGAAGAGGTTTCCATTCATGGCATATCTGTAGAAGAATTACTTCTCATCCTTGGAATAGTAGTAACCAAGTAACGAAAGCAAATTTGGATGCTTTTGATCTGCAATTACTTGTAGCAGCTTCGTGAATTCTTCTTTGCTTAATGATTTCAAACATATCGGACGTTTTACAACAACAGCTGGCATGCCTTCCAATTTTGCTTTAAAACTAATGCCCAAAGCCCACAACCTAACCCTTCTGCAGAAGCCCTTCTCAGATCTTTTATGTCAAAACCTGCTTCATCCACTATGAATACGAGATTCCCCTTCTCTTCGTTTTCAATGACTCGCTTCGGTTCTGCATGAATAATGCTTTCATCTTTACTTTCCTTGTAATAATTGCCCCCCTCCTTCAACTCTAAATGCTCACCATCTTTGTCTTCAAGATTGTATCTGGTCATCATCCTTTTAAACTTCCTAGATTTCTTATAGCAAAGAATTAGGAGCAAGATCACAGTAAGTAGACCAATAATATCGAAAACAAATAATATAGTTGCAACGGATTTCTTTCTGGAATCTCCTCATGTGTCATTTTCATTAAAATAGCAGGTACCAGAATTTGATGCATCACACATATTGGGGCCATTGCTAGAGTATGAAGCATCACACATCAGCGGTCCAATCCCCGGAACTCACACCCTGAAATCTAATTACATATTTCCTGCTTGAACATACACATAACATAAATATTAAAATGGTGTTATTATTAGATTTGTTGTTATCTTATATTCTAAGTGAGTACATATCAAAACTGCTAAATGCAAATGTTTAAAATGGTAGACTATAAACAAATGAAAAGATATATATATATATATATATATATAGAGAGAGAGAGAGAGATGAATTCTATGTACTTCTAGACTTTTGAAATTGTAGATCTTTCTTAATTCAACTAAAGGAACAAGCCCTACATATTTCCTAACTTTAACATCCCTCAGCTCCCCAAATGGGGTTTAATTGCCTTATTTCCACCACCAGCTATCGGATTTTCCAAGATAACCAACCTGTTTCTGTGTTCAATTTTCTTTCAATCCTTTCCCAAGTTTGCCACAATGCTATCCTTGTTGTATCCGACTCATACCAGACAAGTTTACCATGTTCAAATTATTATATTTTTTAGAGAGATCATCTCTCATCAAATACTATCTAAATGAAATACATTTCCTCCCTTCCTTATATGTAACTCTTTTTTGCTGCAGATAAAGAAAAAAAAATATTGATATAAGGAAACTGAAATAAACAATGCTGAAAGCACAGGGAAAGGTTTATGAACATTACCACTATTACTGCAAGAGCAAAACACATTTTTCGGGGGTAGAGTAATATCTTTTGTCGCTTTGAATAAATCCTGCTTCCAACATAATATATGCAAAAAATACAAAATACCTTTGCTTAATATAATTATATATAAAATTCCTACAGTAATTATGCTTCACACAATTTAACAACACGAAGGGTACTATCAATACATAATGTGGATTCAATTCATTTATGAAAAAAAATAAAAAACACAAATTTAAGAAATTTTTAGCTAGTGGATCGTTCCCAAATAACATGTAATAAAACAAAATCAAAACCTTCATTTAAATTGGAAAAAGATTTAAACTTTGAATAATTAATTCGAAATAGTCAAACGTAACAAGATGTTTACATTTAACCAGCTTACGCTAAATGACTATATTTATAAGAATTAATACAATATAGTATTATTCAACTCCAATGTGAAATTAATTTGAGTTTATTGCAGAACAAATTTTGCGTATTTCACCGTTAGTTCCTGTTTTCACGTAAATGTTGCTCATCTTTACCATTGACCTGCCAAATTCTACGTTGAATTTCAATGATTGCAGGTTTCTAACACCCAAATAGCTTCGAACAATGGATTTTGTAGAAGCATCGGCCCACAACATTTGATCAGACTCTAGTATTCCTCGGCCATTCCTCAAATTTTCAAAGAACGATGTATCGAATGTATCAACACTATCCGTGTCTAATGCAACTCGTCCCGTGCCGTCGCTAGTTGGTGGACAGAGGTTTTGTAGTTGAGATACAAATGCATGGTTGATTGATGGGTCAGCGCGATTGCCGGTATCAGTGAAGTTGAATAATCTGTAACTGAAAAATTGGCACCCTGTGGTTCCTATGGTGTGTGCCCCTGTTAACAGAGAAGCAATTCAACAAAGTAGGCCGGGCAATTCAAGTCAGTCCATCAATAGGAAAATGGAGAAACCAGGCTTACCAACAAGGGTGACCAGATCCTGAGTGTTTAGACCAAATGCAGCAAACTTTCTCTTTTGTTCTTCTATTGACTCAGAGAAGCCAGGTAAGTTGTCAACATCTGATGCCAAGGAAACCCTTCCATCTCTGCGTCCCGTAGGCACATCCCACTTGGGTCCTTTTGCCTGCATTAGATGTCAGGAAAAATGCTTAGAGACTTCAACAACAAAAAACATAAGATTTGTTTCAATGCCGATCGAGCTCGTTGATTGATTAGTTGATTACCAGAACAACAGCATCACGGGCGGCAAGGGCAAGGATATCAGCACATGAGACAACTCCAGGACAAGTCGCTTCAAGTTGTGCCTTGGCATCATCAATAACTTCATATCCTCTCACTCCAAGGTTCGGAGGAGCTTGTTTCTCAGAGTCAGGGCCGTCAAGGAGGATAGAAGCATCGCAGCCATGGACAAAGCAGTCATGGAAGTGCATCCTCAGTATGGCAGGACCAACTGAAGGATCAGATTGCAAATGAGATTCAACTGTAGAACTAATAATGGATTCAGCTAAAGGACATGAGCTTGAATAGAACCCAACACGGGTGCCTTGACCTTTTACCAATGTGGCAGCCATGTTCAACAAAACAAACACTAACAAAAACTTCTGTTTGGAGTAACTACCCTCCATCCCTGTAAGAAAGAACAAAAACAAAGAAAAGAGAAATGCAGTATATATACTTTGAAATTTGCTTTCGATAAGAAACACTTATGTTTGTTGCTTTGGCTAGCTTGTGATCTTGGTGAGGTTGGCCAATGTGATGCATTTATATATAGGGTCAGAAAATCAAAAGCTGAATGATAGAAGTACAAATTTATGAGAAGGCTAGATAAACAAGAAGAAAGGCTGTTGCAGCCAAAATGAATGATTTGTTTGATTAATCATTCAAATTAAAAAAAAAAAATTGATGTTCACTGTTTAATGAATATAAGCACACATGATCTCATTCTCCTTTATGTTTCCTGACCAAAATTATTGGGATAACAAAAGTGGGTGGGTTCATAAATGCAAATTTGATCAAATTAAATGACATTTTTGCAAGTTTAGGTTGAATCTAATTTCCTCTTTGTGTTTTAAATTTTAGCTCAATTTGAGTATCAAAGTCTGCTTTTAATTTTTCTCTTCTTGAATTTTATTTATTTCTCATTTTCTTTATGGTAAAATTGAGATAAATTAAATGGAAGGTCCCAATTTGAGATTTTCATCTTGAATGGTTCGTTTTCATTTTTCAACTTTAAAGGTAAAAATGGTGGTTTTAATTTTAATTTTTTTCACTTTTTATCATCCAACCATATTTTAAAATTTACAATTTTCTTTTGGTACAAGACGTCGAAATAGCTCAAGTTAAGCGTTTTAAGCAATTATTTGTTATTACAATAGAATTTATTGTATTACTAATTAATTTTAAAATTTTGGCTATATATATATATATATGTCCATTTATATTATATATTATAAGTTTGAAGGTGAAAATGCACTTTAGGGAAAAAAAATAATCAATTTGTCCCTTGATAGATAGCTCGGGCTATGGGTCCACTGACAGGAATTATGGAGTCAACATTGAGGAGTTGGGTCACGGAGACGCCTGCCGCTCATTGATGCCGGCTCCACCCATGAGTGAGGCTTAGAGTAGTATAAGTACTATGGCATAGAGTAGAATAGAACAGTTGAAGACTTCTTCAGTCAAGGCTTGACATTGCCTATTTTTTTTCTATTTACAATTATCAGAAATTTGAATCTATTCATTAAAATTAAAATTTAATATCCTACTAACAATCCACACAAATTTTGACCCTATCCATTACCCCTTACCCTCTTCTAGTACGACAGAACGCCAAGGTTGAAGGCCCAAAGGTGAACTTTAATATTACTGATGTTACAATTGTAACTATTCAAAGTTTTTAAGTATCATCTTGATCTTGGTGGTAAAAAAGTTTTAGAATATTTAGGTATTAAGTTCAAGTCTTGTTATATATACGAGTTTAATTTAATTTTATGTTAAATTTTTTTAATTTATTAGTTGATTTGTTTATTTGATTATTTAATAATTTTTTATATTTAGATATGATACTTAATTATAATTATAACTTTTATTTTATTTATAATTTCATAAAAAAAAACCTATATTTAAATTTCATTATTGCTAAAATAGAAACTATGCATTTCACACATCTAATTACATTCGAACACCTAATATCTATACTTTTGTTTTAATGTTGCTCTTGCAATTTATGTGTTATATATATATATATATATAGCAATCTTTTCGGTCCATAAATGTTAATCTTTCATTGAGCCGGGCACATGCAAGACAAAAGTGTTGGAAGACGCTTGGTGTTTGAATTGTTGGCGCTCTTCCACAATCACGTGAGTATATATTGTGAAATTCGTCGGGCCTCAATTTATTAATCTTCCATGATGCTAGAAGTTCTATCTGACAGGAACCTCTATTTGTACTCAAAAAATTACTCTATACGTCCAATTTTTTAATTATAAAATATATTTAAATAAAATTATTTAATTAATTTTTATTAAATTATATTTTAATTCTTTCATATAACTTTTTTTTTATCTTCTTTTCTTCTCTTTTTCGTCTCCATCGTAAACCCTAGACCATTAAAATTAGGCTAAAACCTTAAAGATCTAACGTTTACATATTTTTTCAATTAATAATATTATTTTTAATTTAATTTAATTTAGATTTGAAATTTTTAAATATGTTCAAATAAAGGTTTTGTTGCAGTTGTGACTTACACATGTAAAGAAATAACGTGAGTGATTAGTTCTACATACATCTAAACAATTAAAGTACTCTGTTATTGAGTCAAAGTCAAGTCCCAGACACAGATCGCGGGTCGAAAGTGGGATGAAGAGCGAATCTTTCCTTCCTAATCAGAACACGTCTCATGCTACCATACAAAAAAAAAAATCAAAACATTTTTTTTTTCAATTTTCACATATTTGTTTCTCCTTTTAGCACCCATTTCCTCTCCCCTTTATCTAGATCAATTTTAAAGGCCGACTGGAAGCTACAAGCCTTCCTAGAACCCTAGTATCCTTGCTACACCATCCACCACACCCTCGTCATCGGTCGTGGCTTATCGATGTCGGTGTCCATCCAAATTTTCACCAAAGACTCATATCAACCTCTTCATTTCAGATCCAAACTCAGAATTTCTTCACTCTGCCTCTAAAACCTTAGATCTACAATTAAAGCAATGGCCAAAGCACCAAGAAATCTCGAACTCCGTTGCCCATGCCAACCTCAACTCCTAATATGTTCAGCTGTGACCTTCGGTCTCCCTCCTCTCCAAATTTGAGTTCCCAAATCTCCCTAAGACACCTTTGATCTGAAATCCAAAAGAGAGAGCTTCTCTCACCTCTGTTTTTTTAATTTTTTATTTTATTATTTGTGTGGATTTTTGTTACTGTATGAGTGGCTTCCCTATGGGGAATGAGGATATTTGTTTTCCTGTAGTTTTTTTTTTTTTTTTGCTAAAGAGGTGGTGGTGATATGATGGTGGTGAAGTGGTTGTGACAGTGGTGAGGTATTGAAAATAATGGAATACCGGCAGTGTGTAAATGGAGTATAGGTGTGACGAATAGAGGGTGGTTGTTGGAGATCTATTTTTTTTTCTTTGCCAATTGTGGATGTTGATTTTGGGTTATGTTGTGCCTGCTAGTTTGTGTTTTTGATTTTGACAATGGTAGTGTGAGCCGTTTGGTGATTTTCAAACTAAATTACTGGTAACGACGGTTCGATGGTGGCCGTTTTCAGGCAGCAATGGAGGTTGCGACAGTGAAGGTAGTGTCTTGAATGGATAACTAGTTGTAATAAGCTTATAAGATCTCAAATCCGAATACTTATGGCTCGACTCACCCATTGACGAACTGAAATGTAAGAAACGAAAACTCCAAAGCAACACTAAAAAACAGAGTTACCAGAAAACGTTGGCACCTCGTTTAGTCCGAAGTCTAAGTTAATTGAGCCCAATTTAATTTTTCGACCCAAAGATCCAAACCGAGATGAATTTGGTTCAAGTCCAATAATTTTTTATTTACTTTTATTATTTATTTTTTTTTTTTATTTCATGATTTATCTTTTATTTGTATTTATCTTATTTATTATTTTGTTCTACTTATTTTTATTTTTATTTTATTTTAATTTATGTTTATTTATTTTATTTGGTTTGTCATCTTATCTTTAATCCTTAATTTTAATTATCTTCTTAAAATAGTTGATTATTTCAAAATTAAAAAAAAATGAAAAAAAAAAATCGAAAGTTGGCTTGTTTATAAGCCAAGAAAATTTAAAGTTGTTAATCTTAACTTTGAGTTGATATGAAATTCCTTCAGCTTGTATTATAAATAGACCTAAATTCACAAAGAAAAACACACAGCAATTAGAATAAAACACATAGACAAAAAAAATAGAGAAATAGTCAAGAAATTACACAAAAAATAGAATGAACCTAAAAAAAGCAATCAACCAAAACCACTTTCTTCACCATTTGCTGAGAAACCAACACCACCCTAATAAATAGCAATTAAGCTATCTCTAAAATTTTCAACAACTACTATTTCACTATCAAAGCTCATCAACTGAACCAACATCACTTGGATTTCTCTTGAACCCTAATTGCACACGTGCAAAGGAAAAACAATTACAACAAGCAATCAAGTCACCACCAAAATTTTCGATCACCCTCTTCACCACTTATCACCTCTATCACAACACCACATATCACCATTGCCATCACTAACAACTAAAGCCCTAAAATTACTTTCTCAAATCACCATTGCCATTACCATTGTCCAACCAACACCCAAAACCAAATCAAACTCAACAAAAATACATAGCCACACATAGAAAGCAACTGAATCCTTCTCCAGACCCGACATCACTTGCAAACCTACCATCCTAGAACAAAGATAGTGCACAACAAACACATACAAACAAGACCCACCAAACCAAAACATAGCTATAAGTAAAAACCATCACCACAGAGCACATATCACATTGCCACTATCATCCACTTTTTGTCAAAAATTATACCCATTGCCAATAAGGTACATCAATAAAATCCAAGCAAAAAAACAAACCAAGTCAAAAACAAAAAAAAAATTGAAAACAAGAAAAAATTAAAAAAAAAAAGAGTCTCGAGGGTTTCAATTAGGCCTTTTTATAAAAACTTTCGAATCCCTGAATTCGGTGAAGAGATAGCTAACAAGAAGGAGAACAACATACCTTGGAATAGCGATAATAAAAGTAGCAAGAGGTAATATCCTTGAATTAGGATTCATAGCTTCAAAAGTCAATCTAGAGAGTTTAAGATGTTTTCATGGAAAACTAACGACACCACAAAAAATAGAAGCCAAGAGGAAGCTCGTGGTGAAATTTGGGCATTAATGAAGGTCGGCCAATAGGCAATTTAAGGAGGCGGTGGAGTTTTTTCGATTTTTGAGCTACTTGACAACAATGATGGCAAAAAAATCATCTAAAGAGAGAAATAGAGGGATTGATTTTTCTTAGAAAGAGGAAGCAAAGTATAAAAATGAAAAAAAAAGCAAAAAAAAAAGGACTTTTATAGAGGACCAAAACTACGCTATTTTTGGAGCAAAGTTAGTCGAGTCATTTAACCCAGTTTGAAATCCATGACCTGACCTAGTTATTAGTCCAACTCAGACTTACAAGCCCATTCCACATTTTTGTCTTTCATCTTTCCTTGGTGGGTTAAAATTCAAGACCCAAGGTATATCTCTTTTATGTTTTTGTTTAACCTATTACATTCATGTTTATATTTCTTTAAATTAAATATATGATTAACTATTCCTAGTTAGTTTTGTCAAACAAGTCAATTAAACTGAAATGTAAATTTAATTCTTTTTTGTATTACTTAAAAAAATCAAAAGTATAGCAAGTAAATAGATGAAAGTTTAAAAATCAAGAATGGTTGATTTTTAGAAATTTTTTAGTAAAAACTTCTCTCTTAAATATTTTCAGAATGGTGAAAATTAATATAAATGAAAATTCAATAATAAGAATTGTCATTTTTTTTATTAATAATAAAAATTAACAACCTTAGAATTTTTTTAAAATAAATGAAAATTATCCAAATAATGAAATTTTAAAAATCAATAATGGTTGAATTTCTAGAATTTTTTTAATGAAAAGTTTCTTAAGAGTGCTGGAGAATTTAGATAAAATTTTCAACAAAATTAGAAATAAAACTTACCAAAATAAAGAATAAATTCCAAAGATAAATTCTTAGTAATTGCAAATGAATGATTATCTAAAAATTTTAAGTGAAAAAATAATTTTTAAATTTGATTTGAGTGGTGAAAAATTTAGATATATTTTCAATAAAGCAAGATATAATAAAAAAAATAAGTGATTAAATTTTTTTTCAACAATGGAGACTCTTCAAAAAAATAAATAAGATTCTTGAATATTTTTTAGGTGAGAAAATATTTTAAAAAATTTTATCAGATTGATGGAGAAAACTTATGGAGAATCCCACATTTAGATTCATTAGTTTGGTTGGGGAGAATTTATGTATATTAATTCTTGTATAATTACCATGATCTCTTTGACATATATAATGATAATTTTTTTTGTTTTATTAATAATAAATATCCAAATGACAAATGATGCCTTTAGCAACAAAAGAAAACAAATATTTTAATTGATTGTTGTTTTAATTTATAAAATATTATCAATTAAGGCGTTAATAAACATGAACGCTTTAATTGATAGGATAATTTTTATTTAGAAAAAGGATCAATTTAGGTGTTTGGTACTTTGAACACCTTAATTGATAGGGTAAATTTTATTTAAAATAAATCAATTAAGGCATTCAAAGTACCAAATACCTTAATTAATCCTTTTTAATAGTTATAATTGATGGTTTTGAACAAATTCAATTTGTTATGACATTTGACTTCTTAATATCAAAAAAATTATTTTTAGATCAATTAAGGGTTTCTGTATACAAATGTCTTAATTAATTTGTTTTAAAAATTATAATTTAGATCAATTAAAACGTTTTTATACATAAATACCTTAATTGAACAATTTTATATTATAAAACAAGTCCTTTTGTAATCTAAAACTCCTTAATTGATCTATTTTAAAAATTATAATGATTGATTAATTAAGGTGTTTCTGTTTACAAACAACTTAATTGATCATTTTAAAATATTGATTCCTCATTCTTGAACCTTGAAAAATCAAATGGCTAATATAGTTGAACGATAAAAGTTGCAATGTGTGTATTTCCCTAAACCCATCAAACCATGCACTTGGCATTTTAGTTTCTTCATCTCCCTCATCGGCGTCAATCGTGAACCACTCAACACCATCGCACATAATTGTTTTACCTGATATGTGCGAATTTAATCCTTTTTGCATAATGTTTATTCGTCTATTTATGTAATTTTTTTCTTTCTTACTATATATATTTTTATTTTTATTTGTATAAGCATTTACCACTGTCACCAACGTCGCACACCCTTCCTACATTGCATACATAGTATTTTCTTTGTTGTTTGGTTAAAGAAATGTTCAATTCCTAATCTCATAGTTAGATATTATGTAACAATATCAATATAGTAAATAAAAAACCCATTAAGGAAATGAATGAAATGAATATACATGGAAAGAAAATAAAGAAGTATGTAGTCAAAATTGTAATATACATTGGACACTCAAGAATAAAAAAAAAAAACCATTTAAACATATATTTAACATGGATATAAAGCAAATTCTACATTCAACCATATGGCACATAAATCAAATAAATTAAGCAAACGTTATAACATACAAAATATCTCTATAATGTTCTTATCCTCGGGATTGCAACCAATGGATGAACATCTCATTAGCTAAATTATTTCTAAAATAAGTCTAAGAATCAAATGGCTCAACATGCGTAATCAAATATTGATGTTCAGATTCATCTAGTTGGCTAATACTTCCTTCAACAACATCACCTTCAATAGGATCAAAAATCATCTTAGACCTAATAAAATTATAGAGAAGACAATAAGCATAAATGATTCTACACTATGTCTTTATTGAATAAAATAACTTCTTCCTTAAAATTACCCGTCTAGCTTTCAATATACCAAAAACATCTCACGATACAATTTCTTATTTGAGAGTGATTCATATTGAAGTATTCTTACAAGCTTGTCGATTGAATTTCTACCTTTCAATCATTAAAATTGTATCGTTGAGCTCTATAAGGTGCCAAGAAATATTTTATTTGTATATTCGGCATCACACAAATAGTAATTATCATTATAGTGTAACATTATTAATAATATGAAAAAAAGTGTTTCATTATAAACATAACACAAACATAATAAAATAATACTTTATGGGATCCTCAACCCATTCATGCGTGTAATGACATCGTTTAACACTCTGTCATCTGTTGCAAAACCTTCATATCCTAGTAGAACGTATATAAATTGCCTATTTTAGGTGTAAACACCAATGATATTGGTAGCAATTTTATTTTTCCTAATCCTATATCTAGGCTTTTCAATTGTGTTTACATTGACTTTGATTTATATCCAATCTAAAGCACATAAGCAACCTTTGAATTATTTTCATCTATTATCTGTTGAATTTTTTGATATCGGCTTAGGTTTTTTAAACAACAGCTTATGTAGTCTTAAAACAAAATTCAATATAGAATAAAATTTTTTATTAATTATCTCTCCAGATCAGGCCACTTAATGCTTTATAACCCTATTTTTTGTATGAGGGACTATGATGTAGAGGAAGTTAATAATTAGTTATTCTATTAACATATGTCTAGATAACTGTAATCTCATATCTGTTTTAAGTAAATGATATAATTTTTCAAAAGCTTTTCTATTTATTCTAGTATTATCTACACATTATCTATCGCTCTAAAAAACTATTGCATTTAAGTTTAACTCTCTAATATGTAGCCTATTATAAGATGTTCCATCATAAGATAGTCTATGTTATTTTCTAACGTTCATATGTAATAAAGTTATAGTAATAAAATGTAACACATGCAACAAAGTCTTGATCTGGTTCAAATGCATCATAAGCATTGTAACCGATTGTATCTTTGTTCTTAGTGATAAACCAATCATAACCGTTTAAAAGATAAAATCTCGTTAAAGTTGAAAACATAAATGGAAAGTAAATCTTGGCATATGGTAGATAAAATCTATCAAGTATCATAAAAGAGAATATAAATTAGCAACAAAATATTTCTGGATGAAAGAGCTAAAACAAATAAACCATAAAACAAGTTTGATATATCAAAAATAAAAATATAGATCTAAATGACATCTAAAAATATGAAAAAAAATAGCGAAATGCAACTAATAATGCAAATAAGATAAATAGGTACTAGAAAGTATACACACCATTTTTTGTAAAAAATGAAGATAAACTTAACAAGACAAAGATTAAATGATAGATGTTGAAGCTAAAGTTGGTTTAAAGAGAAAAGTATTTGCTTTAAGCTGAGATATGCTTAAATAAAAATAAAAAATGTATTAGTTATTGAAACATGATAAAGACATCAAATAAGGCGTTTATATATAGAAACACCTTATTTAATGTATAAAATATAAGTTCTTCTACTTCACAATTAGACATTACAATGTTCATATTGTCAAACATGATCTTCAAGAAGAAAAATAAATTTTTAATATGCTGCAATTAAGGCATTTGTAAGAAAAAAAAACACCTTAATCAATAACCAATTAAGGCATTTTACCATTAAAACACCTTAATTGATAAACACTTCAATCTTTATCAAACTTCACTGAAAATTATTCATGTCATAACACGGTCTTCGAGATAAAAAAATTTAATAAATTATCAGTTAAGGCATTTTTTCTTTGAAACATATTAATTGGTGATCAATTAAGGCGACGTTTCTTTCTTAAAATGCCTTAATTGTACCATAAATAACAAAAAATTATATTGTTTATAAAAAATCTTGCAACTAAATACCAGTCACTTCCAAACTTACTTTTAAAAAAGGCAACAACTATGTGATTAATATTTTTTATCTAGGTCAAATTTGAAAATAAAGTAACTTTTTTGTCTGAAATCCTAGAATACCATAAGGAAAGGTGGGCTTATAATTCTAAAATTTTGGGTACCATTGGGAATTTGACATTTTCCTCCGTAATTAAATTATCTTGAACCAAACAAAGAATCAAATACCCACTATCAAGATTCCAAAGGAAAATTTATGAATTCCCTGAACCAAACACACTCTAAAAGTTGTTTCCAATTTTTAAATATCATAATTTAACAAAATAGAAGACCATTTAAACTAAGATTTTTTAGGATAATTTAAGGTTAAATGATACCATCTTAGGATGGGTAGTGGGGGTACTATAATCTTCCTTGAAGTAATTGAACTCTGGAATCTAATTCTGAAATGAAAACCAAAACTTGTTCTTTTAGGATCCTTAGTCAAGCTTAAGATATTTTTAAAAAATAGATTCATTAGGTAGCTAATCACATCTCTAATTAAAAAGATTGGTGACGATTCCTTTAACCGTTTTTAGTAATAAGTTCATGGATCTATAGGCTATGACAGAAAAAAAGAAAGAAAGAAAGAAATCTTAAATCCTAAACCAAATAATTGAAAAAAATCTTATAACCTTGAAAAGATAATGCTTGAAGAATTCATTTGGTTTTTAGTTTTTTTTTTTTATCAACAAATTTGATTTTGGGTATTTTGTGTTTTATTCTTTGTTATCAATAGCTTTTCGTTATCAACAGTTTTTTGTTGAGTTTTTTGTTATCAACATATTTGGTGTTGAGTTTTTTTTTCTTGTTTTTTATTTGATTTGGATATTTCATTTTTTATTAGATTTAATGGATTTTAAAATAAATGTAAATGGAAAGTGGACTTAACGATATGTGTAAGCCATACCGTTCAATCCACAACTGTAATTAAGTCTTTATTTGAACACATTCGAAAACTTTCAATCCTAAATTGAGCCAAATTAAAGATAATATCCTTAATTGAGAAAACACGCAAACGTTAGATTTAATTGAGCATTTAACCTTAAAACTATTGTTATTATCTTGTACATTATGAAAATACAGAACCCAGAATATAAAAACAACGGTCGAGATGAGGAGTGACAAATAAACCATTAAACACTAAAAATTTTGTACTTTTAAAAGCCTTTGGATTTACACATCAAAAAACTTCTAAAAGATTCTGTATATGCATATTTGAAAACTTTTAAAAGTTTTCGAAAATGAAAATCTAAAAACTTGTAAAGTCATATGAAAACATATTTTAAAAAGTCACATTTTCAAGTTAAAAAATTAACATGGATTTTCAATTCCATTCAATCACAAAAAAATTAAAAAATATATCTTATATTTGAAATGATTATTTAAAACCACTAATCTCTTTTTAAACTTAAGATTGTTGTTATTGACTTAGCTAAGAATTGAATGAGGAAAAAGAATTAGTTTAAGGTTGAATCAATTTAGGGTTTGGAAATGAGGATAAAAAAAGAATTGTAAATTTAGGGGTGAGAGGTATGAAAAATAAAAATAATTTTGTTTAGTTGAAAATTAAGATGTTAAAAAAATTATTTGATATACTGATAATGAAATTTTTAACTTTACAAGTGTTGTTAAAATGATAACACATATCTTATTTTTTAAAAATTAAATTTTTTGTATTTTTTAAATATATACTAAGGGATATATGTTACTATATTAATTTCGTTCATAAAATTAAAAATATTTCAATATCAATATATCTTATAATTTTTCTAAAAATGAAATATATTTTTGGGTGCAAATAGAACCCATTTCCCTATCAAAAGTCCCGCAGCTGTTAACCACCTAGTCGTAGTTGCTTGCACATTGGGCTCTTTTACCCCAGACGTGAGCCTAAGTCCAAGAACACATGGGCTATAAATGCTATCCACAGCTCAATTTTTAACAACCCAAAACTCTTAGGCCTACATATTTTGGATTGAATTTTGTTTCAAAGCCCGTAATACTTAACTCTTAAAATTTCTTTTTATTATCTTATTGAATTAAATTAACACTCTTTATAAGAATAATTAGGACAAAATATTTGTAAAAAGATTTTATATAAGAATTTTTTTATTTACATAAATCTTTATTTTTTTTCACCAAAACAAATTCTTAATCTTTGATTTATATCTAAATAACCATTAATTTTTAATTTTTACCAAGATAAGTCTTTAATGTAACTCAATCTTTTATTTGAAATAAAAATTTATTTAAATAAAATAAAATAAATTATTTAAATACTATAAAAGCTTATTTTAAAAAATAATTCAAAAGTTTTTTTAATAATTTAGCACAAAAATATATTATCATATATACCCAAATACCTGATCAAAAGGAACCAGTTGAGTATACAAAGGGAACCATATTTGCAGACTTGACTAGTGATAGGATTGGAAAAATTAGAAGGGAATTATGAATAATGCATTTAATAAATGTGTTCAAGAGCAGAAGAATTCACCAAAATTTTAAACTTGACTAGTGGTGTTTTTGCATCAATTAAGTCCTGTCAAATATGATCAGTTTTTTAAAGTTTGATTCGACTTGGCGTTTTGGACTTAATGGGTTAGAAATTTTCAAAATATATATATTAAAATATTAAAAATTATAAAATATCAATGCTTTAATATTTTTAAATATATATTTAAATTGAAAATAGATTCAAAAATAAAAAAAATTAATCATTTAATGTTTTGAATTGGGTCAAACTCGAGCTTAAAAATTTTTGTTCAGGATTCGATTTGAATCATATTAAATTCGTAGACCGAACAATTAATTTAACTTCAAAATAAGGGTAAACTAAGTTTAAATATATTATTTTATTAATAAAAGTATTTTTAAATTATTAGTCCAAAGAATAATTTTTAGTATGTTAATAAATGTTATGGAAATGCGTGGTTAAGGTGGGGATCAAGCTTGAGTTTATAAAATATAAGCACAATTGTTTTGGTATATACACGAATATTAGAAATTTAACATCGTTGAATGAAAATTAATGTTGTTAATTAGAATGTGTAATTATGTATTATCATCATAAATACTTAAAAAACTTTAAATAAAATGTAATATGTTTTCAATTTTACCATTTTGCATTCCAACGAGCTTAATTTTGTTTGAATTTTATTTTAGAATAATGATTGACTTGCTCTCCGTTATATAGACATACCTAACCAATGATGGAATTTCATAAAATTTGTGAATAGTTAATTTTCTTAGAAATTTTTAAATGAGGGAATTTTTTTTTTTTTTGCCAAGGATTGAATAATTTAAGAAAATTGCATAATATAAGGATTTTTCATTTACTTTTTAATAATAAATAAAAAGTATAAAAATTGTGGTTATTAAAAAATATTTCAAAGATATTTTATGTAATTTTAAAATGCCAATTTTCTTAAATAGTTGTAAGAAAGTAATTTATGTGGTCTTGCCAAAGTATGTACACACCTAATTTTGTTTGGGCATGTCCCAATTAATCATGATGCTTAAAAATTAGAGAACAAGGTCTTGTCCAAGATTTTTTAGGTTTTACAAATATTTCAAAATGTTTTAGTAAATTGATTTTTAAGTTGATACAAGGAAAATAACAAATATCAAAAATATCAAAAATAAACTTAAAAGTAAATTTAATAAAATTTATTCAAATTTAATTGATTTTAATTTAAAAATGAGTCAAATAAGGTCATTTTGAGAGAATCGAACCAAATTATTAGATTTTTGATGATTTTAAATAAATTTTAAATTTTGAGCAAAAATAGACATTTTAATCAAAATATTCTTGATGTGGGTTCGAGTTAAAGTTAGTAAAAATAGATCAAAACTGCTTAAATTAAATGTTTAAAAAGAAAATCTTTTAAAAAAATTGAATTTTTAATGATTTTAGATATGATTTGTCTTGTCCCTAGTTAAGTCATCACTGACTGAAATATCTATATCAAGTGAGAATATTCGTTTAATTGTAACTTGATTTACTGATGGTTGGAATTGTGAACCTTTTGTTTTGAAAAACTATGGACTTTGTCTAGTTAATTAATTGGATTGGATTTACATCCAAAATAAACATGCAAAGTTTTAGTATCATTGACAAATGTGATGTATATAATTATTGAGCATAGCCTCAAACTACTAATTTAAGCTCATTTGGATGAATCCAATCTCAAATTGACATGATAATTGTTAGGTATAGTTACTCAAATCCCATAATAGATTTATTTAATATTGATTAGATATTACTTAATGGATAAGAAGACTTGTAGAAGAATAATTTTAAAAGGAAAAAAATTCTTGATATGCAAGTTAGTATGTTTATAAATAAATTAAATATATATAAGGTTAGGTATGATAAAAAGATGTAAGAGAATTGTAGGGTTTTATGGAATAAACATTCATAAGACTATCGAATATTTACGTCTTATGGGTGTATATATTTGAATGTTTGTGAGTGGACTATAAAAGACTAAGAGGTTCACATAGGTATGGTACATAGGTGTACATGTGTATGTGTATATTTAAGTTGAGAATACTTTATAGGATTAGAGGAGATTGAGTGGATCTATGGGTATTAATTGTGAGTGCATGATTTGATTATATGTTTGTAATCTCTACAACTAGTAAATCTTTTTTCTTATCTATAGACGTAGGTTGATTAGATCGAACCATGTTAAATTGTTACCTCTTATGTGATTGATTGATTATTTGATTTTACTTCTGCTAATGTGATTGGATTAGGGCTATTTGACCTAACAAGTGGTGTCAGAGTTATCGTGATCATAACAAGTGATATTAGAGCTGAAAGTTAAGACATGTGAGAAGCAAGCTCAAAAAAGCTTGATTCAAGAAAAGAGTTTGAGTCCATATTTTGAGATTTGGTTTGCATGAAACTTAAAGACACAAAAGACAAAATGATTGTTATGAGACTTATTATAGTGGATCCAAGCATATATAGCATAAAACAGATGATTTGATGGAATTTGATTTAAGGTATAGATTGTTGGAATAGTGACTTAAATCCCATAAGAGATTTGTTTAAGATTGGCTAGATATTACTTTATGGGCAAGAAAATTTGCAGAAGAATTATAAGAGGAAATGAATTCTTGATAGGCAAATATGTATGCTTATAAATAGTTTGAGTCTTTATAGAGTTAGATATAAGAAAAATATATAAGAAAGTTATAAAGTTTTATGGGATAAACACCCACAGAGATTAATGTCTTTATGGTGTGTATGTTACAGTGAACTAGAAGAGACTGAGAGGATCTATAAAAATATGGTGCATGGGTGCACATAGGTATGTATTTGTTTAGGTTAAGAATACTCCATAGAACTAAGGAGATTGAGAAGGTCTATGGGTATTCATTGTTAGTATTTGATATGGATTGTATGTTTGTAATTCTCTATAACTAGTGGATCTTATTTCTCATCCATGGATGTAAGTAGATTGGGTCAAACCACGTTAAATTATTGTTTCATGTGTGATTGATTAATTATTTGATTTTGCTTCTGCTAGTGTGATTAGATTAAGGCTATTTGACTTAACAAATGATATTAAAGCTTGGGACAGATACAGGATTTATATTTAGTAGGGAAAAAAGTACATATAATATTGAATATATATAAGTTAACTAAGATGCACAAAAAAATTATTTTAGTATACATAAAAATAACATATTATAATTGTTCTTTACGACTTTCATATTTTGAAAGCATTGTAAAATCTTTTCATTATCAATATTACAAAATATATCTTTCTCTATATATGTAACAAATAATCATTCATCTAAGAATCTCCCATTCGATTGCACAAATGGTTCTTCACAATCTTTATAGTAAAAAAGCTTCTTTCAACTGATGCAGTAGAAATTGATAATATCAAAGCTAATTCCACAAGTAAGTATACCAATGGATATACAAAATATTTTTTTATCTCAACAAGTTTCATGGAAAGTTTACTAATACTTTTGAAACTTGTAAACTTATCATGAGATCTTAAATCAACAATGTAAGTTCCAAGTTTATTGTTAATAACTAGTAGCTCAACATTAGAAAATTCAGTCGATAAAATTGAACAAGACGTATCAACTTTCCTTATCAAAAGCTACAAAAAAATCACAAAAATTTAAAAAAATCACACAAAAAAATAACTCCATATTCACCTCATTAAAACAATTATTGAGCTCTTAAAGTTGCATATTAATTATTGTATAAAACAACTCAATCCGATAATAACATAAATTTGTCATTGTTAGAGCATTGCATCAAGGTCTTCCACAAGTTACAAACATATCATCAATATTTGGGATGCCAAAATTGTTTTTTTCACAAAATAAAGAACTTCTTTATGCAAAGATTCCCATCCATCATCCTCATCGTTTATTGTCATTGCTTCGCTACTTTTACTAATGTCATTGCATTTACAATATCTTGATCTCGCCTTTGTAATATCAAGGACAATTCATTTGTAATCCCTAAGATATTTTTCATCAAATATAAGTTGAAAGCAAAGTCAAAAGATTGAGTCAAATCTAATAAGGTAGAAGCTTCACCTTTTTGCTCCGAGCTATTCCATCCTTTATAACAATTTTAAGCACATCAATGATGGAACTAAACAAAAAAATTAAATTTACCAAAGTTCCATAATGTGAACCCTATCGTGTATCCTCAACTCATTTAAGACTTGTTTCTTGGTTTAAACCCCTTCCTATAGAAAGTTCACTAACTCGTAATGCCTTAACAACTTTATCAAGTTGTTTTTCTTGAAAAACATCTCTTTGTTTACATGAAGCCTGACAATATTCACCACATTTGTCACAATGTTGAAAAGTAATGCAATTTGAACATGATTCTTTGCCATGATTACAAGTGTCAATTGAAGTTGATGAGCAAAACAATGAACATAATAAGCAGATGCATTATCTTTCATGATCAAAGTTTTTAATCCATTGAATTTACCTTGCATGTTGTTTGCTCCATCATAACCTTACCCACAAATCCTTGACATACTCAAATTATGCTTAGAGAATAATGCTTCAATAACTGCTTTAAGTGATAAAGTAATTGTATCACTAACATGCATTATATTCAGAAAATGTTTAATAACATGCTCTTTAGAATCCATATAGTGTAAAACAATAGCAGCTTGTTTTTTGATTGAAACATCACGAGACTCATCAAGTAAAATAAAAAATAATCCATCTCTAAGATCTTCATGATAGTATTTGTAGTCTCAATTGTTGCATCACGAACAAGATCTTTTTGAATATCATGTGCTATTATTTTGAATTTTCTAGTGCATTCTCCATGACAATACTATTGATGGTTTTATTATAATTGGTAAGAAATCTAAGAAGCTTAAGAAAATTTCTTGATTATGAGAATTTTCAGTTTCATTTCTACCACGAAATGCCAAATCTTGACATAAAAGAAAATGAATACAATCAAGTGTCGCAGTTAAGCAAACTTGATAATCTTTTTGTACTTGATTGGATTATTTTGCAAAAGCAAATTAAATATGTTGCTTTTGATTTAGCAAATCTTAACAACACTTCCAAGCTTTGTTATGAGCACTATTAGGACCTCCAACATGAATATCAAATTTTTCTTTCTTTTTCCAATTTGTGAATCCATTTGAAATGAAACAATCACCACGTACTTGCTCTCTAATATTGTTCTATAAAGACAACAACACAAACAAAAAGCAGCATCATTCTCTATACTATTTTCCAACTAATTAGCATAATTTTTAAACCATGTAGGAATAGAATGACATAATGTCTTTTCAGTTTTTCTCTGGGAAAAATTATGTTCATAAGGTTAACATGGGCCTTTTTGTAAATAAACTATTCAAACCTTATCTCTATCATTAGCATTATAGTCTAAATTTTTTTTCGTAACCTAGGATCTGAAGAAAAATAGTCTAAATTTAATTCAACATGAACTTGCTTTGCACAATGTTGTATGTCAATATTGATTCCAGATGATTCTTCAAAATTTGACTTCATTTTAATAAGACATTTCTCCATAACTAATTAAATTAAATAATTTAGGTTATATAATTTATAAAAAATAAGTACACATATTCAAAATATAATTATGCATATTAATAAAGATCAACTAACTCTCTATTGAAATATATAAGTAGAAATGCAATTCACATACCATAACTATACTACTATGCAAGAAATTGCATAGAACTTCTAATTAATTTTATAATTTTCATATAAAATTAATTTTTATCAAACTTAAAGTTATTAGTTTAATGAATAATAATTAAAAAAATAAAGAAAAATTATAAAACATAAAAAATTCAAATATGATAAAAAAATATAACTGCTATCAATAACATGATCAAATTATTTCATCAATATAATAAATTTCAAATAGTAAATAAATACTATATATAAAAATATACTAAAAAAATTGATTGACTAATTATAAAAATATATAAAAAAATAACTTACTTGAATATCTTGTTGAAAGAAGAAGGTAACTACCAACTTGTGATTTGTTTCTTTAATTTAAAGACTTTCTTTTTTCAATTTTTACTTCTTTAATTTTCTTCTTTTATTCTCCCTGTTTTTGTTTGAAAACTTGAAAGGTGCAAAGGAGAGAAAAATAGTCGAAAATGAAAAATCGATTACTTTTAATTACAATCAATTCTACTTCTTCTTTTTTTATACTAACATTAAAATATTTTTTTATTTACAAATCGTCACTTCCAATTAATGTAAATTTGACTTTTCCATATATTATATATATTATATTTTGAGTAGGGAATTATAAAAAAATTAAACTTTTAAAATATTTTTATAATATATTTTTGAAGAGGTAAAGATTTCAGTGGGCGTAACTGCCCTCAATGGCCCCCACCGTCCATTCATCCTTAATCAGAGTTATCATGATCCTAACAATAATATGATAAAAATTTTTTCATCCATCATTCAAACAAAATATTAATTATAATTCTTTTCACTCAAGGGTAGATAAGTGACCTAAGCACTTCCAAAATGCAAAATATCTTTTCAGTCAGGGATATCATTTTAATGTAGTCGTTGAGAAGAATAAATATTCGTAGATCACTAATAATCCGTTGGTAAACTCTTTGATGTATGTACCCGTAAAACTTACATTGGATTGGACGTGTTCAAATTGTTTGATCTGTCTGTCTGGATCCACCAGCTCTAATTTTCCAAATGAGGAGCTGGTGGTCAAAGCAGTAGAACCAAAAAAGAACGTACAAACACCAAAAGCAGCCACATAAACAATTCATGGTTTGGCCTAAAAAGAAATCTATTGTGAATACGTAAATCTGATGAATTGTTTAAGTGACTATGAAAGTCGCAGGCTTTCGCCCTAAAAAGAAATTAAAAAAAAAAAAGGCAACAAGAAAATCAAAGCTTGAATGATTCAAGTCAAAAATGGGGGGATAACAGAAATCAAAGAAAATAAAAGCACGACAAACTGGAAATATTTCCAAGATAATAGCAAGCCATAAACTGATAATAGCCTTAAGTTAATTAGCTATTAATATTCACGATAACCCGCTTTAGGAAACTTAAATTCAAAATTTTATCAGCCACAGCAATCACTTGTCCTAAATTCTAAGCATTCCCAAGGGACAGTTCAATCAGAATTGCAATCAACTAGATGATGGCGGAATAAAACCACACCGAAATTACAGGAAGAAACCACACCCGCCTCCATATCTCAAGGAAAATAAAAACTAAAAAAGTACTCAAAAGTCTAAAATATCACCAGAAATACTACTACAAAAGAAACATATCAGGTTTGTGTTTGTTCAACCTGACCTGACCATTGCCAGAATAGAAATGCATCAAATAGCAGGCAAAGGTGATATAGTGAGCCAGTGAAGGGACTGGTGTCCAACCAAAATGTCTGTTTCTCAATTGATGGGCATTCTCAAGGATGGCATCATTATACTATGCTACAGCCAAGCAACATAGCTAGTTCGATGTATGTCATAACTCCTATTTTCTCAGACATCATCCAAAAACATAAACATCCAAGGAACCCCTTAAAAAGGTAAAAAGCTTTAACAAGAAAAATATTTTAAAATAGTAATAGCTTCTTCCTATTTTTCAGAGAAAGGCATCCCAAAAATATACATACATGTAAAGCACTCCAGTGCATTGGCAGCAATTTAAACTAGTGGATAGGAAACTAAACTTTAGTCTTTTTACAGCATCAGCCATCCACACATATAGAAAGACAAACGCGCAGAAATCCAAGTAAACATGGTGGATGAACATAGGCATACAAAGTCCAAAGATGTAAAAAGGTGGACTTAGTCTAGCAGACGAAGTTAGGTAAGATCCCAGAGAACTAAAGAGTTGCTCTCATCTGGAAAACAAAAAGTAGCTTGACATATCTCAGGAAAACACTGGTAAATACTAAAATTCGGGTAATCACAATAAAGGAGCATATGTCCAAGATATTATTTACTTTTTCTTCTTTCACAATACCATGGTTCAAGCCCATAAGAATTTTAAAAAAAAAATCTCTAAAATATAGGATTCCTTTGTATACAGTTAAATCCCACTGAATCTATATGAGTGTACTCTTCTTCTACCATCGAAAGAATATTCACCATTTCACTTCCCTCTGTAAATAAACAGAAATAGAGCATCTAGTGGTCCTTTCGATAAGCTCTAGGGTATAACATTCTCCCCTACCATTCCAAGTATTATGTTGTAGCCTGAAGCATCAAAACAACCCATAGAATGTAAAGTACTTGAGAAATCTTTTCCTCTGAACCTTAAATTTCAATGCAGCTTCACAGAGAGATGGGTTCTTTTAGTCTCCAAATTCCTAAAAGAGAGCTATTCTAATGTGAATTTGTTAAATTCAGGCTTTGGAAGAAGGTAGTTAATCATTGGCATCTCTTGGGGGCTTCTTAATCCTAGTCTCTACTTTTCGGTACCCGTATCTTGATGATATTCTCAATGAATATTTAATTGCATGGATCTTTAATTTCTCCTTTTCTTCTTTCTTGCAATGTCTTAATTTCCTACAGCTTGTATTAAACTCCCTCCCAATAATCTCGAAAGTTGAAACACTAAAGTGGCACATAATTTCCCATCAAATCCATCACCATAACTACCTAAATTCTTCTTGTTTATCAAATGATCCATAATGCAAACCAGGCTTTAGATTTCTATAAGGTAACATAATTATAAACAAACCAAGTAACATATGCTTGAGAAGTTGCCCCAAAGCACAACATCAGTTAGCAAAAACGAAAGAATGTTATGATAAAGAAGAAATACAAATCTCTAGGTATGCCAGCAATGTAAATATAAGTAACACAGAGAGAATAAAGCATAACAATGGGAACGTACTCAGTACTGCAATTCAACAGGCACAAAGTCTCTTAACTAGTCGTAACATATGCAGTGCTCAAAATATCAATCATAAGCTAAATGCTGACCAAAACAGTATGACTTAATTAAAGATGAAGGGGCTTATAATACATATGGCTAGCAAAGATTGCAAGGCAATGTTACAGGTAAAACAAAAGCCTAATAGTACAGCTAGAAGTAAAACCTCAAGTCAAACTGATTCAAAATAAAACCACATATCTTTTAAGCAATCAGAAATCCACAAGCACCGAGACCCTACAAGTGATACAACTCACAAAACGTAATTTAAAAAGGGCATAATCAATACAATTTAAAGGATAATAATAAATAAACTAATAGTAGTAAAATTAATTTCCCACAAAGTATAAATTATCCTACACAAAAATACCTGAGCTCAACTATACACATCCACTACCAGAAAAGAAAAACCTTAAAATCACTTGGAGACCAAAAGGATTTCTGGCTTCTTAGCCTTGCTAGGTGTGTTGGCATTCGATGATGCGTTAGCAGCAGCCGTAGCAGCTGCCTTTGCTGATGCTCTTGCACTGTTATCCAACCTAATCAGACTCTGCAACGCCAAGATGGCTTGCGGAGCCAAATCATGAGACGCCCTCGCGTATAAACACCTAATCGCAACAGAGGCGGCGTCCTTTACATCTTGGGAATTCGAAGGACCAAACAAACAATGCCCTAAAATTGTCACCACCGGCCTTAAAAGTTCCCAAGGTAACGGAATCCTCACTCCCTTTTTCTCCAAATTCTCCGCATCTTCTTTGCTAATCCCCAAATTGTCCGTCTCCACCACCACCTCCTTAATCACATCATCCTCGTAGTCCACGTCTTCATTGGAGCGGCTTCTCCTTCCGTTACTAAACCCCGAATCCTCCCTAAAAAAGCGGTTATGACCATTATTATTTCCATTACCATTTTCCTGGTGCTGATGATCATCGCTGTCAAATTTTGTTCTGCAAGGACAATCTTGCCCCGCCCAAGCGGCGGCGAATTTGCAAAACTCCAGCTTAGACCAAGCCGGCATTTGAGAAACTTGCTTGTAATAGCAATCAAGCGCGGTCCCAACGATGATAGCTCGCTTAGTTGACTTAACGGCTAAATGTGGCTCGAGCGGAGGTGATAAAACGCCGACGGATTGCCTAGATCTGTCATGAACGGGCTTGTTACGAGGAGTGTGGTAAAGAGAGGGTTGGGAGAGGTCGGGAATTTGGACGAGGACAGCTTTTCCGGAACGGGATTTGGCTTCGGAAGAGTAAACGGCGAGGAGAACAGCTTCGAAGCCGGCGAGGGAGGGGAAGGAAGAAGAATCCGAGGAGTGGATCCGGGAAAGATAGATGCCGGAAAGGAGAGGGAGGAAAGAGAGGACGAGGAGGCGGAGATGAGGGTCGGGGGATTGGAAAGTTTCGTACAGCCATTGGCAGAGAGGGTCAGAGCCGGAGCCAGAGGTAGGAGAGGAAAGGGCAGAGGAAATTAGGGAGTATGCCGAGAGAGATGAGAGGAGAGAGAGGGCGGGACGGTCGGAATCGGCCAAGGAGGAAAGGGTGATTCCATCGGATGGGAGGAGAGAAGAGAGGGAAAGGATGCGGGAACGTTGTTTGGAGACGGATTCCCACCAGGAGTGCATTGGATCATTGTCGGTGGCGGTGGAGGGAGGAGGTTGGTGGGCAGTGGAGGAGGAGGTGGAGGATGAGGAAGAGGGAGAGTTTGTGGAATGGTTATGGGGGAAGTCCATGGCGGAGATGGAGGAGGTTTGAGTTGAGAGAGATTTTGGGCGATTAGCTAGATGTGGGGATTTGGGAACCCGGTAAAGTCGGGTCAGTGCTGGGGTTGGCGGCTAGCCTGCAGAGTTTAGTGAAGCTTGACTTTATTTTCTACGGTTTTTTCTCCACTTACTCTTTAAACGAAAAATATCCATTTAACTAAAAATTAAATTAATAAAGCTTTGTCGATATTTCCGCACAATTTTAAAAAAGATTTTTCAAAATCTTTTCCTTAAGTTCCCTTGCTAATAAAAAGAACGTCGACAATATAACAATGGCGCAGACGAGAATAATGAACATAATAAAATAATTCATCATTTATAAAATTGGATTGCAATTTGCAAAGAAAGAATAATCATTATTTTTGTATAAGATAACATAACCTCCTGCAAGATAATCAAATGATTACTTTTCCATATAAATCCAAAACGCTACTTTTTATCTTTTACTAGAATTTCTCCACCACTATGCTGGGATTGAATGTTTCTCTTCTCAATATTTTTATTTTAATATATTTATCATTTTAATTTTTAACATAAAAATAACCGTCAGCGAAGTAGCAGTGTTTTTTTTTTTTTTTTAAATTTTATTACTACTAACCTTACCATAAAAAATCAAACTTTTCACCAGTTTGGCAACTGATATTCAAGCAACACGGGGGCAAGCTTTGGTGAGTACTTTCTTCTCAGACTTTATTATTTTGCCGTATCTTTTTGCTTTGCTTTAAGATTCACCGGACCACGCCATGTCGGAGCTCTAATCTGCGAATATTCATTCTATCCTTAACTAAATTTACTGTATATTTTTGTTTTATTTATATATATATATATATGTGAGAGGAATGCACTTTGAATTCTTAAAATCAAAAGTAAACCAATGAAAGGACAAAATATTATCCCCTCCAGCATCTTGATGTTTCTCTTCCCTTGCTAAATTACACAAATTTTGTCAAATGGCAACTAATTGCTAACTAAACTGAGCTTCAATTGAATGCTTATCAATAAAAGCAGCAAATGCTGCACAGCGACTGTCATGACTTCATTTTAATCTGATGTACATTGATCTTTTGCTTCTTTTCTTTTTCATTTTCTTGCTTCCGTATCCCTTTCACCACCACCGTCGGCTAGCTTTCAGGCGACACCACTCTCCAATCGAAAAGGGGTCAGATTGGAGCTCTTAGTGGCTTAGTGCCATCTAGTAGCTCCGATTCTCATGGGGCATTACTGATTATCAAGGGTAGATCCGACCCTCCTCGATTGGTGCAGAAAACAAAAAAAAAAAAACGAAAGGAAAAGAAAAAAATAAGAGAGAAAATATTTTTTTTTGGAAAAATATATTTAGTTATTAACCATAAAATTTTCACTAAATATGAATTATATTTAAAATAAAAAATTATAAATTTTTAAATCATATTCAATTAAAAGTGGTAATTTTGATTGATAAAAATAATTCCATCTTGTGATCAATTTTGTATGCATCAAACCTAGTATATGATAAAAATAATAGGTAAAATATTATAAATGTTTTTAAAATTTATCACTCTATTTAGATAAATTTTTATACTTTTATTATCTTTAATTAAATCATTGATTTTTATATTACATCCAAATAAACTCTTTAAACTTTAATTTATATTCAAATAAATTCTTAGCCTTTAATTTATATCTAAATAAATTTTTAACATAAATTATTTTTATTTGAAATAAGGGCTTAATTATTTGGATACCAAAAGAAAATTTTTTAGATACAATAAAAATATAAAAATTTATTTACATAAAATGATAACATCCAAAACTTTTATGATAGATCTTGCTTTTAATCCTTACAGACACCAATTGTCCATATATAAAATAAAATGATATTATCTAATCTAATTATTATTTTATTTTATTTTATCTTATCGCATTAAATTTAAAGATGATAACTAACTAACATGCTTAAGTCAAATTGGCATCCTACTAAGATAATCCTAATTGTTTAAGCCTACACTTAAATCATATTTGGTAACTATTCATTCAAACAAATCATACCCTAAAACTGAATAAATCACTTTTCTTTTTTAATTTTTTTATAGTTATTACTTGTGAGAATTTGTTTTGAAGTCTACTTTTCGATTTGATGTACACTGTTAAATTTTGAAGAGCTTAATTCAGTTTTAAACTAAATCTATTTTCTGATTAAAATAAATTGTTTCTATAATCTGTGCTAGTAAGGCCATAGGAACTGGTAGCTGTTGCTCACTCACTCCCTCCCCTTCCCCCTTCTGAACTGGAATGTGGAAGGGTGGCATTGTGGCGGTTCATAACTTCATATCCCTTGGTTTAACTCAAGTACCATAGGCAGAATGATGGTTTGGCTTTCAGTTTATCATGGAGAATTAAGTTGGATGAATGGATATCATTAGGAACAGAATTTAAAGTGCTTTATCTGCTTGAGTTTTTATCATCTATCTGATTCAATCGTTGCTGTGGATAAAAATTAACTATCCTGCTATTCAAGTCTTCTTGATGATTTCTTAGTGGTTCAACTGCTAGTAAAAATCTGCAAATACAATCTTGGATTTGGCATTTTCAGGAGAATTTAACCATCCTCCATTTTCCATGAATATTACCAGATGGTTTCTTCTGGTGCTTTAGTTTTTATTCAAATTTTCCTTTATTATATATTTGAGAAATTCCATGGAATGAACTACCATGCAGAATTTGAAACTCGTGGCTGCAGAAGCCATTAACTACTGAAAATACATCAGTCGAATCCGTGTATAATCAATGACTAGTAATATGTATTAGCATACACAATCCACAAGAATGAATTTTGATCTATTGGGGGAACTCATCAGCTCAACGAAAAATATAACATTTCCAGTTTTCCTGCGACTACCCTTCCTCTATAACATTAACTCAGTTATCTACATCAATCAACTTGTCACTCATTTCTTTACAAGCCAAGAGCACCGAGGGGTGTCTTTCCTTGGCCAGCCTCAAAGTAGAAAATCAACATGGCCAACATGGCAATTCTGGCATGCTTAATCTCAGCAAGCTTAAGTCTCTCGAGCTTGTCATAATCAGGGATGTAGACACCATTCTGGATGGTTCCCGAAAGGCCTAATGGGTCAAAGAACTTGCCTTGAATGGCGAAGTTCTCAGCCGTCCTGGACCATGGAGTGGCCCATTTCACAGATTGAGACTATCGGTTGAAGAAGTCTACCCAGCTCTTGCTTTCGACCCAACCCATAAGGATGAGTTGGGTACCCAAGAGTGAGCCGAAGGTGAATGGGGCTATTGCACCTGGGTCAGCTCCGGCCTCGAACCCTAAATAAAAGATAATATCCTATCATTTCCAGAAATAAATCCCACCACTTTTTGCAAGTGAAAATTTGTTGTTTGGCTATTTGCGTTTTAACCCCTAAAACATAGAAGTTCTCAAAGAAAAATCGATTCCCATTGCTTTATACATGTCCTAATTATGTCCAAAGTGTTATGCATGTACTAAAATAAAAGAAGCCAAATTTTTTCAATAATTTCTTTGGTATGCCGGGTCCCCTTAAACATCTGCCAGCATCAGGAATCATATCTTCTGGTTGGCTAGCACTTGCCATGAATGCCACAGCCCATAAGGAGAAAGAGAAAGGTCTGTTTCATCATACCTTGCACCAACAAAACATATATCATTGCTAAAAGTGGAAAAGAATCTGTTGAGATTGAGGTAAAGTGGAATGATTTTTTTTTTTTTTGTAGTTGCATCACAATACGATCAAAACTGATAAAAATCGAGGTAACAAACGATCAAAACACTCAAAAACGAAAAAAATATATATAAGATTAAGAGAACACCAATAATGTACATGCCAAATAAATATCCAATTTATTAGAGCACAAAAAAAATTAATTATAAAAATCCGAGATTACAATGATTATAACAATTCACTTACGACTAATTTTTCTAATCATTCGTCCTGGATTTTTATGTGTTTTTCACTTTTTTATGGTGGTCACGCATCCAAACCTACAACACAAGCTTTTTACACTTTAATAAATCTTAAAACTATTATTAGTTTAAACATAAAAGAGCTTAAGAATCAAGACACAAACCCAACACATTTCATTTGGTGTGAATATATAGACTCAAGTCGTCTTTTTAATAGTAAATGGAAGAAGGATTTATGCTAGATCATCATTTTAGAAGCAAATCTATATATCCATATTAAACCCTATCATGCAGGATAAAAATTACATAAAATTTTTTAAGTGAAATTTATGAAATTTTCTATTAAAAATGATTTAATAAAAATTTTAGTAAAAAATTTAAATTGATGAATGGATAGAATTTAAAGGAAGATCAATAATATATACAAAAATTATTAAAAATATTATTTATAATTTAAATTTAATCGATATTTATTCAATGATAAAAATTTTATTAATATTTTTAGTAAAAATATCTATTTAAAAAATATATATTAAAATTTATTAATTTTTTTAAAAATATTTATACACTTGTTCTCAATAACGAAAATTTTCAATATATTATTTTTTAATTTTGATTTAATTATTTTTAATAAAAAATTTCACAAATTTCACTTAAAAAATTTTCATTTAAGTCTTTTTCCTATCATGCATGCTTTCCTTTTCAGAATTAATTTGAAACTTTCGACTTAATTTTAACCGCTAAAATTTAATTTTACAAAAATGATATTTATGGCGTTATACAAAGGGAATGAATTCGATGAAATTAAACCAATGCTTTACAAGCACATCGAACATGACGAGAAATAAAAATTATAGGAGATCACAAGGCAAACACATAGTCCTATAACAAAAATAAGAATTCAGTTACATATGTTTATATGACCTATTTAATACTTTTTAAGAATTCAAAGTGTACCTCATTTAATATTATAAGATTGAGATTTAAATTTTAATATTTATAATATTTTTATTTTCGTGTTACATATTTATTTTAAAGTAAAAATATATTTAAAATATTATTTATAAAATATTTGCACTTAATGTATTATTTTTACTAAATTTAAGGAAAAACAATTAATTCATTAATTATATTTTTATTAAACATCACTTTAATCACTATGGTTAAATACTGATTAATAAATTTTAAAAATAAAATAATAATTAAATTTATATTTAATAAAAATTATTATTATTATTATGGGATCACAAAAAGGCTATAAAGTTTTGAAACATTTAATATAAAAAATGACATGGCAAGTTACTGTAATAATGTAGGCCTAGGGCACAGCTCATTGACCTTTTAGGGTTGCAGATGACAACACTGCCCTATCTGTAGTACCAAATAGTAAATGGAAAGTCGAAGAGAATTTTAAATTTTGGATATGCAGATGGCAAGACTGCCCTATGCAATTAGGCACTTCTAACTCTCATGCAAACCATAGAATTCCTACAACAAATATTCAACACGCTTTTGTAGAAATCATAGTACCCAAACATTGCTGCATGTGATGTGAGTATTTTTGCTTTTATCTTCATTTTCTTTCCTTCTATATTTTCTTTTCTATTCCATGTCTAAGCAATTTAGGCTCCATCTATTTTGTAAAAAATAATTTTAAAAAATAATTTTTTTAAAATTATTTATATTTTTTTGAATTAAAAGATAGTTTTTTGTTTGAATGAATTAATGAAAATATTTTTTGAAAAAATATTTAAAAAATATTAATATAATTATTAAAATATATTGAAATTATTTATTATTAAAATTATTGAAATTAAAAAATAATTATATTTTAATAATAATATTTAATATTAAAATATTATGTTAATACAAAAAATACTTAAAATAAAACTATTTATTATTCTTTATATTATTTATTAATATATTATAATAATATTTATTAAATAATATAATAGTATAATAATATATATTTATTAATATAATATTATTTGTAAGTAAAATTATGCTTAAAAGTATTACTAAATAGTTGTATTCATAAACAGTTATTTTTTAAAAAATATATTTTTCTTTTTAAATTTATAAGATAATTTTTAAAAAAGTGATCTTATTTTTGCGTTGATCAGTTAGTTTTCTACCAAATAAACACCTAAAAATGATAAAATCATTTTTTGAAAGTAATTTTTCGCGAAACAAACGGAGTTTTAAAATATTTTATTTTTTGCAAAAACTTCACAAATAAAAAATATTATTTTATTCATGAGTTTATATTTAATGCACTGTTAATGTATAAATTATATACACTATCAGCGAATCACGTGATAACAACTTATTAATTAGGTGAATCAGATTATATAATACCTTATTAATGAATAAATTTTTAAAAAAATTTTAGTTTTTGTATATTTATTTTAAAAATTGATATTTACTTACTAATAAAATATTATTATTTGATTTATTGATAGTGTGTAAAATATATATACTAACAATATACCAAATATAAACTCTTTATTCATTAATCTAAATACATACTAAGAACAGACACTAAAATTTAAAAACTCCTATTTCCTTTTGCTATTTATTTCTTATTAACATTCCTTGACAAGTTAAGACTTTCTTTAAAAAATTTTTTTTTCTTCAACAAGACTAAAATATAATATTTAAATTTAATTTAATAATTTTACATATGATATGATGATATAATAATATGATATAAAATAATATAAAAATATAAAAATAATATAATTTAAAACTTTTTACAAAATTATATATAAATTTGATAAAAATTAAAAAATATTTTTATTTAATATATAAATATAAATGATAACATAATAATTTTTATATTTTATGTATTTGATATGAAATTTACACTATACAAATATATGAATTATTGAATCTAAATTAAATTTATTTTTTAAAATTTTCTCATAAGTATGAAATAAAAAAATTATTTATTTTCAAATTCACCAACTTACCTTACAAAAAAAACCTAATCACTCGATATTACTATCTAGTTTTTTAACAAATACACAACTCTTATTACCATAAATAATTATAACAAATAACCAAAAAATTATTTCTATCCTTATCGCTTTAAAAATGTTACTGATAAAAAAAAAAAAGGAAAATTTCAAATTTCGTTTTTTCTGTGTTAAGAAAACTTGGATGATAGGATCCTTTTTCAAAACCCAACTTTTTTCTCTTTCTCCCTCCCTCTCTCCCCAATAAATCCACCCTCCACTCCCACACCTGAATCCTACCATTTTCCTCTCCGTCCCAAAACAACCAAAATCCACTTTTTTTTTTTTTTTTGCCTCTGCTATTTCCTCTCCCAACAATGGCAGCATCAAAATTCTCTCTTGCTTTGATCCTTGTCATTCTCTCAGTGTGGGCCGTTAATGCTGCCCATCACCAAGCGGCGGCGGCGCCATCCCCTTCTTCTGCCTCCGTGGATTGCTCGTCTCTGATCTTGAACATGGCGGATTGTTTGTCATTTGTGTCAAGTGGAAGTGAGGTGTCGAAGCCGGAAGGGACATGTTGCAATGGCTTGAAAACTGTGCTGAAGGCAGACCCCGAGTGTTTGTGTGAGGCTTTTGAGAGCAGTGCTTCTTTAGGTGTTACTCTGAATATCACCAAGGCCTTGACTTTGCCTGCTGTTTGCAAAGTCTCTGCTCCTTCTGCCACCAATTGCTCAAGTGAGTGACTTGCTTTTCTTTCTCTTTTTTCGCAGCCCATTTTGTAGTGGAAAATGTGGTTTAATTTTTGTTCAAGATTTTGTTTGAGAAGGGAGTTTTCAATTGCATGGGTGTTTAAAGGGGTGGGTTTTGCTGCTTGTTTATGACATAAATTGGGGAATCTTTACCAAAGTTGTAACCCTTTTGAGTGTCTTGATGGCAGTAAATTTCGCTCCTGCGCCAGTCATTTTTGTTGTATATTTTCCTCCGGTGCCTTTTCAATTTTCATGCATTAATTCATTAAATTAATTAACAAGGAAAAAAGAGAAAGAGAAAATGAACAGGATTTTGGGTTTAGAACTGATGACTAATAGTGTGGGTCCTTCTTTGGCAGTATCTCTCTCTCCTGCTGCAGCTCCAGGTACGTTCTGGTCTTTATCTTGACAGAGATACGCGGCTGTTGTTTCTCACTTTGTTTGACTTTCAATGCCCTTTTTCAAAAATATTCTCCAGCGAATGCCAAATCCAACTTTAATCTTAATTTTAAAATAAATCTCTTGTATAACATCATAATCCTTTCAGAACTAAAACAGTCAAACCTTTAATTGGAGTTCTCTTGCCCTTTTTTATGACCGTTCTTTCACCCTAGCATTCACAACCTTGACTTTCAATTCCCTGCCAAATTTGTAGGTGTCCAACCATCAACAACAGCAGCTGCCCCCACAGCATTATCAGGAGCAAATGAGGTAGCACCGGCACCAGCTCCCGATATCTCAGGCTCTCCAGTGCTTTCTGTTTCAATCGGATCTCTTTTCCTAGGCCTCATTATTATGTTAGTCTCTGGGTACTAGGTTAACTGTCAGTAATATTTTGATTGGAGGGCGAGGTATTCATATGAGAGAACATTTTGATATTTAGTTTGTTCGTGGGGGTTATCCTGATTATCATCTTAATTTTAGTTTCCCTTTTGTTTCGTCGTGTGGCTCGAGTAGATAGCATTCATTTTGTGGGTCACTGGAAACTCTGTTTTGGGCTTTTTAACCATCCTTTCTGATGATATTTAGTGGTATTCTCAATTCTGTTTTTGTCTCCTCATTTTTATTTCTAATTTTCTATGCTTAGTTGAGAGAGTTGTTGATTCGGAAAGGCACTCCCCCATATGCTTCTGTTCTGTCATCAGAACATCATTTGGTGTTTAGACGGCACTGCAGCATCAGGATGTCACCTTCCATATGGGATTTTCCTGTTGCTTCAGGTTTTGCCCGCTTGTCTCGTCTTTCTCTTATGGTATGCTTGAACCTTCCTTTTTGCAAAGAGATTTGTTGGTTTTGATCCGTCGTGAAAAAATTGACATATCTCAACCTTTTGGCCTAAAGTCAAAGGGGATTGTGAGAAGTTTACAGCCTAAAAAAACCCGTTTTACATTGAGAGCGTCTATGGATTGTTCAATGTTTAGGATTTCTTTTTTCTCGTGTGAAGGTACTCTTTAGACTTTGCACTGACATTGCACAAAGCCTTCGATGGGCTGGCTGTGAATGTGATGGGGTATTAGACTATTAGTTGTGTCAAACAGAAAAGGAAAAGAGGAATATGCATTTAATTCGACGAGAAAATACTTAATTGTGCACATGGTAGAATAACCAACGTGGAAGGCCTCTCTGCCTTCGCAATTGTTTGCATCCTCGTGATCTCATCTACCTCGGACTGGTAGTTGAATTCTCATAAAGGATCTCACAGCAAAGCCATCCATTATCATAATCAAATATTCGGATAACCTGCTAAACTGCCTTTCGCTATTGGGGCAACTCTCACATTTATTTATTTATTTATTGACTAGAGTGAGGTTACCAACTTTCTTTCCTTGGTGTATATGGCCAGTATATGTCCAAAATCACTAAATATAAATTGCGTGCGGTTTTTCCTTATTTTGGTTTGGGTTTGGAATGCTTTTAATGGATTTTGGGTTTGCTTTGAAGCTTTTCAGTTAACGTTGTGAGATTGAGTTTTTTCTTTAAATAGTAAAATTTACAAAGAAAATTCTGATTTCTTTTCAAGGGGCTAGCATATAAGACAACTCAGTTGTACGTGTGTAATAGAAAACATCAACAAGCTTTACTACCTCGATTGACTAAAACTCAGAATGAGAATAACGTGGAAAAAGATAACACCAACGCTCCATGAAGGAAAACTGGATAATGATAAAGAAATTTACACTTCAGCAAACTTGCTGAATCACCCCACCTGTTCACTGTTCACCCCCAAGCTTATTTCCCTTTTTCATATGAGCTCCTTCAAACCTTGGTTCATGTAAGCTTTGTTATCGAGCCATATTGAATATCACCAACTTTGAATTAGTTTAACAAGTACATGAACACATTACTTTTATGGTTCTAATTCCATCTTTGGAGAACATGTTAGCACTGCATCTGCCACAGTGAGGAAGATCCTATCCTCCCCTATCATCTCAGGAAACTTTGAGGCATGGAGCTTGTCAACCACAACTGGCCCTGGATTTGCTAAAACAAGCTGCAGAAAGAAGAATGCAGAAAACCTGAGATAATAATCCATGATGCATAAGCATAATACTAATATATTGTTATATGCCTTTCATTAATATCCTAAATTTCTTCAATAAATATAATTTTGCCTTTCAAAAAGAAAAAAAAACTCACAGAATGGAAGTTAAATAAAATCAAAATTTATTCCATCCTTGAGTTCAAAGTTGAGGTGATTTTACAGTAGGTTACCTTAACATCCCTCTTCTCAAGACTTCTGAACAACTCTTCCAGCGCATGGATGCCACTAGTGTCAATGTCAGTCACAGCTGTAAGAATATAAGTCATAAGAAAGAATTCTTTTGGCAAGCTTGATGACCCCAAAAAGAAAAAAAAAATGAATGAGGAAAATTGAACATAGCTTACGTGACATTTCAACAATCAAATACTGAATTCTGGGTTGGGAATTTTCTTTCAGTTGTTCTTCTTCGTCAGCCAGCCATCTCAAAATCCTGCAAGAAATTTAGACTTGGACATTTAGAATGATTTATCTGAACTTCTTTTGGGGTTTTAGGTTCATATAACAAGCTTCTAATCCTATTGATATACTGCAATTTCACTCAGCATACGACTTATATTTCTCTGACCTTAACCCCAAATATATATATATATATATATATATATATGTTGATGCCTGAACCATGTTTACTTTCTTTTAGTACTTAGGATAACCAAGAGGGAGATTCTAATGTGGACAAACTGGTCATACCTTTCTTTTACATAGTTGGAGTTGGAAAAGTAAATTGCAGAATCAACTCTAACAATGAGGATGCCAGGAACTTTTGTTGCATCTGGATATTGGAGGATGTTCCTGTAAACAGTAGTCCTTGGAAGGTTTCCAAGAATTGCTGTGCGAGGTCTTGTAACTTGTAAGAGGATTTTCGCAAACGATATTGAAACCTTTTAACAACAAGAAAATAGATATTTAGTGGATATATGTGGCAAATCAAAACTTAAAAATATGTCAAGAATCTCCTCAAATTCTCACCGCAATTAGAAGGCCTATCTCAACAGAAGAGAAAACTACCCCAAAGAAGGCTCCCATACAGGCAACAAAATCAAATTTATCGATCTTCCATATTAGAGTTACTGCTTCAATGTCGATTAAGGCAATCACAGCCGATATAATAATAGAAGCAAGTATTGCATTTGGAGTGTACTTGAACAGAGGAGTGATGAGTTCCAGAGTTAGTAGCACAACACAGGACATTACTATATTAGACACAGCTGTATGGCATCCGGCCATGTAATTTACTGCTGAGCGAGAGAAAGACCCTGCATGAGCATTTAGATGATAAATATTAGAATGATTTATTTTGTATATAAATAGAAATGAGGTAATGAATCACACTGGATGCGCCTTTCAGTTTTCACACCTGTAGCCACATAACAAGATGTCATCGAACCAACAATATTCATTGTTCCTAATGCTACCATTTCTTTGTTTCCATCCAAGTGGTAGTCCTTCATGGAAGCAAATGTTCTTCCAATTGCTACAGCTTCCTAAAGAGAGAATATTTGGCTTTAGATAAAAGATATAATGACTAGAATCATTTTCTGAGAAATCAAGAAATAAGGTGCTGAATATGCATACCGTCAATGCTATAATACCCGCTACTACCCCTATCCTGAAACCTTTGGCAAGATATTCTCCAGAGAAAAATATTTCATCCACAGACGGTGGGTTGATGCCCTTTCTGATATGTTTTACCTAAATATAACATTGTGAATATGAATCTTCATTTCTTTTCCTTTATATAAGATGAAGTTTGGAAACAATCATACAGAAAAAGGAGATGCATACAATCTGAACACCATGTTTGTCAGCACGTGTGATGTACACAAAAAAGGTGGAGAGGACAACAGAGATCAATGGAGCAATTGCTGGCACCCAGAATAGTTTCTTCTTCTTTTTTCCCTGCTCCATTTTATACAGTATCATTAGATTACATGAAAAACTTTCTACATATAGGCGATGAAAGGAAAAAATTCGATCTTACAATGTATTTTGCAACCAAGAGGAAGGTCAGGAAGGACACTCCTATTAGTATAGTTTGCCAATTCCACTGTAAAACAGATTAGACCATAAGATTAGCCAAATTCAAACATGTTTCATGCCACAAAACTAAGGAATCTCAAAAGTAAGATAGCAATCACTTACATCATGATGTACTGAACTCCACACTGAGCGCATGACAGAGACAATATCAGTATTCTTTGTGAACTTTTTTATTCCAAGTAGACCTTTAAGTTGTTGAAGGGCAATGGTGATAGCAGCACCAGCCATAAAGCCAACTATGGCAGCATGGGATAGGAAGTCTATCAAGAACCCCAACCTGTAAGCAATCACACCAACCATAAGCATGATATATATACCCAGAAATTCCACTGAATGATGATAAATTCAAAGGATAGAGTAAATGAGATATTTGATAAGTCAGTTGAGATGAAAGAAGGAAATTGATTATCTTTCATAAGACGTTGGCCATATACCTGAAAAGTCCAAGTGTGACCTGAGTGATGCCAGCAAAGAATGTAGCAGTGAATGCAAGGCGTCGGTAGTCAACTGGATTATTAGATGAGTCAATCTCGTTCTGCAGGAGACTGCCAAGCAAGAGAGACACCACAGCTACTGGTCCAATAGCAATATCCCGCGAGCTTCCCATGAATGCATAAACAAGAGGTGGAACGAAGCTACTATCTGTGATGCAATTGAAATTAAGTTCCTCAAATCAGTAAGTATGATTCCCACCCACCCCACCTCCCCCCCCCCCCCCCCCCCAAAAAAAAAAAAAAAAAAGGCAATCTTGATAAATGGATAGAGGCTTACATAACCCATATTGGGGTTCCAGATTGGCAAGCTTTGCATACCCAATATCCTGATTTAAAATTGAAAAATATTAGAAACACAAAGCAAAAAATGAAAATTTCAACTAAATTATCTCACAGATCACGAATACCTGTGGAATGCAAAGACTTGCAATAGTAAGTCCAGCAATCAAGTCTCCTTTGAATTTAGAAAGACTATAGTGCCTTCCCCATTCAAAAATAGGAAAAACCGCTTGGAAGCCTAGTACAAACTTTCTAGACCTTGGTTGGTCCTTAAAATGGCGTAAAGGATCATCTGCAAAGAAAGTTTCCTTCACAGTGCCTGCAATTTCTTTCAGCAGGTTTTGCTTAGGAGGTACTCCCACCTTGTGAACGTATGGCAAATTCTCTGAATTAAGATGCGATGAAGAAACGCTAACAATATCCATCTCCTTGTAGCCAAGCTCATCAGTGACACGGTGACTCATTCTGTCTAAAGAATAGTTTATAACCTACACAATTTTAAGTAGATATCATAAGAAGAAGTGTAAAGAAAAACACTAGTTGCCTGGAACAAAACAGATCAAAAGTCAGCTGAAATAGTTGAAAGATAATTATAACATGTTTCTCTTTCTGAGAAGTATCATAGTGAACTCAAAGGGACAAATGCATGTGAAATCAGAGACTAAAGAAAAGACACTACCTTAAAAGTCAGTGTTGATCAACGAAGCTAATTGATGACCATAACAGTGAAAGACAAAAGAGCCAAACGAGATCTAAAGTATGTCTGCATTGGAAAGAAAAAAGGGGACAGTTCCCATTTATATGAGTGCAAGGAGCAATATTTGTCAACTATTTCATGTCAAAAGGAGGCTTCTTATCAGTTATAAAAAATGTATCTAGCTCTCATCTATTCTACACACATAAGTCCTCACAAGTTGATTATATGAATTAGGTTAAATTCCTTAAACAAATGACACTTAAGAATTGTTTTTGTATTGTTTGAACTTTGAAATTAATGATACATGTTGAATCATTAATTTCATTATCATCATAAACTATACTTTGATTAAGTGTTGACATTGGGAATTGGCGTCCATTTGTTGAGGCCAAAAGTCATATATAGCCAACTTATCCCATATTTCCCTCTGCTACAAACCTTCAACATTACTTTAAAGTAGTTAATGTATTCAATTTGTGAATTCTTTACAGGATAGTTGTGTATATTTAATTTCTGATTTGAACAAGCAAAAAAGATTAGATGCAATTTCCATTCTCAGCGCTCAACCATCCTAAGTGCATTCGCCTTTTTCAGAAATTCATTCTGTTGTGAAGCGTATCTACTAGAAAAATATCTGCACAGCAACTTGGCCAATTTTCGTTTTCCAGAAAAGCAAGGTTAATTATTCCAGTAAAACAGATGATCAATTAAATTAATATTGTCCTACGCAACAGACTGGTGAAAAAACACAAGAAACAGACAGCTCCCTTGACTGCAATTTACTCAAACAGGGAAAAAAGTGAAAGTGGGGTTTAGAGTTTGCTTTGCAAAAGGCAATCATAAAAGGAATAATATGAACTCTGGAGCCTGGAGTTGGACACAACTACAACCCCACATTCTCAAAAAAGTAAAAAGCACCCATATTAAAAAAAAAAAAAAAGGCTTTTAGGATTTGGTCTTTTCAGTTCTGTTTCGGAACCAACAATAAAAAGTATTCCAGAAGATGGTTCATCTCATTCAACTTGGACTTCAAAAAAAAAAAAAAAAAGCACTTATCATGACCACCATCCATAGTGAAATCATCTTACAAAAAAAAACCCATTAATGATAAAAAAAAAATGAATGGCAAAGTCAAACGATTGTGGCTTGCAAAGGAGTTTACTTACAATTTACAAAGGTTGCGTTTACGCGGTGGCAATGCGGCTTCACGTTATCATCATCATCAACATCATGTGCAGCCTTTTGTTGGGATTCCGCGTTATATATATTATTGTGTCAATGGAGAGATAATGAGGAATAGCAATAGAGGTTGAAGATTAAAGGATGTCTAGATTCGTTGAATCTCTGGGAGGGAGACTTGAATTGTTATTTCCTTTTTCTTTTATTTTGTTCTCTGTATTTTTCTTTTTTATTTTCCTTCTTGTTCGGAAGCTAAGAGATGTTTGTTTTTTTGTGAATATATAACTCCTGGGAACGGAAAGAAAACACGAACGACCTTTCCATTTATTAAGAAATTATTAAAAAAAAAACAATTGAATAATTAGAATATACTTATTTCAAATTGAGAATGCACGGCCAAATATTACGTGATTGGTTAGTATAATGTTGATCCTTAATTGTAATTATTAAAATTTAAATTTTGATAATTTTAAATATAAAAAAATTTGTAAGTACCTGAATTTTAATTTATATATTAAAAAAAAGAGTTGAGAAGAATATATAAAATTTTTTTTTCTTGATTACAATTCTTTTATCATATTATTTAAAAACTCATAGGTGATCAGCTTGAAATTAATAGAATTGAAGCATATTTCGGAAGATTATGTTATTGGAAATCTTTGTATAGCTTTAGACTTGAGTGATTATTTTTTATTTATAATTCTTTATATGATTCTTTGTATACTAATCACATTGGCTTACATAATCTTGATGTAGTAGTATTTTCGCTTTTTCTTGATTAATGAAATCTTTTTATTTATAAAAAAATTAGTCCATATTGAGGAAGAAAAGAAGAATTAAAATACAAGTTAGAAAGAAAAATTAGAGATGCAGGCAATGAAAAACGGAGTTGTTTAAAAGTTTTTTAAATAAAGGTTAAAATTGATTAAAAGAAAATTTTAATTTGTGATTATATATATGAAATTTGTAAGTATTGATATTTAAATTTAAGATATATTAGATGATATTTTTTAAATATAATTATATGAATCAAATGAAATATGTTTCTAATTAAAATATACATGATCTTTATTATAATTCCAAAATTAAACCACTATTTTATCATCAAAATTATTGAATTTTGATCAAGAACTAAAAGAAATTTAATACATTAGAAAAATATCTAGGATATATACAAGCTTCAAAATCAAAATTTGAATAGATAAAGTGATCTTTATCAATTTTTATATAAAAATATTGCATTAAAATTAAACCATGATATTAAACTAATTCTTAATAGATTATTACTGAATGCATTATCTCATTGGCTTTTTTTTTTTGTTTTTTATAATGTCAAATTACAAACGTAAGAGATTGATTTGTTAATAATAATATTGTTTCGTCCTAAAGTATTAAATTTTTAATTTTTAAAAATTACAAATATTTAAAAGAATTGACATATTTATCTTTTTTCAATTCTCACACGAAACAACCTTGACCTGAACATAGCATAAAATCTTGGCCAAATTCCATGCATATAATCCCAAGTTAAAATATATTAAAAAAAAATCAAAAGCAAATTAAATGCGGTTTCTTCTCTGGTCTTCAAGTTCTAATCTTCCCTTAATTTAGTCAATCAATGTACATATTTATCGTTACAGTTTTGAGATTGTCAGACGTAAAAAAATTTTAAAATCAAAATAAATAAAAGAATCATTATTAATCTTTGTTAGGGTGTGATTGACTACCTAAAAACTTATCTTTTTAATAAAATTATAAAAACGAGTTTAAAATTTATCAAAAAGATAAATTTTGATCTACAAAAAATTAGGTTGAATCCGAGAGTCGGTTACGTGTGGGGAATGATTAGTACCCCACAACACCCATAAATTGGTTCCATTTAATTATGCGCTATTTTCGATATTGGATAAAAATGGTTTCAATTTGAAATTTAACGCTAATTCCCTTCATTTGGAAAAACAAAAATTTGCTAAAGCTTTTTATTTAAGAATATTGAGAAAATTTTAAAGTTAAAGAATTATTTTAAAATTCTTCAACATCTAGACAGAATTTAAAATAACTCTTTTCACTTAAGATTTAATATGATAAACCTTAAAATAAAATAACAGTCTTTATAGAATATAATTGTTAGTGACTCTCCATCATCTACGCAGAGTACCAAGAATTTTTTTTTAAATGTATTATTCTTTTTTTATTATAAAATATTTTATCATTAAATAGTAAATAAAAATTAAAGAGAGAATAATGATAACACGCTAACGTATGTAAGCTAATGAATGTTATGTAAAAAGAAATGCAATTTAAAAATTGGGTTCTTAAGTATAATAAGACCACCCTGACTCTCCAACATCTAGGCAAAGCTTAAGTGCGACTGTTTATATTTAAGAATTCAATTTACTATTATACTTTTTATTTATTAATCTTATTATTAATGAGAATTAAGAACTTGTGTGAAAAAACTTAACGAAGTAAAGTTTCCTAAACAACCCATTATCTAGGCGGCATTTGGGAACAAATTACTTCAAATTAGATTTTCACATGTGTCCTTAGGATTTTCAAAATGTTTTGAGTAAGGGCTTGAGTAGAGGTTTTAAAGGTTAGGGTTTCAAGATTTTGAAGATTCGAATTTTAAGATTTTGGGTTGAGTTTTGAGGGTTTTAGGGTTTGGTTTTAAGGTTTAGAGGGTTTTAAGGCTTGGATTTTAAGGTATGGAAGGTTTAGAATTTTGATTTTAGAGTTTGGAGATTTTAGGATTTTGGTTTTAAAAATTGATGTTTGGGGTTTTGATTTAAGAATTTGGATTTTAGGGATTTGGATTTATGGGGTTTGGATTTAAGAATTAATGTTTAAGGTTTCGTTTTTAAGAAAATACGAACATCTCTAAAAATCATCAACATTTAGGTGGATTTTTGAAGCAAGTTCGATTCTAGCGATTTTTTAAAATTAATCAAAAATTTTTTATATATTTTTTTAATAAAAATTATTAATAATAATTTTTCAACATCTAGCGAAATTATTTTTAGAATTATTTTTAGGAATATGTTTTATTCCTTCGAACATCTAGGCACGAAAAATAAGAAAAATTATTATTATTATTAAGCATTTTTAATATATATTTTTAATTATTATCTTACTTGTTTTCATTTTTATTATTATTAAAATAATTAAATATTTATCCTAACAAATTTAAAAATTTATCATGCATAAATATAAAAAATACTTAAAATAACAAAAATAATAATATATAAAAAAAATAAATTTTTTTTTACCTGAACCGGACCAGTCAACGGTCCGATCAACGACGGTTCGATTGGATCGAAAAGGGTTTAGTTCGACGTGCGGTTCAGTTGAGCCGATTGAGGAGTGGTTTGGGTCGGTTTAAGGAGTGGTTCGGTCCAGTCTGGTCAAACCGATTCAGATTTGCTGAGGAGTCGGGTTGTCGGGTCAATTGCGTGGACCCCGAGTATGGTCCGGGTCCACGCGCGGATCCTCCCCTACCGAAACGATATCATTTTGAGCTGTTTAATTTTCTATATAAACTTCAAAAAAAATTTTTGTTCATTTTTTCTTTTGCTCGAAAAAAAAAATCTCCCTGGTCTGAAAATGCTCTTTGGCTCCGATCGGAGTCCAATGTTGTGTCGCCCCGCCAACCGTCATTGGGTCACCTCTGGTGATCGAAAAATTTTTAGAATTCACCAAAATGCCCTTCTTAACCCCTTGAGCTCGGATCTGCTATCTTTTTTCATGAAAAAAGCCTCGATTGACGTAGATCGAGGTTTAAAGATTTTTGTTTCTTCTTTTTTTTTTTTTTTTGTAAACTGAAGACTGATTTGATTTTTTTGTTCTTGCAGAGAGCTTCGGTGCTGAGGTTCCTCCTTGCGGGGAGGACTGTGTTTGTCTTTTTGTTTTTCTTTTTTTTTTGTTGATGTGGGTTCTGTTTGGGGTTATTGAAGGGAAATGTTTGGCTTGGTGTTTGGGCTCGAAATGAGAGAGTGCTGAGGGTAGTATGTCTGGAGGTTTCAAAGATTTGTTCGAAGGTTTTCGAAAGGGGGTGTCCGAGAGAGGCTGAAAAGAGAAATGTTGGGAGCTTTATAGGGTTGAAAATGGTGGTAGCCAATGGAGCACACGTTTGGCGAGGTATGGGTGTGATAGTAGGGTAAGGTTGATGGTTTTGAGCAGTTGGGGCAAGTGAAGTGCAGGGGCTCCGATGGGATTGGGGATGGGTGACAGGGTGAATGGCAGTGGTGGCGTGTAAGGCACCACTGCCATCCTGATTTTTCTCTTTTTTTTTATCAGTTATCACTTTTATTTTTATTTTTTTATATTAATTAAATCAATATTATTATTATTATTAAACTAAAGATTGGAAATGATAGATCCGGATAAAATTCAATGTCTACAGCTGCCACTCTTTGTACGTTTACTGAGAATCAGTAATATGACAAAGATAAAGATAACGATTTTGTCCAAAGCTAACTAAATGACTTTTCTAATTAATTTAAAAGATTGAACCATGAATTAAGGGGAAAAGAACAATTGAGATGATATCGCGAATTAAAAAATGATAGAGATAAAATGATTGGGATTAAAAATGTGAGTCAAAAAATAAGGACGAATGGGATTAAACCGCAAGTGAGAAAAATAAAAGTGACTAGGATTAAACTACAAGTCAGGAAAATAAAAACGACTGAGATTAAATCGCAAGCTAGAAAACTATAAAAATGACCAGGACTAAATCACAAGTCAGAGATTAACGATGACCGGGGCTGAATCACAAGTCAGAAAGAATAAAAGTGACTAGAATTAAACCACGAGTCATTGAGCTATAAGAATGACTGGGACTAAACCATAAGTGAGAGATTAACGATGACCGAGACTAAACCACAAGTTAGAAAAAATAGGAATGATCGGGACTAAACTGTAAGTCAGGTAACTAATAGAAATGATCGGGATTGAACCACGAGTCAAAGATTAATGATGACTGAGACTGAACAGCAAGTCAAAAAAATAAAAGAGACTGAGATTAGACCGTAAGTCAGGTAACTAACATAAATGACCAAGATTGAACCACGAGTCAAAGATTAACGATGACGAGGACTGAACTGTAAGTTAGAAAAATAAAAGTGACTGGAATTAAATCGCAAGTCGAAAAGCTATAAGAATGACTGGGTTTAAACCACGAGTCAGAGATTAACAATGATTGGGATTGAACCACAAGTCGAAAACATATGAATGATCATGATTAAACCACGAGTCAAAGATTAACGATGACTGGGATTGAATGCAAGTTAAAAAAATAAAAGTGACTGGGATTAAACCGTAAGTCAGGTAACTAATAGAAATGATCGGGATTGAACCACGAGTCAAAGATTAACGATGACTAGGAATGAATCGCAAGTCAGAAAAATAAAAATGACTGGGATTAAACCGCAAGTCAGGTAACTAACAGAAATGACTGAGATTAAACCACAAGTCAAAGATTAATGATGACTGGGAATGAACCGCAAGTCAAAAAAATAAAAGTGACTAGGATTAAATCGTAAGTCGAAAAGCTATATGAATAATCGGGTTTAAACCACAAGTCAGAGATTAACAATGATTGGGATTGAACCGCAAGTCAGAAATAAATAAAAGTGACTAGGATTAAACTGTAAGTCAAAAACATAGGAATGACTGGGATTAAACCACGAGTCAAAGATTAATGACGACTGGGATTGAATCGCAAGTTAGAAAAATAAAAGTGACTGGGATTAATCCGTAAGTAGGGTAACTAATAGAAATGACCGGGATTGAACCACGAATCGGGAGAATAAATATAACCAAGACTAAACTATAAGTTGAAAAATAAAGGATTGAGCACTCTATAGATTGACAGCTTCGATTTTAAGAATCATTCCACAGATAACACATCATCTTTTAGGCCATCATCTTTATTTTGAAAAAAAAAATGCTGATTTTTCCTGATGTCTCATAAAGAAATCTTTTATGCAACTTTTCAATAGGTTTATGACATACGCAATGATTATGATGAATGAAAAGACAAAGATACAATCAACGTATTATATCATGTGTTTTCATCCAAATTAATTCAACTTTTTGGTTCAATTCTTTCAAGCTTTAAAAGTCGTTTCCAGTAGTCTCATCTTTCTAAATCTTTCGATTCTTGATCAGAAATCTCTGTCTTATGATGGACTCACTTGGCTTTTGGTCGTTCTAAAATCTTTTTTGAATCCTTTCTTTATCTATTCTCTTTTGTTTTCAGTGATCAATCGATTTCATTTCATTCTTTTTTCCCTCATATTACTATTTCTATCATTCTTATATTGCATTCTCTTTTTGAATGATGCATTGGTCTATTATGAACTTTATCAATCATTCTCTTAATTTTAAATGACAAATGCAATGATTTCTGGTTCAAAGTTGAGTGTGAAACATGGTCATTAATGGGGTATGTCGGGTTTAGAAAGATAAGCCTTTCGAGACATGAACAGTTTACTCAAAAGTATTTCAAGAATCAAATAGCTATTCTCTAAACAATGAACATTTGGATGACCTCGGCCTACTCAGACCAGGTCTTTTCCAAAAACTCGTTACATTTGTGATCTTGTCACCTATGATTTCATATGACCAATTCTTGCCCTCACATCTGTGAGTAATGAGAACTTACCCCCTAAAAGTCATCTCTTTTAATTTTGGTGACAATTCATCTATTTGGTGTCACTCTTTCGTTCTTTGAAAGACTTTTTTCGAGCTCCACCTTTATTCAAACTATCTTTTCAGGTTTTCAGCTCAAATGACCCCCTTTGATTCAAACCGTCCTTTTCGAGTTTTTAATATGAATCACTTTTTTTATTTTATTTTTGTATTTTTTTACATTTTTTATATATTTTTGTATATATATTTTTTATTTTTTTAAGCAAAATATTTCTTGACAGTATCTGAATTTATAGGATTTGGTAATTCATCTCCGTCTATTTTTGCAAGGATCAGAGGTCCACTAGAAAAAACCTTTTTTTACCACATATGGACCTTCCCAATTGGGCGGCCATTTTTCTCTATTGTCATGCTGATATGGCAAAATCCTTTTCCAAAACCAATTCACCCTCGTGAAAGCATCGGGGTCATATCCTTTTGTCATGTGTTCGTGTGATTCTTCTTTGATACATTTATCCATAACTGAGTGTTGAGAGCTTTTTCTCTTTAATAAGATTCAGTTACTCGAAACGATGCTGAGCCCATTCTGCCTCATCCAATTTTGTCTCCATCATCACCCTTAAAGAAGAAATTTTCACTTCAATTGGCAATACAGCTTCTATCTCATACACTAGTGAAAATGGGGTGGCTCCTGTGGAGGTTCAGATTGATGTTCTATAGGTAAGCAAAGTAAAATGTAACTTTTTATGCTAATCCTTATATGTGTCAGTCATTTTTCCCAATATTCTCTTGATATTTTTATTCGCAGCTTCCACTGCACCATTCATTTTTGGGCGATATGGTGTTGAATGATGATGCTTGATCTTAAATTATGCACACAATTCTTTCATCATTTTATTGTTCAAATTGCTAGCATTATCTGAGATGATCTTTTTCGGGAGCCCATACCGGTATATTATCTCTTTTTTTATAAATCTACACACCACTGATCGTGTAATACTAGCATACGAAGCTGCTTCTACCCATTTTGTAAAGTAATCGATTATTACAAAGATAAATCGATGCCCATTTGAAGCTTTTGAGGTTATGAGTCCGATCACATCCATTCTTCACATGGAGAAAGGTCATGATGGTGCCAAGATGTGTAGTGAGATTGGAAGGGAATGAATTTTATCTGCATAAATTTAATATTTATGGCACTTTTTAGCATAACTGATGCAATCATTTTTTATTGTAGACCAATAGTAACCAACTCTCATAATCTGTTTGGATATCATATGCCCATTAGTATGTGTTTCATAAATTCTTTCGTGTACTTCTTCAAGTATCCTTCTTGCTTCCATAGCATCGACACACCTTAGCAAAATTTGATCTCGATTTTTTTTATACAGGATTTCTCTATTAAGCACAAAACTTGCTATTAATCTTTGAATGATCCTCTTATCATATTTTGAAGCCTACTAGTGGGCTAGTGAAAATTTCATTTATACTCTAATGGGCTGAATTTTCATACTATTATTTAACCTGAACATTCTGCCAAAGTAGCCAAGACGTCAGCAATCTAGTTTTTTTCTTGGAGAACATACTGAAATTAGATCTCTTTAAAATGTTTCATCAAACCGGTTATGTTCTTTTGACATAACACTTGTTTCGGGTCCTTGGTCTCTTATTCACCTTTTAGTTGATAAATCACCAAGGTTGAATCCCCATATACTTTTAATGTTTCAATTTTTTTTTCAATGGCCATCTGTAACCCCATGACACATGTTTCATATTCAGCAATATTGTTTGTGTAGTTGAAATCTAACTTTGCGATATAGGGGTAGTAATTCTCTTCTAGGGATATTAGCACTGCCCCAATGTCATGCCCCATTATATTGGATGCCCCGTCAAAAAACATTTTTCATACTTCTCTTATAGGCTTTTCATCTTTATCCTGCAAGATTGCCATCAAATCTTCATCTGAAAACTCAAACTTTATAGGTTCATAATCTTCTATAGTTCGATCGATAAAAAAATCAATAATTACACTCTTTTTTATGGATTTTTGTGTCACATACACAATATCATATTCTGATAGCATGACTTGTCATCTCGCTAGCCTGTCTGATAAAGATGGTTTTTCAAAAATGTACTTAAGGGGATCTAATTTTGATATTAGCCACATCGTATGGTAGAGCATATATTGCCTGAGTCTACGAGTAATCCAAGCAGGACATAATATATTTTTTCTAGTTAGGGGTATTGGGCCTCATACTCTGTAAACTTTTTACTCAAATAGTATATAGCATGCTCTTTCTTACCAGTTTCATCTCTTTGCCCCAATACACATCCCATTAATTTTTCTTGAACCATTAGATATAAAATCAATGGTCTTCCTACAACTGGTGGTACTAACATCGGTGGGCTTATCAAATACTCTTTAATCTTTTGAAATGCATTTTGGCATTCTTCATCCCATTCACCAAGATTATTTTTACGAAGCAACCTGAAGATTAGATCGTATTTCAAGGTAAGTTGAGATATGAAATGAGAAATATAATTCAATCATCCTAAAAAACCTTTCACCTCTCTTTGCGTGCGTGGTATTGACAATTCTCGAATGGCTCAAATTTTATCATGGTCTACTTCTATACTTTTTTCACTGACTATAAATCCTAACAATTTTTTAGATTTAACAGCAAATGTGCATTTGGTTGGATTCAGCTTGAGCTGGTATCTCCGTAATTTTTTCAAAAAACTTTTTGAGATTAACAACATGATCTTCACCTTCTTGAGATTTAGCTATCATGTCATTAACATATACTTCTATCTCCTTATGTATCATGTCATAAAAGAGAGTGACCATCGCCCTTTGATATGTAGCACTAACATTCTTTAGCCCAAAGGGCATAACTTTATAATAAAACGTGCCCTACATTTTTACAAATGTAGTTTTCTCCATATCTTCATGAGCCATTTTGATCTGATTATAGCTGGAGAACCCGTCCATAAATGAAAAAATGGAGTGCTTAGCAGTGTTATCCACAAGGGTATCAATATGTGCCAATGAAAAATTATCCTTTAGGCTAGCCCTATTTAAACCTCGATAGTCCACACACATTCTAATTTTTCCATCTTTCTTGAGAACTGGGACTATATTGGCTACCCATTCAGGGTACTTGGCTACTTCTAAGAAACCAGCATCAAATTATTTTTTACTTTTTCTTTTATCTTCAGTAATATTTCTAGCTTAATGTGTCTCAACTTCTACTGTATTGGTCGACATTCTAGTTTTAAAGACAACCTATGCTCAACCACCTCTACGCTAAGTCCACGCATATCCTAGTAAGACCATGCAAATACATCCACGTACTCTTGCAGCAAACTCACCAATTTTTACTTCTCGATCGGTGATAATGAAGTGCCGATCCTAACTTCTTTCTTATTCTCACCATCTCTTAAATTTAACTGATCAATTGATTCCTGATGGGGTTTTATAGTTTTTTCCTCTTATTTCATCCATTTCAATAGATTATGAGACAAATCATAGTTTTTTGAATCAACATAATTATCAAGCTCGCTAATGTGAATCAAATTTTCAAAATCAGAACTGGTGTTATTGCCTTGGTCATCCATAATATTCAATATTAAAAAACCTAAAAATGGGTATAATTACAAAAAATATATATTGATCTTGGCAAAGGCAAAAAGAATGGTAATGAAAGAAAAGAAAAATAAAAACTAGAGAACATGATATAAGTGAAATGCATTGCATTCATCATTTTATTAAGATAAGGAACATAAGCCCATACACTTAACCTCCGTATGCTCTTGGGTAGAAGTAATTAGAATTTTTGAGTTAAAAGGGTTTAAGGATAACAAAAATGGTACACCATTCTTCAAGTCTCTTAAAAAAGAAAAAAGATCTCTTCATCTTGCATGACTCCTTCATCTGCTTTCACTTGAATCATGAGAAAGTTTCCTCTAATCTCATTACCAATTCCCCTTGTTCAACTTCTGTCGACCCAGGATAGACATGCTCGACTGAACGAAAGGTTTCATACAAATAAAGGAACACCATTTTTCTATCAATCAAATTTTACCCTTTGAGGCGTGCCATTCTCTTTTTTTTTTTTTTTCAACATTACGTTCTTTTTATCAACAGCTGTAGGCTTATAGCCTAACCTCCATCTTTCTTTGTTTTCAACTGAGCATGGTGCTTTTGTGATTCATTGTAGAGCTTTTCCTAAGCCTTGTCCGACTCATAAACCCTTACCAGCAGTCTGCTTGATCACCATATTTGTAACTTTTGACAATTGAAAGATCGGTATCCTTAACCCTTCTCTGACGTAAGTAACATTTTCTACTTCAAAAGCTCTGAATGAACATTCGATGCTTCTTCTGCTGCCTCAACGTAGGGAGTAGTTAAAGTCTTTGTTACCAATAAATCTTTCTCACCATCCACACAGACTTATTTTCCTTTCATGATGAATTTTACCTTCTGATATAAAAATAAAGGTACAGTTCTAGTCGTGTGAATCCAAAGTCTTCCCAATAGACAACTATATGCAGGAGTTATGTCCATTACTTGAAATATGACATTGAAGGTATAAGGACCAACTTGTAATGAGATCTCTATATCATCAATTATCTCTCTTCGTGCCCCATCAAACGCTCTTACAATCATATGACTATTTCACATGTGAGAGAGATCCACTGAAAGCTTTGACAATGTCATCGGAGGTATAATATTAATAGACGATCCATTGTCAATTAGTACTTTGGCCATAGTATGAAACTTGCACTTGATAGTAACATGTAAAGCTTTAACATTATCACGTCCTTCCGGAGGTATTTCATCATTATTGAAGGTGATAAAATTTGAGGCTATAATATTCTCAGTCATGTGATCTACCTTTTCAACAGAAATGTTATGCTCAACATAAGCTTGGTTGAGCACTTTCAGTAAAGTGTACCTATGTGGCTCAAAATTCAATAGTAGCGATAGTAAGAAAATACAAGCTGATAATTTATTAAGTTAGTCAAGCACACTGTACTCACTATGTTTAATGATATTTAGAAACTCACAAACTTCTTTTCTGATATCAGTTTGTTAACTTGCACTTTCGAGCTTACCACCGGTTGAAAATCTTGACTTTCTTTTGTGTCTTCTTCTCTTATCTTATCTTTCCCTTTTCTGGCCCTTTCTGAATTTCAAAAGTGTAAATTCAACCACTTTGGGTCATTCTTCTGATTCCTGCTATGTTGGCAATATTTTTCATACTTGAATTATTTGAGGTCGTATCAGGCCTTCGCATCACCACATCATAATCATATCTCCATGGGACTGCTTTGTTAGTCTGATAAAGGAATGGACTAGGGATATAAATGGTCATCGATGTCCTGGAAGAGGAGATGATTTTCTCAGTTAAGGGCTTCGATTTCTCATTATAGTAGACAGTGAGAGGTTTGGGGATAAAAGACTTTCCAAGATGCTCATCACCCACTGTATTCACACCATTTCCATCAAATTCATCATAGAATTCAATGATGGCCTTATCCATCAAGCTCTACAATGTTTGTTTAAAAACCTCACAACTTTGGATCGAATGTCCAATTATTTTCTTATTGTATTTACAAAAATGGTTAGGGTTTTCATGACTTCTTTTATCACCAAAAAATAATGGTTGAATGATGCTCGTCTTATGCAAAGAGTCGTATACCCGTTCAAAAGGGGTCTTCACTTCATCCGTGCATCTTTTGATCTTCACATTTTTTTTACCCACCATATTGATTTTTCTTTCGGTGTGATCCGACAAAAGGTTTCCACTGACACTTGGCTTGAATTTGGTATCAAAAGATAAAAAGCCCATCATTTATTAAACCTTGTACTTTATGTTTAAGTATCATGTAATTTTCAGTAGAGTGTCTTATAACTCTGTAATGATAATTACACTTGACGTTAGGGTCATACCAACTTGGGTAAGGTGATTTTAATTGTTTTACATAAGAAGGAGCGATAAGGTGGTCTTTCACTAACTGAGGGTATAAATCAGTGTAAGACATAAGAATTGGGTCAAAATGAGGTCTTTCCCGATTATTATTATTCTGTGAGTTTTTTTTATTGCTGTTTAGGTAGGTTGGTTGGGTAAATGATCGAGTTTGGGGTGCAGAGGTGTAGTTGGATGGTTGAAGGTGAAAACTTGATCTGGGTAGTGGTTGTTGAGGTGCTCGGTAATGATATGGTTGTTGAGAAATTTGGTTTGTGGTAGGGTAGTAAGGGGGGTATGGATTATATGGGACAAAAAGAATTGCAAGGAATTTCTGTGAGTGACAATATGTGTCTCATGCTCTTTCTTCTTTAAAGTTACTGTCTTCTTTTCGAGCCCTTTAATTTTATCACTTTTGATAGCGTTCTCTATCATCTCTCATGAGATTACCATGTCAGAGAAGTTTTTCATGGCATTCTCTACCAACCTGTCATAGTACGAGGCTTTCAGTGTGTTGACAAATAGCACAATTATCTCTTTTCAGTCAGTGGTGGTTGGACCTGGGCCGCTGCATCTCTCTACTAATGTGCATATTCCTTAAAGGTTTTTGTTGATTTTTTCTTTATATTTTGTAATGACAGCCTATAAGTGGCTATGTCTAAGACATGTTTATACTGAGCAAAAAATATTTTGGCTAAGTTTTTTTAAGAACGGATCTTACTTCGATCTAACTGCACGTATCATTTTGCTACTGAACCAGTCAAACTATCTTAGAAACAGTGTATCAATAGTTTATCATTATAAGTATAACCCATCATCTTTCTGTAGAACATGATAATATAAGCGGAATGACACTTTGTTCTATCATATTTCTTGAAATCTAGGGTCTTGAATTTTGGTAGGATAACCAAGTCAGGCACTAGGCTCAGCTCATTAGCGTCAACAATCCCATAAATATCATTACCTTCAACCGTTTTGAGCCTCTCCTCAAGTTGATCATACTTGTTTGAAAATTTTGAATTTATAACAGGTTTTGACATTTTGCGATACTTTTTTATTCAACAGGGTCATCAAAATTTGGTACCATGATAGGATCAACTGGGATAGGTCACGATTTAGTATTCAAGTAGGTCGGTTGTTAATTTGCAGGATGATTGACATAGGAGTATGGCTGTGCACTTGATGGTTGTATGTGTATACCCCGAGAAACTTGAACTTGAACTTGAGCCTGAAGTGGAGTGAATTCTGGAGGGTATAATGGGTTTTTCATATTAACCTCATCCCCTATCCTTGACGCACCAGCGACTCTTTTTCTTTCATCGAACCAGATAACAGTTGTTTTAATTCAGCTATTTATGCTTCGATACTTTGTTGTATTTTCATCACTCTTTCTCGTATCTCTTCCTATGCCCTTTTGACCATTTCAAATCTAGCTGTATTCTTTTCTTCCATAGCTTGAGTTTGAAAATGAGTATTATATCTATGTAAAATTGATTGATTTTAATTTCTCGACTTTGCTATCCTTGAACCTTAGTTTATTAACCATGAATTAGATCTCCTGATATAATATCGTTGATATTATTGTTAGTATTTACACTTATTAAAATGCATGTATGAAATGAATGAAATGTAAATTGAGGTACTAGCTTGGATTGATCGAAATAAAAAGAAACTTTGATTAACCATGGGAGTCTTTATACATCATCCGATCATTCTTGCATTAAAATCATAAAAATATTTGATTTGAGCATATTGCTCCCTAGCTTCATAAAAAAAGTTCAATAATCTCTGACTGTCGCCTTGGGTTAGTATAACTCTCGTTCCAATGCTTTCATCTTTTCAACCATGTTGCTTGCTTTTCAAGTAGCCTTGTAGATTTGAGCAGTCAAATGTTCGATGTATTGTTATTTCTCTAAACTTTTCACTCTCCACATCTTTCGAGCATCTACCTCCATATTGCAAGTGTGAGCTCAATAATCCTCTCTTTCTTGCCATTCAACCAAAATCTTATCTATGTGACTCTAATTGCTTGTCTGTTGAAGCTCTAAACTCATTAATTCATGCTCTAAAACTTTTTTCTCACTTTACAAATTAGAGTTCTTATTCTGTTCCTTCCTTAGTTCAGCTTTTAGCTTCTCACTTTCTCTTTGGTACCTTGCTACCTTTTTAGAAACTCTTAAAATTTTTTCTTTCCATTCATACTGTTCTTTGGTGAGTGTAGAGATCATTTTTTTGTTCTCTCAAGCTCTATTTTCAAATACTCCACCATATCTCGTAATTCTTATACATCATTCTTGGAACCCTTCAAAAGTCTATTGTCTAACCTTAATTTCTTATTTTTTTGATGCAGATTTTATAGATCCTTTTTCAATACTTTTCATTCTTTAGTCAACTTTTGTATTGCATCATCTTTCATCATTAAATCATATCTTAGTTGGTTAAACTGATCCATTATAGCCATTTTTTCTTTCTCTAACATTTTTTTTTCAATTTCAAACTCTTTTTGGGCGATCTCAAAAGTTGACAATACCGATACTGAAATAGGAACTGGTAATTTTATTGAAATATCGACTGGTAGAGGTCTAATTTTGTTAACCCTTTTCATCTTTCACATAAGGTAACCTTCTGCAACATTATCTGTGAATCTAGCTAGGCTCATTCAATTGACTTGCTTTCATGCTTTGATGATTTCACAAACTTTTTTCACATAACCAGGTGTTTCATAATCAAACTCGTGTGAACTGAGCTTATGAGTCATAGGGATGAACTGTCATAAGTCATATTATTTTTAAACCATAAAAGGCGCATAACTCATTGCCCCTCATATTTTTAACAAAGGTACCTATGACCCATCTCCACAACTATACAAGATGGCCATCGGAAGCATCCATGGTGCCCTTCATATTACATCATCGCTAGTGAACTTCAGAAAGAATGCCAACCACTAACTTTTTGTCCAATCTTTCCTCCATTCTTTAGCAACAAACTCTTTGATAGGGATGAAATGAATGGAGAATGGCCGAAATTATGTTTTTTCTTTTCCTTAAAATGGCTTCTGAGCTAGATAAAAAGTAATTGCACATACCTTATAAATCATTCTTTGCCTTTTTTTCGATAAAAATTAAGTTATCTAATAGTCTCTGTCAAAATAGTTGGTGAGTGGTTTATACCTTTATCTAATTGCTCAAAGAAATCAACCACTGATGCTTTTATATGTCCTAACACCTTAGGAAATATCATCAATCTATACATGGCCAAAGCAAACACATCTAACCCATGATCAATATCAATATACTTTTTTATGTACTTGAGCAGAAAAGCTGATGGGATGGTCTCAACCTCATTTTTTTCCTTCTTGTGCTTGTCTATCTCTTCAACCCCTACTTGCATGATCTTAGCTAACTTCTTTCTATATCCGATAGTTTTATGCTCCTTTCAATAGATCTTATCTTGATTGGTAGACTCTATTCGAAGTAAAAAAGAATATTCTTCAATCGTGGGGGCTAAGTCTTATTGGTTGAATACAAAGCATCGATAAGATGGATCTCAAAATTGTATTACGGCTCTCATTATTTGTTCATCAATCTTTACTGACATAAGCAGTGCCACGTCCCCTTATTTCTTGAAATTTTTTTTTCTTTTTGTTCCTCACTATTTTCAAATAGCTTTCAATTTTGATATATCATTCTGACTGAGATCCATATGCACTGACTGTGGCAGCATCGATATGTGACCATCTGCTAAGCAATCTCCTTCTTTCCTCCGAGTACTTTTTGATTAGCTCTTGACCTCTAGGTAGCTTTTACACACGGATGACATCCTTTAGGTATTTTAAAAGTTTTTGTTACTGAAGATTGATCCAAAACAATATCCTCTAAGAAATATGGCACCTATATGATGCATGTAACAAAATTGAAGAAAACAAAAGAATTAAACAAATTAATAATGTAAATAGAACAAATAAATAAAAAATGAGTAAATGAATGAGCAAGTATAATATACGTCATAACAGAATATACATAGTGCCCTAGTTTAGGTAATTTTCTTGTAAAAGGGACAACATGGCTCTTTCTTAAGGTTGGACCTTACGGCTTACTATATGTCGAGTTAAGATTTACGTGTCTAAAGGTTCCCAGACTATTCCTTACATCATCTTCTGTTATAAACTAGTAAGGCTCATCGATCCTCACCCATTATAGGCTACTAACGGAATGGGTTCAATCTGAGTGAAAGTGTTTCACTAGCAAATGCAGAGGTTATCACCTCACTAGAGTGTAGCTACTTCACTTTCTCCTAAAAAAGATAGAGCCCAGGTCTAGAGCTCATGCATGAATATGCAAAGTGTGTGTAAAATAATGTATTAATCGAAATACCATAAACACGCAAATAAAATCACGACTAACATACAATTTATCTTATTCGTTAACATATATATTTTTGAAAAATCAAAATAAAGAGATTAAATGAAACGTCAAATAAAACCAATTAAATCTAACAATTCTTAATAGCGCATATTAAAAGTTTTGGCTTGACTTTCGAATTAAAGTCCTAGTGGAGTCATCAAGTTGTCGTAACAGTTTTGGGATTGCCAAATGTAAAAGAGTTTTAAAATCGAAATAAATGAGAGAGTCACCACCAATCTTTGTTAGGTGTGATTGGCCACCCAAAAGTTTATCTTTTTAATAAAACTATAAAAACGAGTTTAAGTTTATCAAAAAGATAAATTTTGATTTACGAAAAATCTGGTTGGGTCTGGGAGTCAATTACATGTGAGGAAGGATTAGCACCCCAAAAATGCCCATAAATTGGTACCATTTAATTATGCCCTATTTTCAATGTTGGATAAAAATGGTTTCAATTTGAAATTTAACACTAATTCTCTTCATTTGAAAAAATAAATTTTTGTTAAAGCTCTTTATTTAAGAATATTGAGAAAATCTTAAAGTTAAAGAATTATTTTAAAATTCTCCAACATCTAGACATAATTTAAAATAACTCTTTTCGCTTAAGATTTAACACAATAATCCTTAAAATAAAATAACAGTCTTTATAGAAGATAATTGTTAGTAACCCTCTATCATCTAGGCAGAGTACTAAGAATTATTTCCTTCGGAATATTATTTTTATTTTATTTTATAATATCACAAAAATTTTTTTTTAAATGTATTATTCTTTTTTTATTATAAAATATTTTATCATCAAATAGTAAATAAAAATTAAAGAGAGAATAATGATAACACGCTAACGTATGTATGCTAATGAATGTCATGTAAAAAGAAATGCAATTTAAAAGTTGGGTTCTTAAGTATAATGAGACCACCCCGACTTTTCAATATCTAGGCAGAACTTAGGTGCGACTGTTTATATTTAAAAATCCAATTTACTATTATACTTTTATTTATTAATCTTATTATTAATGCGAATTAAGAACTTGTGTGAAAAAACTTAACGAAGTAAAGTTTCCTAAACACCGCATCATCTAGGCGGCATTTGGGAACAAATTACTTCAAATGAGATTTTCACATGTGTCTTTAGGATTTTCATAATATTTTGAATAAAGGCTTAAGTAGAGGTTTTAAAGGTTAGGGTTTTAAGATTTCGAAGATTCAGATTTTAGGATTTTGGGTTGAGTTTTAAGGGTTTTAGGGTTTGGTTTTAAGGTTTAGAAGGTCTTAAGGCTGGATTTTAGGGTATGGAAGGTTTAGGATTTTGATTTTAGAGTTTGGAGATTTTGGGGTTTTGATTTTAAAAATTGAGGTTTGGGGTTTTGATTTAAGGGTTTGGATTTAAGGGGTTTGGATTTAAGATTTAGTGTTTAAGGTTTCATTTTTAAAAAAATACGAACATCTCTAAAAATCTTCAACATCTAGGCGAATTTTAGAGCAAGTCTGATTTTAGTGATTTTTAAAAATTAATAAAAAATTTCTTATGTATTTTTTTTTTATGAAAATTTATTAATAATAATTCTTCAACATCTAGGCGAAATTATTTTTAAGAATATGTTTTATTCCCTCCAACATCCAGGTAAGAAAAATAGGAAAAATTATTATTGTTTTTTTATTATTATTATTTTAAAGCATTTTTAATATATATTTTTAATTATTATCTTACTTATTTTCATTTTTATTATTATTAAAATAATTAAATATTTATCTTAACAAATTTAAAAGTTCATCATGCATAAATATAAAAAATACTCAAAATAACAAAAGTAATAATATATAAAAAAGATAAAAAAAATTTTTTTACCTGACTAATTTAGTCAATGACAATTTGGTTGGATTGAAAAGAGTTCGGTTCGACGTGTGGTTCGGTTGAGCGGTTAAGGAGCGATTTGGGCCGGTCTAAGGAGCGATTCGATTGGTCTGGTCAAATCGGTTTAGATTTACTGAGGAGCCGGGTTATCGGGTCGGTTGCGCGGACCTCGAGTCAGTTTCGGGTCCACGCAAGAATCCTCCCCTGCCGAAACGACATCGTTTTGAGCTATTTAATTTTCTATATAAACCTCAAAAAATTTTTTTTGCTCATTTCTTCTTCTGCTCGAAAAAAAATCTCCCCAGTCTGAAAATGCTCTTTGGCTCCGACGAAGTCGAGTGCCGTGCCACTGCGCCAACCGTAGTTGGGTTGCCGCCGGTGATCAAAAAAATTTTAGAATTCACAAAAATGCCCTTTTCAACTCCTTGAGCTCGGATCTACTATCTTTTTCATGAAAAAAAGCCCTGATCGATGTAGATCGAGGTTTGAAGATTTCTGTTTCTTCTCTTTTTTCTTTTCTTTCTTTTTTTTTTTTGTAAACCGAAGACTGATTTGATTTTTTTGTTCTTGCCGAGAGCTTTGATGCTGAGGTTTCTCCCTGCAGGGAGGACTGTGTTTCTCTTTTTGTTTCTATATTTTTTGTTTTTTGTTTTTTTTTGTTTTTGGTTGGTGTGGGTTTTGTTTGTGGTTGTTGAAGGGAGAGGTTTCGCTTGGTGTTTGGGCTCAAAACGAAAAAGTGCTGAGGGTAGTACGTCTAGAGGTTTTGAAGATCTGTCCGAAGATTTTCGAGAGGGGGTGTCCGAAAGAGGCTGAAAAGGGAAACATTGGGGGCTTTATAGGGTTGAAAATGGTGGTAGCCAATGGAGCACACGTCTGGCGAGGTATGGGTGTGATGGTAGGGTAAAATTGATGGTTTTGAGCAGTTGAGGCAAGTGAGGTGCAGGGGCTCTGATGAGATTGGGGATGGTGGTGACAGGGTGAATGACAGTGGTTGGTGGCAGTGGTGGTGTGTAAGGCCCATTGCCATCCTGATTTTTCTCTTTTTTTTTTATTAGTTATCACTTTTATTTTTATTTTTTTATATTAATTAAACCAAAGATTAGAAATAATAGATTCGAACAAAATTCGATGTCTACAATACTTGGTTCAATAGATACCAGCGATGGAAGTGAAATCTTAAAATGGAGTAAAGTGAAAATGCGCAAATTGACTACGGAATTCGGGAAACATTCTTCTCCCTTTCATCATCTGATCTCTGAATGTGTGTCGTTTTTCTTTCAAAGGTTGCCCGTCGAATAAACCATTGCTTTCTTGCTAGGTGGGTTGGTTTGGTTAGGTTCCATCGACAACCATTTTTCAACGAGTTTCATTTTTTACGACTTCTCTTGTCTTGTCTTCACACATTAATGCCAGGCCCGCACTTCATATGTCAAACTCAAACATCAAGTTTTTGCTTTGCTTTTTTGAAACTATGTTGGTTTTATTCAAAAACATATATCCTTAAATACAATTAACACGCTAACAATGGATATATTATTTGAATTATTTATACTACGAGTTGTTATCTTTTACCTTTGTGCATATCTAAAATATTACTATATTCACTACATCTTTTTGTTAATTAAAAGTAAATTTTACCTTAATTGCTAGTGAAAAGTCATTTATGTTTGAGTTTTATCTTATGGGAAATCTAAAATTTTATTTAAACGTTTTCTCGCTACCCCAAGTCGTATTTATAACATATGGTTTATGGAATCGAAAATTCTTGGTTTTTAGTTTTATAATTTTCTCATCAACTTTAGGCTTCGAGGAGATCAATTAATAAAATATTTTTTACACAAAACAAGCCACAAACTAAGGAAAGATTACAATGCTCTTAACTTATTAGATATTATCTTTTAAAAATAATTATATAAATTAATTAAATTAAATTTTAAATTCAAGATTTAAAAAATAAAAGAGATTTAATTACAATGTTATTGTGAAATTTTAAATAATTATTATAAATTAATAAACAAAAGAAAAAAAAAGCAAGAAAGTAGTTATAATTAATAAAGCAATAAAATTCGTCAAATAAGCATGATTTGTATCCAATTAAATCAATACTATATTTGCTTTAGGGAAAAAAAAGAAAACATAAATATTTGGCCCATAATAATAATAATGATGATGATGATGATGATGATGATGATGATGATGATGATGATGATGATGATGATGATGATTGTCAAACCATGGAACTTCCCTATCAACACCACTCCACTTCACAATTCCACATGCTCCAAAATCCATACCTACTCGACTATCCCTCTTTTATTTCGAACGAGGAGTGAGGACCACTAAAATTAAAGATTTACCCAATTCTAAGCTAAAGCCAACAACTGAGGTTTCTCTTTGCAACTTTGGCACATTGTCACTGCTTTTCCCATTTTCCCTATTCAACAAGGCCAGAACTCTGCCTTTTTTACCTTTGAAATGCTCTCCAGCACTCCCACTGGCGATACGTGCCCCATCACCGTCACTCTCTTGCTCTCAAGATCTATACTGAACGATGTAACCCCTGGTTTTTCAAAAAAAAAAAAAAAAATTGAACTTCGCATTAGCCAAATTTGGTCAAGTCCAGAGGCAAGAAAAAAGACTTGCATTTATTGTTTCCTATCTAAAGCAAATAAATACTTGTTGACCAAATTAAGGGGACTGATCATGTGATGGCTTAATCCATGTGGAAACAATTGCTAGTTTACTACACTTTACAACTGGTTGGCTCAACCTCAGCTTGAAGGTGTGGCTTTTGCACCAAATGTGGACATTCAATGCCCCCCCTTTGCTTTGGTTGGTGCAACTTGAAACAAGCAAAAAGGCAGAAAGGTCGGTCCTTGACTCTTTTATGCTAAAACTAAAGGGCCCATGCAGTTTGGTTTCTTTAAAAAAAAAAAAAAACTTGACCTCCCAATTGGGTAAAAAAAAGTTCTTTTTTTTTTTTTATCAAGTTTTAGGTAATATTTGGTATCTTTTGTAAGATTATTATAATAATGTAATTATCGAAGTGATTTTATTATTAAGATGATCTTATTACTTGTGATTTGAAATCATTTTATTTAGTTAATAATAATAAATTCTTAAGAATTAAAAATCATTGTATTTAGTATTACAAAAATAAAATATTAAAATAATTATGCATATTATAATAGTTACACAAATTGATAATTTTAATATTGTTTAAAGATAATAATTTGTAAAATATTAAGAATATTTTATTTATTTTATAATAAAATATAATAAAATTATTAAATTAATAAATATATTTATTGATAGGTAAATTAATTTTTATAATATAAATTATGTAAAAAAATTTTGAATTAAAAAATAAATCTAATATATTAAATTCATAATAAAAGAAAAACAAAAAACTTAAATTATGCATAAAATGTTAAAACATAAAAAAAAACATATAAATTACTTTTGAACTTGTTATAATAAATAATAGTTTGGAAGTATAAAAATTAAAATACAAAATAATTACAATTTTAAAAAGAAAAAAGGTTTTAATTTACATATTAAATGAATAATATTAACTATTCACTTTGGTAATAAAAGTTTTTCACTCTTTTGTATGGGAACTAGATCATCCTTCAAGATAGTGATATAATCACTCTCAGTGATCCAAAATTACTGTCACATAAAATCACCAAATGTTTATCAAACATAGTGATCTAATTACCATATGTAGATCATCATAATTTTTAAAGTGCTCACCCCATACTAAACACTACCTTAAAAGCAACACAAGTTTTCACATAGTTAAGTTCATTACTTGTATGATGCTATGATTTAACTGAAATTACTTGAGGAAATATAAGTAAGCATTGATTCGCACATCGATTTGATATTAATATGATACCTTCCATTTTGGATAAATGTTTCTTCACTTTACCAGCACAACCTTGACAATGAAGAGAGACCCTCATGACAACCACCTGCAATTACTCATTTACAAGAGAAAAGGACTGTCACAAATAGAAGTAGTTGTCGGATAATGGCTTAGCTCTTGCAGACATGCCTACGTTTCTTCTAATCCTTGCTTGAGTAGAATTTTCATATTACTATACGCTATACAAAACAGGCCAGTTGATTTTCTGAGTAAAATCATTTTCTTGTAACTAATTCAAATGCTGTTGCTTCAATATATGATTGTCATTGACAGAATTAAATGCTCCTTGAAAGACAGGTGAGAGTATGCTAAATTATGTCGGAGAACCAAACCGACAAGGAACGCAAATCTCAGTTATATGTCAAAAATAGAAGGGACTGTCAATAAGTATGTATATTCTGTATAATGGAGTTTATGTATGGATTTTCTTTTTATACTAAGGTAATGAAGGATAGTGGTGGCATAGTCAAAGACTGACCTGGAAAACATGCTCGGATGAAGCTAGTTGAACAGATTTCTGGAGGGGCTTTGGCTTCTGTTCTTGATTTTGTTCCCTTCTGACAAAGGGAGTGACAATTGGTCTCTTGTCAGCTCCAACAAATCGTCGAGACTCAAAAAGCCTAGAGTACCTGGCATTGTTGATTAATCTGGTATCGTCTATAAGGAGTCTGTCTAGCCTTCTTGGCGCCACAGCCGAGAGAGGATCAGCTGCCATGCACGATGCATTTACTGCTGTGGACTGGCACATGAAACCTCTCATCTTACCATTCTTCATCTTTCAAACAACAGGAGGAGAGGACTGTGGAGGAACAAGTTGTCAAGATAAGGAGAATGGAAACCTAAGGAGAGAGCTATTGGGCAGATGGAATTGAATGTAGGCTATGATCTGGTGAGTAAAAATGTGAGAAGTATAAATAAAAAGGAAAGAAATTATATGCATGCTACATTTATGACTTAGCTAACGAGGTCTTGGAGGGCAGTGACAGTTTTTTTTTTAATTATTATTATAAAAAGGCCGCAAAAAGGATTACAAATATTAAGATTTGAACTCCCCACTTTTTAAAGATGACTGCATGAACCAAGCTTCAATGACAGTTTTATTTGCATTGTTATAATATACCCTACTATGTTAATGTTTTCACCTTCCTATCTTTGTCTCTGCTTAATGTTGAAAAGCGACTGATTTCTGGCATAAAATTACCCCAGGATGACTGAAATATCCTTGCTAATTCTTTGGTATACCATATATGGAAATGCAAATAAAATTTTATTATGATTGAAAGAAGAAAATCCTGAGAATTATTGGCAGAATTACATCATCAATAGGAATAAATATTGTTCCCATTGTTGAAGAAGTGTAATAGTTTGTCTCCCCAAAAGTTAAAGAACAAAAATTTGATGTTTAAGTAAGTTATTGTCGAGAATATTATTGCGTGGGAGCCAAAAATATCTCGCCAGCATGTTCTGTTTCTAACTATCCATTATAACATGTTGAGAAACAAGGATAAAGTTATGTCTTGAAAAGATTTGTGAGTGATTAACATAGTTTTGAAGGGTTAAATGTGTTGAGGACAAAAGATCCAAATTGTTGGAAAATAAAGAATGGTGGCAAAACAAGAACAGAGGAATAAGAGGGAAATTTCAGTTAAAAGTAGCGGAAGGGGTACAATAAATGAGTTTACCAAGGTTAGACTGGCAAACACAGAGCTGGTGACAACTAACATTTCAGTCTTTCTGATGCTGCTGCCCTGTCCATCTGTCTTGTGTGTGTCTCATATGAGCATGGTTTTAAATTATTGAAATTGACCTGCCAATTGCCATAGTGCCAATGCCATTATTTCTCAAAGCAAAAACTTGAGTAAATGTCCCAATCTACCAGGATGAAGTAGAAAAGGCAATATCTATATATATATATATATATGTATATTATGTCTCCATGTTACAGCAAAATGAATTTGGTTTGTTTGAACCATTATTATTGCTACTGCTGCTATTTTTTTATATTCAATTTGAATTAGGTAGCTAAATGAACTAGCTGATCAGTAATCAAAGAGGAAGTGTTGTGCTAATCTAGTCTATACCAGACAAAAAGCAGATTCTTACGATCTCCAAAATGTTTTACTACAATTTCTAATGGCACCATCCTCTACCCTGGAGTGGTGCCGCAGTTGGCTACCTCTTAGGGCTTGTAGCTTCTTGAGTGATCCAGTGGTCGAGAGTTCAGGCCTCCCACACCCCATAAGTCTATTTATTTAAAAACTAAAACTAAAAGTCTAATCCAAATCAAAGAAACGTGACTTTACAACTCAATCATTGGGGATTTTGAGTTGAAAAATTACCACTAGAAAAACAAAAACCTAAAAATATATTTGTTTGAATTTAAAACTTTTAAAAATTAATATATAATAAATTTAAAATTTAAAATTTAAAATTTAAACTTCAATACTTATTACTTTTTTTTTTTTTTCATTTTTTGTCATAACGTATAGATTCGTAGACCTACTGTTAGATGTGGATTAAAAGAGTCGTCACCAATTTTTTTTTTTGTTTAAGTGTGATTAACTACCTGATAGAATTTGTCCTATTTAAATAGAAGTCCTAATATTGACTTAGATATATTTAAATAATAAATTTTAATCCATGAAATCATATTTCAAAATTGAGAGTACGGTTACATATAAAAATGTTATAGCACCTTCACTGCGCTCATCCAAAGGATGATACCAATTTTGATTTCAAATTATCCAAGCCTTAACCATATTTATAATTTATCAAAATATTTAATATTGAAAATTAATCTTAAATTTACTAGTTTGGTACTAATTTAAGATAATTCTCTCACCTCAACAGTATTCATGAAAACTAATGTCTCACCCTGAAAAAGCTTCATCCTCGTATTCATTTAAATTTTAATTAAAGAAATAATCAATAAAATCTTTCAATAGTTTGACAAGATTTACTTTGATGCAAATCTCCTAATAGTTTGTGAGATTTCTTTGTAAATTTATTTTTAGAAAATGTATTAAAATTTATTAATCCTTCAAAACGGTGCACTTCAATTACATCTCTTCAATTTTCTTTTCAGACATCTTTCTTTCTCTTTCTGCAAATCTTTTGCTTCCATTTTTCTCATTTTATATTCTAGATTCTTTTTCTTCCCATCACCTGTTTTCCAGTGCTAGTCCATCGTTTGGCCATCATCAACCTCTACCAACATGGGTCACGGCTACCTCTTCTAGTCTCTATTTCTTCAAAGCATCGATCACCAGATACCTTAAACTTAAAAGTTGATGGAATGCCCCATTCCTTCACTATGTGCTATTGACTAGTTGTGGTTGATCTACGTTGGGGTTTTTTTTTTTTTTTTGCTTATGAATTTGGTTTTTCAGGGTTTGAGTACTAGGTTCTTACTTGCTTTGATTTTTTTTTAGGCTAATCGTTTCTTGAAATTGGGTTGGTTTTGAGCTTGATTCTAGGGTGGGTATGGTTTTTTTTTTTGTTTGTTTTAGTTTATGGTAGTACGTTTAAGGTTGTGTGTGATGGAAAACAACTTTGAATGCAATTCTTTGTTGCCATTGGAAACTACTACTAGAAAATGAAACCTTATTGCTTATTGTGATAGGAACTACTTGGTTTTTGCCGAATCAAAAACTATATGCTTATTGGTTATGATTCTTGATTGCTAATGGTTGCTTGGGGATGGGAAAAGAGATAGAGAAAGCTTGATGGTGCCTTTTGAGACTAGATTGTGGGGATAAAAGAGATGGTATTGGTTCGACCATAAAGGCTTTGTGAGGGCTTGGTTGGTTAATAGGCACTTAGGATTATTGTGAATGATCCTTCCCCTTGCTTTGATAATAAACATATAAAGAAATTCATGCTAAATTAATTCTCTTTAAATCTATTATTTTATTTGATTTAATTTTAATGTAAATTGATTCTGGAATTAAATCATAAAAATCTTTCAACATCATTTTCACCATATTTCATTAAAACTTTTCCTTTTTTTGACTTTTTTTATACAAAAGTAAAATTAAACCAAAAATTAAGTTAGAAATAGATTTTTTCAGTTGGGCCCAATTTATGGTTGAAGCCTATTTCACTTTTGAAAAAATTTTTGAACAAAATGAGGTATTTATAGTTGCCCCTCTTTGTGCATTTTTTGTGGAACAAGAATTGCACAAAAACAAAAAACATCCATTTTGTTCAAGTCTGAAAGTCGATATTTAAAAAGTGATCGAAGTATACCAAAATAAGAAAATGATTGAGACTGAATTGCGAAACAAGAAATAAAATAATCCGGACTGAGTCGAGATCAAAATAGGTGATTGAGATTAAATCGCGAGTTAAAAAAAATAAAATGATTTGGACTAAACTGAGATCAAAACAAGTGACTGAGATTGAACTGCAAGTCAAAAAAATAAAATGATCTAAACTGAGCTAAGATCAAAATAAGTGACCCTGAATCGTTAGTCAGAAAAATAAAATAATCTAGATTGAGTAGATATCAAAACAGATGACTAGGGTTAAATCACAAGTTAGAAAAATAAATGATCTGTACTAAGTCAAGATAAAAATAGATGACTGAGATTAAACCGCAAGTTAGAAAAATAAAATGAACTGGATCAAACCAAAATCAAAACAAATAACTAAGACTGAACTGCGTCAGAAAAATAAAATGATCTGCACCTAGCCGAAAGCAAAATAGGTGATTAGGATTGAATTGCAAGTCAAAAAAATAAATGATTTGTACTGAGTCGAGATCAAAATAGGTTATCGAAATTAAAACACAAGTTAGAAAAATAAAATTATCTGGACTGAGCCGAAATCAAAACAAATGATTAGGATTGAACCGTAAGTTAGAAAAATAAAATGATTTGGATTAAGCTGAGATCAAAATAGGTGACCGAGATTGAATTGCAGGTTAAAAAAATAAAATGATATGGACTATGCTGAGATCAAAACAAGTGACTAGGAATGAACTGCAAGTCAAAAAAACAAAATGAGCTGACTGAGTCGAGATAAAAAATAAGCGAACGAAATTGAGTCGTAGGTCAAAAAAAATAAATTCAAAATTTTTAGCTTGAAATCCAAAGATTCACAATTTGAAAATTCAAAGATTTGCAAGGTTTCTTACAGAAGTTGAAATATCCCAATATTCCAAGTTTCGTCAAAAAAATTTACAAAGATGTCAAAATTCACAAAAGGTCAAGATTCGTAAAAGTTTACAAGAATTTCAATTTTTGCAAGAGTTTCAGATTTGTAAGAATTTCATATTTACAAAAATTTTCAAGTTTGTAAAGATTCACAAATTGTATTTGAAAAATTCACATTCAAAAGATTTAAAGTTTCATATAAACAAGTTCATGGATTCATAACAAAAGTTTTAAGGCTCACCTCCAAAATTCAAAGACTCAAAAATTTTAAAGATTTATAGTTAATAGTCAAAGTTTTTTTTTTGAAAAATTTAGAGATTTCCATCAAAAATTTCAAAATTCACCTATAAAAACTTTAACATTTCATAGCAAAAAATTTCAAATATTCTCATCCGAAAAATTTTGGGATTCAGATTCAAAAAGTTCCTTTAAACCAAGGCTATATAAATTTAAAAAATTTTCCTTGTCCCAAAATGAATGATCTTCCTCATTGAATGAAAATTACTAAATATTATCTCCCAACAGGTTTAATTAAAATGTTAGCATTATGAAAGTTAAAAACAACAAAGAGCATAATCCAAAATTCTAAAAATGCTATTAAATGACCACATTGTCCTACAATTCAAATGTTCTTTACTAGAAAATATCTACCTTAACAATAATGAGTTATGACAATGTAATGTAATGAAATTCACTAAATCAAATCATAAAATTCTAATCATGGTAAAATGTTCAAAACTACCATTCTTTCTTACTTTTGGTACTAAATCCCAAAATCAATTTATGAATATATCCATGATTTCTACTTTTTTTGTCAAATTTACATCACTAATTAATTGTAACTATCATTTCTTGTAATCTTTGTTTATCCTTTATAATTATTCTAACTTTTTTTAGTTACATCTCAATTAGATTTCTTTCAAAAAAATGAAAAATCTTTATGAACATTGTCATTCATTTATTTATTATCATTCAAATTCATGATAGACATGATACATTTCTTTAATTTATTTAGGGGATGTATACAAGGTAAAGAATAAGAAAAATGGTTTTCATTATTGAAAAAAAGTAAGGTTAAGAACAACTCAAAGAAGAATGAAAGTAAAATGCTGTGATTGTGTAAATAAGATATCAACATCCAGAATAGTGACTATTCAGATAATTTTGAATTCCAACTTAGAATCCTCTTTCAAAACACATTCGATTGATATTCTCAATCTTTTAGCTAATCATCATCCTTATTCTTGGGATCCTTACATGAATTTATTTTTTCAAGTTTTCATTTTTACTTAAACTGTCTTTTCAGGTTTTCAGTTTAAGTCTTCCTTTTTCTCTTTTTTTTTATTTTTTTCATTTTTTCGCACACCCTTTTCTCATATTTTCTTTTCATATCTCTTTCCCTTTTGATTAATTAATGATACTTTGATCAAAACTTCAAGCAATCTAATGACAAATCTACCTTAATTCAATTCATAATTCTCCAATTCGAATACTCATATTCAATCAAAATGGACTTTTAAGAGGCATAACATAAACTAGGGTGAGGGGTTATAAAAGAAATGGATAAAATAGGCTTAAATTGTATTTAAAGGGTTATCAAACCAATGATCATTTTTTTATGTAGAGCACTTTGACATGTTGCTCCATCAATTTCTTCTTCTTTTCCTTTCTTTTTCTTTTTTTCTTTTCATCATTTTTCAAGAAAAATTTAGGCACAAAAGAGCTTTGTCCTTGAAATTATTAAGAATAAACAACTTTTTTTGTGAATGATAGAAGAAATATGACCATTTGTCATCTCAAACATGAATACTCTCAATAAAAAATATTTATTGATCAAGAACAAACTTATGAATGAATAATTACAAAGATCATGTGTTGCATCACTTTCAAAACTCTTCACCATATTTATCTTCTTTTTATTCAGTAGTCCCAATGAATCAACAATCTCTATCTATCAATCAAATCATTATGAATGATGTTTTCAAAATTGAATTTTCAATTATCATTATGATTGTCTAAATATTCATTATTTAGAACCAAAGAATGGATATGAAAAAAGGTATGAGAAGGTAAAAGTAAACAAAGGTGATTCACACAAAAGAGAAAATGCAATGAAAATGGATCAAATCTATCATTTTTATTAAAATGATGAGAAATGAGATGAAATCCAAATACATAAAAAGATCCATTTTCTTAAAAAATCTTAAAATGATAAGCAGTTTCAATTAGTCTTCCTAAAATCATGTCCTTGGATGATTAGGCAAAGAGTCTTTATTGACATTCAGTTTTCATGATTCGTTAAAGCCATAGAGCTTGTTCAGATCAAACTTTGCACTTTGTGCTTGAAAGTAGGGTATGTTTCTATAGAATGACTTACATTCCCATTATAGTAGTCACATGTGGCATTAACATTATACCATTTGGGATATGATGGTTTCAATAGCTCTAAAAGGACTAGAGATACTGTCTCATTATTGACCAACTCTAACAATAGTTCAGTATAGGTTATAAAGATAGGGTCAATATGAACTCTCTCTTGGTTGCCCCTAGATCTACTCAAACAACTACCTCTTCTAGTCTTTATTTCTTCATAGCATCGATATCTAGATACCTTAAACTTAAAAGCCGATGGAATGCCCTATTCCTTCAATGTGCACTATTGACTAGTTGTGGTTGATCTATGTTGGGTTTTTTTTTTTCTTTGCTTATAGATTTGGTTTTTCTGGGTTTAAGCATTAGGTTCTTGGTTGCTTTGATTTTTTTTTAGGCTAATTGCTTTTTGAAATTGGGCTGGTTTTGAGCTTGATTTTAGGGCGGGTATGGTTTTTTTTTTTTTTTTTCAGTTTATGGTAGTACGTATAAGGCTGTGATGGAAAATAACTTTGAATGCAATTCTTTGTTGTCGCTAGAAACTGCTTTTGGAAAATGAAACCTTATTGGTTACTACGATAGAGGCTACTTGGTTTTTGCTGAATCAAAAACTATATGCATATTGCCCGTGATTCTTGATTGCTAATGGTTGCTTAGGGATGGGAAAAAAGACAAATGAAGCTTGACAGTGCCTTCCGGGACTGGATTGTGGGGATAAAGGAGATGGTTTTGGGTTCAACCATAGGGGCTTGGTGAGGGCTTGGCTAGTTAGTGGGCACTTGGATTTTTGTGAATGATCTTTTCCCTTGCTTTGATCATAGATTTATAAAGAAATACATGTTAAATTAATTCTTTTTAAATTTATAATTTTATTTGATTTAATTTAAATGCGAATTGATTCTGAAATTAAATTTTAAAAGTCTCTCAACATCATTTTCATCAGATTTATTAAAATTTTTCCCTTTTTTTTTTTTTAGACAAAAGTAAAATTAAACCAAAAATTAAATTAAAAATAAATTTTTTAAGTTGAGCCCAATTTACAGTTAAAGCTTATTTTCAATTCTAAAATAATTTTTAAACAAAATGTCTGCATTCTCAAATTGTTATCTATTTCAAATATATATATATATATATAATTTTATATCCTTGTCTTGTTTAACTTTTTTAGGCATTCACTAATTAATAAACTTCACCTTTTTAAAAGGAGATGACTCAAACTTGACTCCGTGCACGCACGTTTACCGCTCTAAAACTCTCAAAATTGCAAAGAAAAGAAAGGCATCCTCTGTCTATATCATATATCACAATTCTTTTGCTTGAGTCATCACTATTTTGTTTTTGAATTACTTCTTCTGTCTCATAGTTATTGTTCATTATTAATTTTTTATCAAACTGACTCACCTTTAATTATTATTTTTATTAAATTATAAAATTAAAAAAAATTTAAGAATAAGATTTGCAAAATTTGAATATTAAAATTTTCAAAACATATTTTTAATTTAATACAATATTTTAAAAAATTGAGGTTCAATTTGAGTTGATTTGATAAAAAAAAAATTATTTTGGAATGAAAGGAGCATATTTTACATTCTGATTATGAACTTGTTAATGTAAAGGTTCACAATGAAATCATCATGCCATAATCTCTAAACCCACTATTAATTCGCTTTTTTTTTCGATCAAACCATCATCGTGCTCATCGTGTCATCGGTGAGAGAATACTACACTCGACTTCACGATTGAATGCATTTTTTTCCAAAATTAGAGTTGAATCTCTTATTTGGAAAAAAAAAAAAAAAACAGTGACAGAATGTAGATAGATAAAATACAACATGCATTATTAAATTATTCTCGAACAAACAAATGGGTAGATAAAAATGGGTCCATGTTTGTCAAATGATGAGCGCATCAGTATTTAGTTTAACCACTTTATCGCCATAACCAGAGCAGTACTTGGAAGGCCAAATGAAATGGTGTGTCCCTCGCTTGCTCGTTCTCTCGCTCTCTTTGCCCATGCTTCCTTAGGATGACCCCCAAAATTGTCAGAAACGAGGACCCCCCTAGCTATCCCTTTGAATCTGGGGCCTGCCCTTCACCCTTTTTATCACTCAGCCAACCCCATTTCTGTGCAAAATACGGTTAGCTTATTGGGTTATTCTGTCCCCATGAGCCATTGAGAAAGTGAAATAACTGCTAAAGTGAAAAAACATCATAATTATCTTCACATATGCATGTGAACTTGTACCTTGCGAAAATTCTTAAAATCAGAGAAGCATAATCATGGAACCATAGGTTGAAATTATTTTTTCAAACATAAGAGGTCAAAACTAAGAAAAATTATAAAAAAAGAAAAAAGAAAAATTGTCATTATGAGATCGAACTTCAGCTTTATTGAAAATTATATTTTTTAGAGAATGTGAATAAATCATTTGAGTTAAGTTATAAATTCATAGGTTGAAATTATTTTTAAACTTTATTATCATTTGAAAAGATATAATATAAGTATGATGGAAGAATCTAAAATTCCGTCTAAAGTATAATTTTATTTTTTATTTTTTTAGATGAATAGCATAAAATAAAAATAAAATGTCTATCAAACAGAATTTTAAAAAATTTGATTTCTTTTTTTTATATAAAAGTGATTGCAATTTAATGATTTCGAAAAAACGTAGCGAGTATTTGAGTCTCAACACTTATTAATTTATAAATATGTGAGGATGAAAGAAAATAAAAGAATTTGGGCAAAACATTTCTAACAAGCTTTTTTAAGAACAAATAGTTTTCCTATTATGTGCAAATAGTTACAAGAAACATTGTTCCTAGAATACAATGCCCAAAAAAGAAGAAATTGATTTTACTTCAACTCTTTTTTGAACTTACTTGAACCAAAACCAGAAAATAGAGTTTAAGGAGAGAAATTCTAAATTTTAGTTTGAAAGAATGTAAGTATAGATGTGTTGGAATAAGTGTTTAGGAAAATATTTATAAACCTAAGAAGGTATCTTAGATGCCATTCCATGAATGGACATATCTGAATGAATTAACATTCATTTTTTAAATTTCCAGAACGAATAGTTGATTACCTTAACTTGAAACAATTGCAAGCTGGGAAAGAGCAATCAGCTACTCTCAATGGTAGTTGATTGCTTTTTCAAATAGAATGTAAAGTTCTGTTGAATTCCTTAGGTAATTGATTTCTTAAAGGCAAAAATAGTATAAGTAGTTGGTTGCCTTTTAAGGCAGTCGGCTGCTTTACTCAAACAGAATGCAAGCATTCGGATGCCATCTCTACGAAAGTTGAATGCTCACTTTTCTGGGTAGGGCAGTCAACTGCTCTTCTCAAACAAAAAGTTCTTGAAATGTTTTATTCATGAGCAGTTGTTAGGACAGTCAGCTACTTAGCGGCAGTTGTTAGGGCAGTCAGTTATTCCCTTACAACTTCATTTCAAAGTTTAATTTATACTTCCAAAACACTTTTTCTTAACACACATGTATTCTAAATGATTGTAAAATAATGTTTTCATTTTAGAAAAACATTTCTTTGGTAATATATATAAAATAATGGGGTTGTATAACATTTTAAATATATTTTTAAAATTAAATATATTTGCATTTTAAGATTTTAAAATATCATTATGTGTCATTGTATAACATTTATATACTAATATTGTAACAATTATAAACTAAAAAAATATATAAGTTGTTCATGCATAACACACAAAGCTCTATCTTGTGAATTACGAATGGATAGCGTGAAAACCTTAAATCGATCGTCTGCTTTGTCTCCTCTTCTTTTTGCAAAGATTAAGGTTTTTTTTTTCTTTCTCTCTTTACTCTCTTTCAATTTCTTTTTTCCTTTTTTTTTTTGAGAAGAATTTGCTCTTTTGCAACTTGGTATATTTCTCATTCTTCATGTGTTTAGTATGCTGATTTTCAATCCATCGGTCAATCGCCATTACAAGTGTCTTTCTCCATGCCATATAGGTAACAAGACCTTTTAATTTCTTACTTAAATAAAATTTTGTTTGTAGGAGTTGAATTGATTGTATTGCCGTTCTTGCACGCTTTATTATAAATAATTATGTAAACGTCTATACTTATTAGTTTGGGTTTCACATAAATTTTGATAAATCTCATATAATTTTAAATTTTAATTGATTAATTTTACTATAATTATTATTGTAGATGAAATGCTCCCATTATTTTTAGGATAATTTTTTTATTTAATGGCAAGAGCTCATGGACTTTGCCCATACATCCCTTCTTCAAGTTAGTTTGAGTAGCTTATATCAAATCTAGTGATTTTAAGGGAAATCATTTTCCCACGACCTCTCAACCGATTTGAACCTAAATAACATAAGAAAAGAACACTTTTTTTATTACTTGAACTAACTATTCGTTAGTATTAAAATGGTAATTTTAAGGGGGCATTTGTTTTAGGGAAAAGTTAGATTACTGACTGGAATCTTGGTTTTTCATAATTTGATTTATTAGTTTGGTTCATGAAATTTGATTCATGAGGTATTTTAAGATTCCTAATAGTGTCAAAAAAAGAGGTCATAGCTCAGAATAAAAAACTTACCTTTTCTTGAGGTTTTTTAAGATTATTGGAGGAAAATAAATTTTGTCTCACTTTTAACCTCAATAATAATTTATTATGATCTATTTTATCTTTGAAAATTTGTGTAATTGTTAGATAAATCGAGACTTATTTGGAAACGAAAAACTGCATTCCTAGCCATATGATTGGACAAAATTGCATTTTTAATCACACGATTGGGCACTTGGCAACAGTTGGACACATAGTAGATTAATTATAATAAAAACAACATTTTTAAAAGAAAAAATGTAGTAGATTTTTTCAATTTTAGGATTTTAAATTTTTTTATTTTCAAAAACATTACACTTTTTACATTTGAAGCATAGTTGATCGTTTAAAATAATAACAAAATAAATTTGATATTTTCAATATCAACGATGTTTCTTAGTATGAAAACGTAGTAATAGATAAAATATTTATTATAGAATATTTTTAATATTTTTAATTACGTCTTTTATGTCAAAAACATAGTATTTGATAAAAATAAAAATTTTCCTATATCAATAACTATGTTTCTTCTTATGAAAATATAGTTATTGATAAATTGTAGTAATTGATCATTTGGAAATATAGTAACTGACAATGATCATGTTTTATAGTTTTAGAAACACTACGTTTTTAACATATAAATGTTTTTGATCTTTTAAAATAATAACAAAATAAATTTGATAGTTTCAATATCAAGGACATTTCTTAATATGCAAACATAATAATAGATAAAATATAACATTTTTTATATAAATGTAGTTATTGTTGGTTTTATCAGTATACTAGAATATCTATGAAGTTTTTAACTACATTTTTTTATGAAAAAAACATAGTATTAGATAAAAATAAAATATGGTTTATATCTCTATATTAATAACTATGATTCTTGTTATGGAAACATAGTCATTGATAAATCATAATAATTGATCACCTGAAAACGTAGTAACTGGCAATGATCAAGTTTTTTAGTCTCAAAACATCATTGATAATAGAAAAAAATAACAAAATAAACTAACAAATGAACACGATGTCAACCATATTTCCTTGTCAGACAACATTGTAGAGCTCTAGTCAAACCCTAAATTGTAGCCTTTTTGTTTCACATAACATCACCTTTCAACTCTGTGATTTCATCTTCATTCAGTTTATTTTAACTTATCTTTATCATTATATGGTCAGTCTACTATTTGTTTTGTACGATTTATTTGTGCTAGATGTCTTTTTGTTATATTACTAGATTTGGGTTAGATCTTGATTGAAAAGTTATTGATCTATCATATGTATTCTAGTTATTTGTTATTTGTTCGATTTGGCTTAGTTTTTCATCTATTCAAATGTTTTCTTGCTATTTTTTATTCATTAGATGTGGCTTAGATCTTGATATATTAAATGCACATTGTTGCTTTCGATACATGTTTTTAACATTAACAAAAATATTTCTTAGAAATAGTTATGCTCGTTTATCAATAAGAAAAAAGATACAATTGGTAAAAGTACTTATTTTACAAATGAACTAGATGAAAAGTATGTTTCAATTATTGCTTATTGTTGCTATGACATTAGTTGTCATGAAACTCAGAAAAAGACACAAAATCATTTATGTTGATAAAACTCTTGATATGCTTAAGATTAGGTAATTGAGCTTAAATAAAATGGTCTTTAAGAGTGATATATAGAGTGTGGGTAATTGTAAAATGGATGGTAGAGTTTTTGCAAAATTATGTTAGTTATTGCAAACATATAGATGATTAAAGACATCTAGACATATTCGATAGAAGAAATGGTTATTAGCTTCATTCACATCATTGTTGTTGTAATGGTTTTAAGGGCCACTAGACGAATTTGAAAATAAAAAAGACTCGCCACCAATCTTTTTTAGTTAGGTGTGATTGGCCACCTATTAAAACTTATCGTTTTAATAAAATTTAAAATTAATTAAAACTTATTAAAAATATAATGTTTTTAGTTCTGTGAAAATTGTTCTGATTTGAGAATCAATTATGGATGAAAAATTATTAGCACCCCCATAGCATCGATTTAAAACGGTACCAATTAATTATGCGTTATCTTTTAATTATGAATAAAATGGTTTTAATTTCAATATTTAAAATTAATTTTCCTAATCATAAAAAAAAATATATTTCTATTTTATTATTTTTTTAGCATTTTTGGTTCCAAAAAAAAAAAGAACCTTGTTTATTGAAAAATTTTCAAAAATATTTTTATACTTTAGCAATATTAAAAAAAACTTTCTCATCGAAGGATTTCTTAGAATTACTATTTGAAATTAAAAAAAATTCCATTATTGATGGTTCATATTTATCTTCAGAATCTATATTTATAACGTATGTAATAAAATATGACAACTACGATTTAACCTAATAAAAAGACTCATTTCTTATTTTATTTATTAAAATATATGAAAAATCTTTATAAAAAAAATCCTAAATATTTCAATACATTGGTGGTATTTTAAATAAATTTTTTTATCTAGAGATTCTTAAAGAATCACTGTTCAAACTCTTTTAGGATCTTATTTTTGAAGATTTTTTGTTTACTTTTACAATAATTTTTTTAATATGATGTATATGAATTTATTTGTGATGTTATTACATTATATAAAAGTTAGTTTTTAGAAATGAATAATAGATTAGAATTTTTTGTATTGAGAATCATTCTAAATATTTTAATTTTTTGACAATATTTTTTAAAAAAATTTCTCTTACTTAAGGAATTCTCGAAAATTATTACTCAAACTTCTCAAATTCTCATTATCGAATTTTTCATTATTTTTTAACACTTTTTTTTAAACATACACTACTTAAAATTTTGTAAACAAACCAATAACTTAGTAAAAATATAAAGAAGTAGAAATAAAAAACATTACTCCAAACAAAAGATCGATCAAAGCTAGTCAACATTTTAAAGGCAATTTAACCTGGTTCAAGCGAGGTTTGGGTGGCCTAGATACAGTTCACACGGTTTAGAAGTGGTTTAAGAGTTGTTCAAATGATACAGGCCAATTCAGGAGTGGTTCAATAGTTGGGAGCAATTCGATTCATGGATTTTGGATCCGGGCCCAAGTTGTTACATGGGTCATCCATCTTCTTTTGAAAAAAAAGAAAACTATATAAGGTAAACCTTTTTTTTATTCATTTTAAACCCCCTTCTAAAAAAAAAAAAATCTTTCAAAAGCTCTTAAATGCCAGAAAATGTTAGCCACCTCTCTTTTTAGAAATCGGTTTGTCTCACCACATCGATCGCTATCTTATGTCATCCCCCCACTCATTAACACCAGTTTGGGTCAAAAATCTCCTGTTTCTTCTTTTTGATTCCCTCTTTTTGAATATCCTATTAGTTTACTCTAAAAACCACCAAAACACTCCAGATCTAGGCCCAAACCTGTGGGTTTTTTTTCACTATATCCCGTTGTCCGATTTAGCCCAAAGCAAAATATGTTCTTTTACTCTTTTCGATCTTCATCTTTACCATTCTTGATCTTCCAAAATCTACCTGTATCTTACGAAGCTCGAAACCCAAGTTTTTTTGTCAAATTTTTTTTTATAGTTAAGGCTTGGTGAGACAGAGTAAGGGTCGGGGCTGAAAAGGGTGCTCATGGGTGAAAGGTACGGGTGAAGTGCTAGGCCAGAGTTGTTTCCTTTGGTGGGTTTGAATGTTGGGTTTAGTGGCAAGGTTAGGACTAGATTTGGGGAACGGGTAGGTGGTGTGGCAACTAGTGATGTTGGGTATGGCGTGGGTGCTTCTTGTGTTTTTGCTGGGTTTGGAGCTTGGTGCATTTTAGAAGGTGGGGAATGGGTAAGTGGTGTGGCAACTGGTGGTATTGGTTATGGCACTTGTGCTTCTTGTGTTTTGGCTAGGTTTAGGGCTTGGTGCATTTTAGAAGGTGCGTTTTATTATTATTATATTATTATTATAAAATTAAATTAAATTAAAAATGACTAATCCAAAATAAGTTCGAATTAACCTAATTCAATTTAATGCTTAAATTAGCTCAAATAACAATATGTAAATTAAGTATGAAAATCAAACAAATTTGAATTGATTTGGATAAAATTGAGTATCTACAATTGCTCTTTTTTGCACAATATTAGAGAATTAGGAATAAAGTAAAGACATAGATAACAATTTTGTTCGAAGTTAATGGTTTAAAATTTTTTCAAAAATGTTTTTTTTTTTTTTTTTAGTTTTTCTTAATTGATTTTTTTTAAATTAATAAACTTGACCATTTGAAAATAAGTTTGAAAACTCTTTTAAACAAAACTCAACAACTTTTGAAAACAAAACAAAAGATCATGCCTGGAGGTTTTACAAATCTCAAAATCTTTGAATGTTCCTCCTAATTAGAGGCATTGAAACTTTGAAATTTTAAAATATTTTATCCGAAGGTTTTACAGATTATACTTGAAAGTCTTAAAAATTATGTCCAGAGGTCTTAGAGGCTATGCCTATAGGTCTTACAAATCTCAACATCTTTGAATGCTCATTATGTTAGAGGCATTAAAACTTTGAAAATTTAAAATATTTTGCTTGAATGTCTTGAAAATTATGCCCGAAAATTTTAGAGATTATGCTTGAAAGTTTTACAAATCTTAACATCTTTGAATGCTCCTCATATCAGAGGCATTGAAACTTTAAAAATTTAAAATGTTTTACTCAGAGGTCTTAGAGATTATACTCGAAGATTTTACAAATCTCAACATCTTTGAATGCTCATTGTATCAGAAGCATTAAGAAAATTTAAAATATTTTACATTGAGGTCTTGAAAATTATGTTCAGAGGTCTTAGAGATTTAGGTGTCAGCTTGATTGGGCTTAGTTTGATCTGGATGCCCACTAGACTGGGCTTAGGTGCCAACTAAACTGGGTTTAATGTGCCAGCTAAACTGAGTTTAAAGTACTAGCTAAACTAGGCTTAAAATCTCAATCGTGCTAACTAAATTAGGCTTAAATATCATATAAGTACCAATTGATCTGGGCTTAGATGTCAGCTAATCTATGCTTAAAGTGCTAGTTAATCTAGGCTTGGATGTCAACTGATTTGGGCTTAGGTGTTAGCTAATATAAGCTTAGACACTAGTTAATCTAGGCTTAAAATGTCAGCTAATTTGGTCTTAAGTCTTATCTTGTGTCGTATCTCATCTTTTTCATTCATTCTTCCATTTTTTTTAGATAATTTTTCTTTTCAACTTTCAAATCTTTTTGACATTTTAGTCTCTTGTCAAACTATTTTTTTTTATCTTTTCATGGTAGACTTCTTTTTCTCTTTTTGTCCCTCAAAATAAATACAAGTGACTTTTTCATAACAGAAATGCTAATGTTCCTTTCATGTAAATGCCTCTACAGATACTTTTTGTATAATACAGATGCCATGATGCAAATACAAATATCTTTCTTATGATGCAAATATGAATGTCTTGGTTCTAATGTAGATGATGTAAATACGAATGTCTTTCTCATAATACACATGTAAGTGCGAATGTAGGTGATGCAAATGTGAATGTATTTTTTTTTTATAGTATGCAAATCAAATATCTTTCTTATGATACACATGTTAGTGCAAATGCAAGTGATACGAATGTGAATGTCTTTTTTTTTTGTTTTTGCAACCTATAGATCAAATGTCTTTTTCATAATGTCTTTTTTTTTTTTTTGCAGTATGTAGATAAAATATCCTTGTCATAATACACATATTAGTGCGAATGCAAGTGATACAAATACAGATGTTTTTTTATTTTTATTTTTTATTTTTACAACATCTAGATCAAATGTCTTTCTAATGATGCACATGTAATTGATGCAAATGTAATTTTTTTATAGGATATAGGTCAAATGTCTTTTTCATGATGTACATGTCAATGTGAATGTAAGTAATGTAAATACGAAAACTCTTTTTGTTTCTTTTTTATTTTTTTTAAAGATTTCTTTCAAATTTTTTAATATTTATTTTTCACCAAAAATGATCATTAGTATTTTGTATAAAATGCTCAACTAATCTCAAAACTTTTGTAAAATAAATAAAATTGCCCTATATAAAGTGTTTCCATATTCAATGAGAAAAATTAAAAACTTATAACTTTTGAATCTTTTGCAAATTGATGATTACTATTTGAAATGCTTGTAGATAGGGTGATTGACAATCTAATTTTTTTAGTAGTAGACATATTTCAAGGAAGGCTTGACAAGTGTTATAAGGATTTCTTTTAGGCTCACAAGGAGATAATTTTTCTAAAGCACTTTTTTTTTATTGAAAACATGATACTTCAATGTGTGTTAAAAATTATCATTTTTTTTCAAAAAATATTTGGAAAGAAAAAAAGGTTGGTTTTTTATTTTTACTTTTTAATGAAATGCAAAGTCTCTAAAAGGTTCTGTATTGCAACTTTTTATTTTGAATAGAATCTTGAAACTCTAAAATTCTTTTGGGGTCTCAATAGTGGCTCTAAATCCAAATTGCCCTTTTTTTATTTTCACCTTAAAGCTATATTTTCTAACAATGAAAAACTTGGTAACATCTTACCAATCAATAATAGGTATATACAAATTTTCAAAGACATAGCTCTTTAATTCAAGTGTTCATATTTGATCTAAATGGACTTTTCAAGGTATGTAATGTAGGCCAAGGTTCAAAGTTCTAAAAGAATGGATAAATAGGCTCAAAATATGTTATTCGGGGTAATTAAGCCAACGATATTATGAAGCATTTCTAGATGAAAAGTTATGTGTCTTTCTTTCTTTACTCTTTTTTTTTTGAAACATTTGACTTTAACTATAGCATTTTTCTTTCTTGAATTCTATCTCTTTTTCTTTTTTACTTGAAATTCTAATTGATGCTTCATTCACTTTTTGCATTGGGCTCTCATCTCTGAGGTGTATGTCTTTCTTTCTTTACTTTTTCTTTTTTGGAAACATCTGATTTATCTTTAGCATTCTACTTTATTGAATTTTATCTTCCTTCATCTTTAGGATACTAACTGAAGCTTTATTCACTTTTTTTGGATCCTCATCTTTGAGGTATATGTTTTTCTTTCTTTACTCTTTTTTTTTATTTTTTTTAAACATTTGACTTCAACTTTAACAATTTACTTTCTTGAATTCTTAGGATTCTAATTGTAACTTTATTTATTTTTTACCTCAAATTTTCATCTCTGAGGTGTATGTTTTTCTTTCTTTGCTCTTTATTCTTTTTTTATTTTTTTATTTTTTGAAACATTTGACTTCATCTTTACGAATCTACTTTTTAAATTTTTGGGATTCCAACTGAAACCTCTTTCACTTTTTACCTCGGGCTCTCATATTCGAGGTGCGTATTAGATGTTCTTAATATCAAATACTTTTCTTAAAGTTGGGCTCTTGAAGATATCCTTATTTTGCTCCTTAATATAAAAATAATCCTTAGTGAGGGTTCATTTTAGGAATAAAATATGTAATAGGCTCAAATGAATAGCAAGTGGATAATTTTTTATATGCTAAAGATAGAAAGAGATGGTCATTCATCATTTCAAACACGATCACTTAATTAGAAGAGCAAATTATTTGAAAAAAAGACAAAAGGCTTCTTTTTATTTTTTATTTTTATTTTATTTTTATGTTATAACCATCAATCATTTTTACGTAGCTGATGCCCTATCTTGTTTTCTACTCAAGATTTTTATAATGATAAAAATTAGGTTGTATGAGATGTCTCAAATTTGATCACACAGTATACAAAATGCTCACCATATACAAGGTTCAAAAGGAAATCATCTTATCTTGATCTTTCAAAACTCAAAACCTCCTTCCACATTTCAACTTTTCACGTTTCGTAATTGGATAGAGTCAACTTCCATTGTTTTATTAGTTATGAAGTCATAATACTACTTTTGATGAGATTCTCAATCTTTTCTTTAGTTGTCTGTATTTTTCAATCGAGTAGTCAATTATCCTTATATGATAATCACACTTGCTATTAGGATTATAAGTCTTTGTTGATGGATTAGGTGTCATTTTTGGAGGTATAAGAGTAAGTTATCAATCTATTATTAGCAAAAGTAAAAGGTGATAAATAGGTATTAAAAATTTTTCTTGATCATTTCTTGGTCTTTTTTATTCTTTGTTGATCGGATGGTAGGCTCAAGTGTGGGAACAAGATCATGAATGATCATCTGATGATGAAGATTTTGTCAAAAAATCCTAATGTTGGCATGGTTGATAAATAAATAGGCTTTGAGAAATGCTGCCTATAACCAAGGAGTGGGGTTGATTAAAAAAATAAGAATTGCATAAGATAAAATTCTTGGGTAGATGCCTTTTATATGTAACTGCTTGCACCTCCCCTTCATTTTTTTGATGTATTTTCCTTTTCAACATCAATTGCATCTTTCAACTTAATCTTGTCATTCTTGATTGTATTTTTTATCATTTCCATAGTAATTACCATGTCAGTAAAATTTTTAAAGATATTTTCAATCATTCTTTCATAATAGGAAGTGTCTAAAGAATTGACAAATAAAATAGTGATTTTTTTCTTTGATAAAGGTGATTATATCTAGGTTGTCATGTCTTTCCATCTGTGTGCATATTCCTTGAAAATTTCGATTGATCTTTTCTTCATATTTTGTAGAGATAACCTATTTGGTACCATATCTTTAATATGCTTGTATTATACTAGGAAGGCTCTAACCAAATCATTTCGGAGAAAATCTTGCTTCGATCTAGCTAGGTATACTATTTTGTTATAGATTCGGTGAGACTATCTTGAAAGTAATATATCACTAACTTATCATCATGAGTGTAGCTTGTCATCTTTCAACAGTATATGGTGATGTGTGCCAAAGAGATTTTGTTTCATCATATGTTTTGACATCTGAGGCTTTAAATTTTGATAAAATAACAAGATTAGGCACTAGACTAAGCTTATTGGCATTAACATTCTTATATATATCATGGCCTTCAATTGTCTTCAGTCTCTCTTCCAACAAATCATATTAATTTTTTAACATCATATCTCTTGATGGATCTGACACCATTTTTAGTTGCTTTCATTCTTTTAGATTATCCAAATTAGGCACAACAATGGAGTCGTAAGGAGTAGTCTCAGGATTAACATTTATTTGAATTAGAGGCAACTTGACAGAAGTGTCAATATAAGATTGATAAGTTACTGGAGGTGCTTATGACATATGGGGTCTCAAACATATGGATATCTAAACCCAGGTGGATGCAATGGTCTTTTAACAGTTGTTTCCTTCATTGCCTCATATGTTTTAACAATTTTTTTTTGGCAAACGTGCTAACATCTATTTTAATTTTGCCAATTGTCTGTTCATATTCTGTTGCATTCCCGTATCTGTTTCTCTGATCTTTCCTTGGGTATTTTTCATTTTATCCATCTGACTTGTATATTTATTTTTCATGATTTTGGTACAAGTTTGAGTGTTATAAGTGTACAAATTTAACTGATCTTGTTTCTTAGGATGTGTTATCCTTGAACCTTTTATTAATTATCAAAAGTAAAAAATGTATGGCATAAATTCTATAATTAAAATTTTTAAAAATATCTTTTTGCTTTGAAAGTTTGATGAAAGTATATTCAAAATCACTATTCTTTGCCCCTATCTGGTAGGAAAAACAATGAATTCAAACAAATGATGTATGATATGTAAGTCAAATTTTATTATTATTAAGAATAAGCTTAAATTCCCTTTTATATTCAAGTCAAGTTATTTAAAGATATTCTTTTACCTTAAAATTTTGGTAAAAGCATATGTACAACCATCATTTTTTTTACGAGCTCTTTTAGGTATGCCATTATTAAAAATGAAACATAAACAGAGATATTTATCCATAAGAAATTTAGGTCAAGAGACTTTTTATTCATTCCCAAAAGTTTTAAATTTACACATCATGAACTATCTTAAGACTAGGGCCATAAAGTGTCGAACTCGCTCATACTCCTTCTTGCCTCGTCTAAAAAATCTAAAAGAAGTTAATTGTGATTGTCGGTAAGGATATTTACCATTATCCTAGCCAACTTTAGTATTACCTACAGCATTGCTTACTATCTCTGTATAGATTGATGAAGGATTTTTGTAAACAACTTGCTTTATTTCAGCATCAAAAATCAAATATCTAACTTTTTTCAATCTTTGTACCCTGCATTTCAAATACGTGCATCTTCTAAAGAATGGTCAACAATGCCAAAATGATATTCACATTGGGCATTGGGGTCGTACCAATTGGGATAAGGTGGTTTGAGGGGTTCAATAAAGACAGGGGCAATGAGGAAGTTTTCTCAGAGCAGTGGGTATAAGTCTATATAGAACATGGGTATTGGGTTAATAGGGGTTTTACCTTTAGTGTTGCGAGAGTTTTTCTATTCTATGGTTGGTTTGCTTTACTGTACAAATGGTGGTATAGTTGGTCCTTTTTGCGTGTTGGTTGGGTTTAAAGCTCTGTGTGTTTTAGAAGGTGAGGAAACTGGTGGACTCTATTGGGTTAGTAGGGATTATTTTATGAGTGTTGGTGCTTGTGGTTCGTTTTGGTGATGGTGGGTGCCACAGTGAAGTGCGGGACAAGGGTTTCGAAATGGTGAATTGGGTGCTGAAATAAAGGTCTAGTGCTTGGTGCAAGGGTTGCAAAGAAACTATTAATGGTGTTCTTGGGGCTTTAAGGAAAATGGATGCTGGAACCCCCATGTGCATGGTGTTTATGAATTTTTTTCTATAAATTTCATAATGGACAAAATTATAAGGTGGTCTAAGGTGACGGCTAGGCAGTGTGTAAGGTAGTCGCTAAGTAATGCCAGAAGCTATCTTGTAATGTATTTTTGTTGTTTTTTATTTTTCTACCCCTTTTTTTGTAATTTAATTAATTTTTTAATTTAATTTTAACTAATTTTTCTTTTTTGTTATTTTTCAATTAATTTTATTAATTATAAATGATAATAATAATAATAATAATAATAATAATAATAATTAAATTAAAAATGACTAATCCAAAACAAGCTTGAACCAGTCTAATTCAATCTAATGCTTAAACCTGCTTAAATATGACTATGTAAATTAAGCATAAAAATCAAACAAATTTGAATTGACTCGAATAAAATTGGGTGTCTACAATTGCCCATCATATAAAACATAGGATTATTAAGCGTTGAGTAGCAAGATATGGAGAAAAAATTAGTAGACAATTTCATATTATGTTGAATTTTATTTTTAGAATATATTCCTTATTGCTTAAAAAACCAAAAGCGATAGTAGAGAATTCAACAGATAAGAAATGAAAATAGTTCAAGGTAATGCATTAATCATCGCCTACTTTAAATAAGTATTAATATTATCTCAATTTTGTATAATGTATTAATTAGAGTTGTTGGGTTTAAGATTGTTTAGGTGCCGTAGATAAAACTTACATAGGGTGAATGTAGACTCAGTTGACAAACTTAAGTACAATACTAGAAAAAATAAAATTGGTATAAATGTTCTTGGTGTTTGCACACTAAATATACAAATTCATATATGTTTTACTAGGATGAGAAGGTTTTGCAATAGATGACAAAGTGCTCAAAGATGTCATTACATGTAAAAATGGTTTAGGTGCCTTAGATAAAACTTACATGAATGTAGACTCAGTTGACAATCCTAAGTATAGGACTAGGAAAAATAAAATTGCTACAAATGTTTTTAGTTTTTGAACAATTGACATGCAATTCATTTATATTTTACCAAGATGTAATGGTTTTACAGTAGATGGTAGAGAGCTCAGGGATGCCATTACATGTAGAAATAGTTTAAAGATTTTACAAGGTATTAGCTTTAATATTTTGATTTTAGTTATGTCTTGAAACACATTTTAAATGCATATTAATGTTTTGACACTTGATTTAGGTTTTTATTATTTGTGTGATGCAGGCCACACAAATAGGAAAAGTTTCGTGGTACCTTATAAAAGTCAAAGATATAACTTGAATGATTGTAGGTCAGGACACCAACCTATGACACCCTAGGAATACTTCAATATAAAATACTCTTAAGCAAGAAATTGTATATTGAAAACTAAATGGGCAATTTTAAGGGAGAAATTATTTTATCCAATAAAAATATAGTCTAGAGTTATTTCTGCTTGCTATTTTTTCCTAATTTTATTAGGTCTGAGATATTAATCGACTTTATTGAAGGTGATGTTGTTGAAGTGAATAAGAGCCCAGTAGAAAGAGATGATAATCATGATTTTATTAAGCACGTTAAGCCAAGTGATGCTTGGACTGAGTTTAAAAATAAGTTGACAGAGAAGATATTTACGAATTGGTTGTAATCCAATGGCTAAGGACAAATTGTTTAATTTTTTTATTTGATTACTAACATTGTTGAGTGTATGTTATGTTAAGTGTACCATTTATTTTTTACATTTGTTTTATATTTGTTTTCTTATTTTTTTGTTATTGAATGTACGATGTAGTTGATTATTGTTTGTAATAATATTTGTCTTGTTACCATGTCTATTGCTTTTCTTTCTTTTTTAATATTTAGTTTCATCTTCATTGGTTTTTGATGTGATATGTATTTGTTGCATGATGTCTAACTATATTATTATGATATGAACATGTCATCATTTGTTTTCAACATAAAAAATACAAATAAAAGAAGAAAACAAACTTCAATTGGTAATCACACATGGATAAAGGTTAAGGATGCCACACTTATCCAATGCCTACATGTTTTAGCTAATAATCCTAGATGGAAAGATAATAATGAAACATTTAGAGTTGGCTAGGCTAAAATTTTTAAAGCACAACTGAAGGTAACCCTACATATTGACTCAAGAATGAAGTTATTGAAGAGACAATATTATGTTATTTGTGATATGATAGCCAATGCAAGTGGATTTTGATGAAAAAAAAATGAAAAATATATAACTATTGACAAGTATGTTTTCGATCAATAGGTTTGGGTAAATCATTAACATGTAAGTAAAAATTACTTTGATTGCTGATTTCTTATCAAAATATTTTATACATATATTTAAATCTCTTTACTTTCACTTTTGTGTAGACTCAACCCCATACTAAAGGGTTAAGGAACAAACATTTCCCTCACTTTGATGATTTTGTTAAGATATTTTTGTTGAGATAAAGTAGCTGGATCAAGAGTTGAAATCGCAACTGATGTTATGAAATCGTTTCATACTGATAATGATGCTGACTTTGGGTATAACAAGAATGAAGCCAACACTAATCATGATAAGAAGAGAATAGAGGATGATGAAGTTGAAGGTTCAGCTTATGCGACAATTCCTACCATAAGTAGAATGTTGTCAAGCATGAAATGTTTTAAGAGCTCTAATGGATTAGCTAAATTGGTGGAGCAAATAGGCAATATTGAGGTTGCATATTACAAAGCAATGCAAGAAATCAATGGTATTTTATCTTTTTTCAAGAAAAAAATTGAGAGAAGTGATAGGCAAATGTCGTTCTTTATTGAAATCTTGCAAATAGATGGATTCTGCTAAGATAAAATGCTATTTGTTGAGGAGTATATCTTGAGGAGTACTCATAAAGTTAATTTCTTTTATTGTCTGTCAAATGAATTTCAAAAGGATTACCTATGGAAGTAATTGAATGAATGCAATGCTTGTCGACCATCATTTGACTTTCTTACTTCAAGACATATGTAGTTGTTTTAAATTATGGATATTATATTTTCTTTTTAATATTCAAATATTATAATTACTTTTTTAAATTACAAAAATTATATTTAGTTTCTAATGTTGAACTGTTTTAAATTGGAATGGTATAATTAAAAATTTTCATTTATATAATTATTTTTTTGAATTAAAACAAAAACATTGTCATTGTTAAGTTAACATAAAATTAAAAAAAATTCAATTTAAAATATGATATACTAACAAAAATTGTGTTTTTAACATAAAAATATTATCTTTATAGATAAACACTGCATTTTTAACAAAAAACGCCATCATTGTTAATTAACATGAAATTTTCAAAGTTCAATTTAAAATTTGACAAACTGACAAAAACTATGCTTTTTTACATAAAAATGTCATCTTTGAAGACAAATATTATGTTTTTTAGTAAAAAATATTGTCATTGTTAAGTTAGCATAAAATTGAAAAAGTTCAATTTAAATTTTGTAAATTGACAATGACTATATTTTATATCAATCAAACATCATTGTTGTTAACAAAGATTGCGTTTTTAACACAAAAACATCATTTATGAAAATCAAAGACTATGTTTTTTAACATCAAAATGATATCTCTATTAAGTTTAGCAATATATAAAATCAATGCTCTTAGGCTTCTAGTTGTTTAATTTATAAAATTTGGACGATACATTGTTTGGACAAAATATAAACATTAATATATATTGAATTTGGACATGAGCCACATAAAAGGAAAAAAAAAATTAGACTTGTATAATCATTATAGTTTGAATTTGGAATTCTATACAAACTATTTATTTAATTTACACCAAAATAAAAATTTATATCAACAAAAAAGAGAAATGACTCCTTGTTTCACTAATAAATTTGAATATATAGTCACACCATTCATAATGTACTCCATCAATTACCTATTCTGTGAAATATTTCTTTCTAAACCACTGATTTGGTGTACTCAAAATATTGTTATTAATTATTTTCTTCATGAAATTGAGGACATGATACTCACATTCTTGAGTTCCTTGTTGATGAGGAATCTACAAATGATTGTTAGGTTGTCAAGTGCTTTTCACATTGATGTAAACAATTGGAAAAAATTAAAATAAACAAACATACAAAAAATGTAACCCACATTATTTTCTTTCTTTATTATGGTAGTCAATCCCCTAAAACAACACAAAAAGGTAACAATAAATATAACATTATAATCATGAATAAACCGTAAACATAATAGAACTTATTTCACATAACTAAGATAAGTATCGCTTTATTATATTTTTGAGTTCTTGGAATGGTTTTGAGTTACCTTTTTTTGAGTCAAATAAGTAAATTGTATAGTTCGTATATTCAATGACAAACAATTGCCAATGACCCTTGAATAAATAGTATTGATTCCAATGTTCAAATTTAGGCTTTTAACAATTTTCAAATCTTTATAAAAAATGTAAAATAATCAACGATTAAGGTATATCATGAACATATATATAGAATTATAAGGTGTGAGAAAGTATTAGGAATTTCTTTCCATCACACATGCCAAAGCAAATGCATGTTCAGCTATAGAGCTCGTGGCATTAGATATACGACTTGGGCTAATGAATTTATAGGTAGCTGTCATTTGTCTCTTTTTCACATATTTGTAAATGAGGCTATAACGAAATACAAATTAATTATAATATGGGTTTACACTATGAATAAATATATTATTTATATTTAAATGAATATATAAGCCAACCTCGTGTATGCCAAGATTTTTGTAACTGATATTTTTATCTTTGAACAAAATCTAACAATTTTCTCTTATTTAAATCACGAAGCTAATGGATAGTTAAATAATCCATCTTCGATTTTTACATTTATTAGTTCTCTATCTACTAATTGATGTTTTGCATAATGGAGAAATGCACACACACTAGATTTTGCAAGTGGAATTTGGCTAATCTCAGTCTTTAAAACCTGCTACATACAAAATTCAAGTGTATTGATATAAAATCAAATCACAATGATCCTTAAATCCAATTAATTAAATCAAAATGTGTATTACAAGGAAGAGATGATTGATCAAAAGCTTCATCCACAAATACATTTCCTACATTCTCAGTAAATGACTGACCTATTGTGTTAGTTAATATAGCTATCAATTGTGTCTCCAATTCAACAATGTGTAAATTTTGTTGAGCTATTATAATTCTCAATTGAGCAGTCCTTGATGTACGGGGTTTAGGTCTTATTTTGAAATAATTTGTTGGACAAACAAAGCTCCCAACACCCTTAACATGGCTAGGTCTTTCTTTAGCACTGAAAGCCAAATTCAGCACATCAATGCCATTACTAATTTCAATTTCAATTTCACTGGATGTGCATTTCATAACTAAGTTATCTTAAAACATAAATACTTATGTAAGTCAATATGATATATTAACATGCACAAATAGGAAAGTAGCAAACAAGATATATATGAACTTATCATTTTTTTAATCATTTCTTTAGTTGCTTCCTCAATATACTCTCCATTTTTTTTATGCATGTGCTTTTTTCCAAACATCTCATATTGATATTTCATTGTTTGATTCAAATGTTTCATGTAATCATATGAAAATATAAGTCCTCTTTGTAATGTAAATGAATTTCAAATTAATTAAACAAAGTGTACCATACACAATAAAAAAAACTTACAAGTTCATATTTAAAATTTGCATGCCCATTTCTTGATATTTGATGATTATACTTTTTTTGGGCCCTTATTTTTTGTACCAAATAGGATAAGAATTACTACATATTAAGAACATATGAAACAAACAATTTCAATAACAATTGCTTTTTAATAATTTTCTATAGAAAATATTGCTACACATATACTAAATTCATATGGTAATTGAAGTGAAATAAATTTCATCAATTTTACATCACTAATTAAATTTGAATATATGGTTAGAGGATGAGCCAAAAGTTTAAAATTGTCAACATTAGGTAATATATATTTTTGGATCAATTTGCCTTTAAAGTCTTTTAATTTCAAACAAGCATATTGCAATATAACTTTCTTATATTCAACCGATACGTTAAGCATTCTTATAAAGAATAAAATAATAAATTGGAATAAGGCAATGTAATTGCATTTCATAGGCAATGTAATTGCATTTCATAAGCAATAGATATCAAATAAACAATATTTTTAATTTGATTAATATAACTTATCACAATCGATTCCCAAATTTGGTCCTTTTTCTTTGCTAGAATTTTCTTTCACCTGTTGTAGTTAATGGATATTGTCTTTCAAATGAGACATCCAATATGGCTAGCCATTTTCAATCTACCACTTACGACAAGCTATCCATCAACATTGAACTTAACATATATTTTCTATTTAGTTGCTTAAAGCAATTTTGATCATCCCTTAACTTTACTTTTTTTTTTCAAAAATGATGTATTAACAAAATAGGTTAATGACACATGTTCTTCTTCATGTTTAGTTGAGGTAGACATATGTTATTTAGAATCTATCACATCAATTTATCTCTACAAACAAATATAGAATGGAAATAAGAGAAATATACTTTGAATACCTTATTATTTACTTTGTGTCATAAATAAGCAACATGAGAAATAATTTGTTCCCTAAAACAAGAATAATGTTAGTAGTGGCAATGACGACGATTGTGATTCGATGATGATTTAATGGCTAGAGTTCATTTAAATATAAAAAATATGTTGAGCGATACACTGATATAGACACAAGAGACTCGTCTATAGATTTGGGGAAAAAAGTATATAAAGAATATTAAACACTGCATTTATAATAGCAAAAATGCCTTGCTTGTTAAATAAAAATTTTTATGATTTGTTAAACACTGCATTTATAATGGTAGAAACATTATGTTTGTTTAATATAATTTGTCAAATACTACATTTATAAAACCAAAATGTTGTGCCTGTTAAATATACCATTTTTATTATTTGTTAAACACTGCATTTATAATGGTAGAAACATCATGTTTTTTCAAAGATTATATTTATTAAACAAAAAAGTCTTGCTTGTTTATTTGCCAAACACGAATACATTAGTAATGCCTGAAATGTCATGTTTGTTCGAAGACTATGTTTATAAAACCAAAATATCATGCTTATTTCTTTGTCAAACATTGCATTCATAATAATAGAAACATTGTGTTTGTTATTTATTACGGCATTTATACAACAAAGACTGTTTGTTAGATAAATTTTATTTTGATTTATCAAAAACTACGTTTATAATGACCAAAACGTTGTGTGTTCTTTATTATATTTTGTATTTTTTTATAATATACAGCTTTATTTTTAACATAATGAAAAATGAAAACTTTCTTTATTTTTGTTGTTTAATGGTTGTCACATATTATTTTTAGTAACAAAATTAGGAGTTGAAATGTTTATTACGTGTTATTCACATGTAATGAAAAACATTAGAGCAAAAAGCCTTTATTACGTAATTTGAGATTCCGTGAACTAAACATAAGAATCTGACTTTCCCATGACAGAAAGAATTATCCATTCTCAAGAATCACAGTTTGCTAGGAATCAATTTCTCTCCAAAATCTAAAATCACTTTATCTTATAGTACTTTTGTGGTCGTAAGATTTGACAATCTAATAGTAAGTTGTTTAATGTACGATGAACTACGTAAAAAAGCTCGAGTTATCTCTTTATTTTTCAATGGAGCATTTTAGGTTTTATAAATTCTCCACATATAACTCTAAACCTATGAAGCATGGAACCCTTGGCATACCGATGTCATATTGGTGTTCGATATAGGCATGCCATCGACACAACTAAATATGTACGAAATATGACAAAAACAAAATCAAATTGGATAAGGTTGGACACGGTCAAGACAAGGCAAAAATTACAATAACATTCATGTCGCCACAACCTTTTTCTCCTTTGAGTATCAATAAGCTTTCAATGTTGGATAAAAAGAGGAATAATATTAAAAAAAGAAGGGTAGAGAAGTAAAACTAACCTGGCTATTGTTAGGTTATCCTATTTTTTATAGAGAAAAAAAGTCTAATTTGAAAAGAAAAACGGCAATGATGAGTTAGTTGCCTTTGAAGAAAAAAGACACTTTGTGTAATAAATAAATTAGGTTTCGGCCTATAGGCTTTACAGATTTTAAGGCAGCTTATTTATTTCATTTGGTTTTAATTGTAATTATTTTAAGGTCCCAATTTTTAAGACATTTTTGGATGATTAAATTATAATTATATAATTATTAATTATTGTTATAACATATCGATCTAGGGACTTGATCGTTAGACGTAAAAAGTTAATGAGTCATCACCAATCTTTTTTTTTAAGGTGTGATTGGTCACTAAGTTAAAATTATCCCTTTTAAAGAAATCTTAATTACCATTTCTAAAGAAATAATAATAATAATAATAATAATAATAATAATAATAATAATAAAATAAAAACAAAATTATATTTAGGTTAAAATGAGACCGAACAAAATGGATGTCTACCATTATCATTTTAAAATTTTTATATTTACATTAAATATTTTATATAAATTTTTTTTATTGTGGCGTCCTACCGTATTTGTACTATTATTTTTTAAAAATGTCACATCATCATATCTGTCATATCATACTTATATTATGTATCTGTGTTAATGGTTGTGCTTTATAGCTCTAAACCCCCTTATTTAACAACATCTCATACGTTCTCTCTCATGCATACATGGTCATAAACATGCATGCATCCTTGCACACAAATTCATTATGGATAAGAAGCAAAAGCAAATTAATGGGTTAAGAAATAAAACGTTTAAATTAAAATAAATGAAGTGTTATATTAAATCTATTGATAAATTTCATTTCAGCTTCAACAAATGACACATTTGCACTACTCTGCTTTCAACTAGTCTTCTTGATGGAAAAACTTTATGAGTGTTTGGTTCACAAATTCTTAAATTTCAGGAGAGAAAGTGATTTAGAGGGAAAATGATTTGGGAAAAAAATAATATTAAAAGAGAATGTGTGATTTTTAGGTTTTTGTTGACTTAGAAAGTGTAAAAATTTTGTATTTGATTTAGGGGAATGTAACATGTTATTGTTCCTACGTAAAAAAAAAAAAAAATGCAGATCAACCTTCATGGTAAGGTAGACGTAAAGGTTGGAAGGGGTAAAGGTTGGAAGGGGTGGTAAACCCCTTCCCATGGGTTTTTAAAGATAAAGCCACCGGAACAAATTTTATATGTAATAATATTAAGTAATGTATTTTAAATTTTATATGCAATAATATTAAATAAAGATATTTTTGTATATTTTCAACAAAAATTGTGTTCTGCGTTTTTATTTTAGAAACGTCATCTTTATTGAATTCTAAATATATATATATTTCATATTTTCAACAAAAACTATGTTTTCTATTTTAAAAATGTTGTTTTTATTGAATTCTGGAAAATAAACTTTTTCATGTTTTCAATAAAGATTGTGATTTTATTTTAGAAATGTGATGTTTTCAACAAAAACTATATTTTTTGTTTTAGAAACATCATTTTTGTTGAATTATGATTTTTTTTATATGTTTTCTACAAAGACTGTGCTTTCTATTTTAGAAAAGGCGTCTTTGTTGAATTTGAAAAAAAAATTTTCATGTTTTCAAGAAAAATTATTTTTTTATCTTAAAAATGTTATCAGTTCCATGTGATCAATTACTACAATAATTAAGTCTTTGTTGAATTTTGAAAAAAAAAAAATTTCGTGTTTTCAATAAAGACTATGTTTTTTTCTTAAAAATGTTAGCAGTTCCATGTGATCAATCACTACAGTTTATCAATGACTTCATTTCCATAACAAAAAACATAGTCATTGATATAGAGAAATATAAACAAAAAATTAGTTTTATCAATTACTACATTTTTTACATACAAAAGTTGGTTAAAAGCAAAATAAATATTATATTATAATAACTCCACCAACAACAACTATGTTTTTATATAAAAAATCATTATGTTTTATCAATTACTTTGATTTTATACTAATAAACGTTGCTAATTTTGAAAATATAAAATTTATTTTGTTATAATTTTCCACGACCAACTACATTTCATATGTTAAAGATGCAAGCTTTTGATATAAAAAATAATTCAAAATCCTAATTTTGAAACAATCTACTACCTTTTTATTTTAAAAATATTGTTTTTATTATAATTAATTTTTTCATAACATATTATAACATATGACTACATTTTGACATAACAATGTTGTGTAAAAGAAAATTTTTGGTTTATTAAGATTTTATTTTGTATAAGAGTAATTAAGTTTATGATTCAAAAATATTTTCTTTTTGAAACTTTATCAGTTAAAAATAAATTATTTAAATTTATAAAAATTTAAATAAACATTATCATTGTCAGGTGTCCAATTATGTGGCTAGAAATGTAATTTTGCCCAATTATATAGTTAGAAATGCAGTTTTGCATGTCAAAATAGATTTGAATTTATCATGCAATTACGTTAATTTTTAAGGATAAAATAAACCGTAAAAGATTATTATTAAGAGCAAAACGGGACAAATTTTACATTCCACCAAGAATTTTAAAAAATCTCATGGAAGGTGGGTTTTTGATTTAGGCTATCACTTTCCTTTTTTTACATTATTGAAAATTTTAAAAAATCTCAAAATTAGATTTCATGACCCAAACTAAAAAATTAAATTACAAAAAATTAAATTTCGGTCAATAATTTAACTTTCTCTCCAACCAAACATGATCTTATATGTTTATATTTTCTCTATACTATTGCAGTTTCTTAATTCTTGTGCTATTGCTTGAATTTGAAAAGCGGCTGGGCCTTAGTAAACCTAGACCATTCCTCCATACTTGCCTAATAAAAAAAAAAATAATCCCTTGCATTGTTTTCAATTTGAATTTGGAGCTCCATTATTCTTTTTCTTGAACTTCTTTTGACAAGTGGGTTATGACCGGAGCAAGGGTGCAGAGAATCAGAATCCTGCAACGGCAAAGACATATATTTTCCTACATCCTCCCCAGCTTAGTTAATATAATGTCGTTAGTGTAATCCTGGAAGAAGGGTCTTTGGATTTATTATTGCAAGAAGAAAGAAGAAAATAGTAAGATATTCTTAGCTCTGTTTTACTTCTTTCTTTAAGTTAAAACCCAAACCTTCTTTCATCTTTGCTTGAACAATCAACTGATCAAGATTTACTGTCATTTCATGCATTAAAGTTACGTGATCAAACATTATATATGGATTCTGGTAAATTTATAGACTGAATTTTTTTATTTGGATTTGGTGATTTCTAATGACGTTGGTAATTCCTGTCAATGGATCATAACCGTGAAGGTAAAGATGTAAAAAGATGAATTGACATGAATACGACATGTTATTATATGATTTTTTAAATGATACAATTTGCACGTTTATATTCATAATGTGTGAAATTTTAGATCATTATTGATTAATCATATACATTATGGTAAAGTTTTAAAATTAAGATGAGTCTATAATTAAAAAAAGCTAAGATATTACAAAATAAACCTAAAGATTGATAAATCAAGAATGCCCTATACAAAAAGAAACTACGAATGACATTTGTATACCTTATTTTATATAAATATATATAAAAGCCAAAGCCTCTAATAAAAATGAAATAATTTGATGTGTATAGTCTACATTTTCAACATGTGGGCAATCTAAAAAATTAACATGTGTTCTATAATAAATGTATTTTAATAATTAAAAAATAATTAATAAATTTATTTTTATTTACCTTAAATTATTCTCAATTAAATTTATAAAGAAGGTGATAAAAGTTTAATTGTCATCATTATTATATAGAATAATTTTGCTAAGACTTTTTTCAATTATAAATATTCAACTTTGAATTACATTTGGGTAAAAAATATTCACTTTCCAATATTCAATTCTACTTTTTGAGTTATTAATAGGTTTTTATTGTCAATCCATCATTTTTTGCATTAACAATGTAATTTTGGTATTTAATAAGGTAATTTATCAGCTTAAATAAATATATAAATCATTTAATATCAAGAATTTAAATAAAAATAAAGGCTTAATTATTTTTAAACATATTTTTTGTTATATACTATATAAGTGTCTGTTTTTAGAAATCATAATACAAGTGATTAATTACCATATAAAATTTTTAATTTGAAGACATAATTTATTCATAATCAAAAGTTTTTAAAATATAAAATGTAGACTTTTCAAAATAAAAACTAAAAATATGATGATAATTAAGTAACCCATTATAATTGATTTGTTTAAATTACTCTAAATTTTACAAGAGCTTCGTATTATAAATGAAGAATCATTTTATACTAAGATTGTTCAAAGGTTCACCAAAACTCTCGAAATGCATTTAATTGTTTAAAGGTTCACCAAAATCCTTCAAATACATTTGTTTTGTTGTAATTAGGTAAATCTCAACTTAAAAAATTTCATCGAATCTTTTATATGATAACTAATTATTTTTATTTTTAGCTATTTTTAGTTTGATTTAGATTTTCAATCACTATTAACAATAAAAATGTATTGATTTTCCTATAGGTATTGTTTCTTTTTTGTTTACCTTTTTCAACTAATAAATATTTTTACTTTATAATATTTGGAATTACTTCTCTTTTGTTTATTTTTTATGCATATTCAATTAAACTTCATTTATAATTTATTCATTTTTAATGATTTTAAGTCATTTACTTTTCTATTAGCTTGAATTTCATGCTGGCACAAATCTTTCTTTGATTTCAAAATATTGTATCTAAAATTTTTATAATGAAACAAGATAAAAATCTCACATTTCATGAAACAGGGAAGAAACCATAGTTTTTTTTTTTTTTTTTTACTTTTGCTTTATGATTTAGCCTTTCATTTGTAGTTTTTTTCAAACATCATGTTTATTTACATTTAATATATGTGGTTTTAATTTATTATATATATTATGTTTGATTTGCTTTGTATGAATCAATAGCATAATTTTTTTTGGGTACAATAGCATAATTTTTAAATTAAGAAGTTAATTGCTTTCACTTATGCCATGAATGGATACCTTTTGCCAACAATTTTGTTATGATCAACTATTTGGCCATGTTTAATTCAATTGCTATTGAATAAAAGAATTAAATAATAAATATGAGATGTATTTAATGTGTATTTTCTAATATATGCATTATTATTTGATGATTTAAAAATTTTAAAAATAATAATTTAGACAATTTAGCTATTTAATATACAACATGATACATAAAAAATAATTAAACAAAATTTATTATTAATGGAAATTGTTAAAAGATAGAAGTAGCTCTTTATTTTCAATTTTATGATATATAACAAGATAAGTTATACAAGTTTTAAGATAAGTGATATACTTATTTTCACCAAATAATTCAAAAACATTGATTCAATATAATTTTATATTCAACATTTTATCATGCACTTTCTTTTTTTACTGTATTTTTTTTCTAATTTTTATATTTCAATTCACACAATTGCACGTATTAATAATACATTGTCAAATAAGTATCAAAACAATTTCTTTGTCTCATCCAATTAAATTCTATTAAATTTGTTAAATTTTCGTGTTATAATTTTTGCAAAAAATTTCAATAAAGAATTATATCTTAAAAATATTTTGGATAACTTTTCTAATTTTGAAGAAAACAATGAAACCTTAAAATAAATAATTGATTTTCATTTTCAATAATTTTTTTTTCTTATAATCGTATGTTGACTTAAAGCATTTCAATGATTTTCTTAATTAGGTCAATCAAATATTGATTTTGATTGAAAGTTCATTAATCAAATAAATATGGTATTTGTTTTAATACATAATAATTGTTTCACTTTAATTTCTTTTGAAAATTTATGTGTTGTATTTTTAAAGATAAAAAGTAAGATAATTCAATTGTATCTAATTAAGTTATAAATTTATGATAAAGATGAGATAAGTATAAATATTAAATTACTAATTTATAGATATCAATAGATTAAGTACTCTTAAGCATGCCTATACATATATACATATACATATATATATATATATATAGAGAGAGAGAGAGAGAGATAAAAGTTTTATATTTTTTTACATATTTTTCTGATCATTGATTTCAATAGATCAAAGGGATGAGAGAGATAAGTAGAAAAAATTGGTTTAATCTTATCCCTTTGATTTATTGAAATCAATGATAAAATATATACATATAATTAAACTATTTTTTATTAGTGTAAGTTGATCCCCTTTCATATACATACATATATATATATATATACACCACCCATATTACAAAATGAGATTTTTAACATTATATATTATTGAAAAATAGTTTCTTATCAAAAAAATAAATATACTATTTTTTAAAATAAAATTATTTACTTTTTAAATAATAGTGTATGTAAAAAGAAATAAGTAATTTGTTTGCCCGTGCAGAACATGGGCCTAAAATTAATTTAGTTTTAAATATGAAACACTTGTCAAAGTATCTATTTTGAAAAAAAAAAAAGCATATTAACTAAAAAATTGGAATTTGGTAAAATTGTGTTTTTCATGAGAAATCTTAACAACTTTTACTAATTGATAACAAAATCTTCAGGAATTTTAAAGAATTTTAGCTGACATCTTACCTTAAGTATATTACTTTGAAACTGGCAAGTCATTTACTGGCCTGGCAACCTGACCAGAAAATTAATTAGTCGAGATTTTCTTCATATTTCTACATATAATACTTGGAAGCTGCAATAAAAGCTGTAAGATATAAAAGGAAAGCAAAATAAGCAATGAAATGGAATATAAACAAGACTGCTCCATATTTAAGACATCTTATTGCTTTGCCTTTGGGTGCTTAATTCCCCATATTGAAACCACCAATGCGCTCTAGGTGTCCAATGCCTATAGTAAAGATTCTTGCAATTCTTGGTTTTTGTGTTTCTATAATTTGCAGTGCATTCGGGAAGGTGATCCATCACCATAAATTTGTGGTATGTGCAGCTTTTTGATCTCCGTAGGCAGGCTTACATTCCACCACATATTCTGACATTTGTGATAATTGCAGGTGGAATCATCTCCTCACAGTCGACTATGTCGCACCAAGGAAATCCTGACAGTTAATGGTGAGTTCCCAGGGCCAACTTTGAAAGCTCGTAGAGGGGATAAAATGATTATAGAGGTCTACAACAAAGCAACATACAATATAACTATTCACTGGTACGTGGCTTCTGACAGGGTTTTAAATAGCGTCAGGCGAACGCGATAAAACAGCCGCTATTTAGCGGTAGCACTGCCTACCGTTTTCGCTATTCAACCATTATAAGGTGTGATTGATAATCATACCTAAAATGATTATTTACGGTCACAAATAACCGCTTAACAAAAAAATACGATTATAACATGACGTTAAAATCGTTATTTATGTTTCTTTTTCATTAAATAAAATAAAAACACATATCAAACTGATAAAAAATCATTCTTCAAGTTCAAATTATTTAATTAAATTTAAATCTTAATCAAAATAATTATAACAGAAGTAATATAAAGATAAAGCTCCAATAAAAGAACTAACCTTCAAATCGTCAAACTCATTTCATCAAGGTATAAGATCTTTTGGTTTTGCAACTTAAGAATTGTATAATCCCATAAAATAATTACAAATAACTCCCAAATCAATCCAATAGAGGGGAGAGTTGAAATCTCTTGAGAAAAAGACAAGAGGAAGGTTGGATAGGGTCGTAGGTGACTCTATTTTAGGATAAAAAGCAAAGTGAACAAAAAAGAAAAGATAAGAGGGAGATCGATATCACATATAAATTATTTTTTATTTTTATTTTGGTCATCTTTTTCTTTTACTTTTTGAAAAATGGGTATTTGAATTTTTTTATGATTTGGATAAAAACTTAATAGAGTAGTTAGCTGTTAAATAGTTAATTTAATTTTTAATTATCTAAAAAATAATTTTATAATAACATATTAATATTATTAAGTATATTTATTATTAATTTTTTATACCTAATATTTTTAGATAAAAAAATTAAGAACAAAGGTAAATAATGATCGAAAATAAGTTTTTGGGAATGTTTTAAAGATTTTAGATGAGAAATTTGAAAGAAAATGAGAGATGATATGTACAAGTGATTTTACATGTATCTATTCCACAAAATTAGATTTTAATCTATTTACCTTAATAATTGTACTTAAAAATATTTAAATGTTCATTATTATTCTTTTTAATTAGATTAATTTATAATATTAATTTCATAATGATAATTTGTCATCAATCATATGCATTTATAGCATTTATATTGACAAAATTCATGGATATATTAATAATCAACATTTAGATATGTATATTGATTTATGACTCAAAACAAAAAAAATTAAAATATTTATTTTAATATATACATTAAAGAATTAAAATATTATAAATTATTTTAAATATAATAAGCATGTTTATAATTATTATTTATTTTATTTTATGATATATTGTTAAAAATTAAAAAAAAAATTCATGACCACGATGAGCGTGACTACCATTATTTTATTCGTTATCTCCGCAACCATGATAAATGCGACGTGACCGAAAACGTGATCGCAACTGCGATTTAAATCTCTGCGTCGAGATTAAAATGCTTGCATACTATATGGAATTATCTGCTAAAACATCAACTGTGGAGAATTTTTTTAACGGCAATGCGAAGTTTTGCAGGCATGGATTGAAACAAGAAAGGAATCCATGGTCGGATGGACCTGAATACATTACCCAGTGCCCTATTCAACCAGGTAAGAAATTTACGTACAGAGTAGATCTTTCCGTAGAAGAAGGAACAGTGTGGTGGCATGCACATAATGGATGGGCGAGGGCAACAGTCCATGGAGCAATAATAGTTTATCCAATGCTTGGATCTGAGTATCCCTTTCCAAAGCCTCACGCAGAGTTTCCAATCATACTTGGTATGTTAGTTGTCTATAGCACTGTACATTTTTTTCCATTAAGTTCTGGAAACTAAATAGATATGCTTCTCAGAAAAAATAAAGAAAAATGAGCCCTTGACTATGCGTACTTCAATGCTCAACTTAAAAAAAAAAAAAAAACCAGAAGAGAAATGTTGCCACCTTTTGATGCCACCTATATAAGCATGTCCCTGATGTTAATGTTGCCGATGCAGGAGAGTGGTGGAAGAAAAATGTGATGGAAATCCCAGGAAAGGCAAATCTAACCGGAGGGGAGCCCCTAATTTCAGATGCATACACCATAAATGGGCAACCAGGCTATTTCTATCCATGCTCCAAGAAAGGTAAATTATCTGGACAAATAAATGGTTACTACATTTTTTATTCTATTCTGGTAAGGATGACCTGACCTATATAATATTGTTTATTCAGAAAATGTTGCCTAATTAATGCGTTGTATCTAACAATATAGGAAGTTATAAGATGATGGTGGAGCAGGGCAAACGATATCTTCTTCGGATAATTAATGCAATCATGGATGAAAGTATGTTCTTTGCCATTGTAGAACACGAGTTAACATTAGTAGGAAAGGATGGATTCTACATGAAGCCATTTACAACAGATTACTTGATGATCACCCCTGGTCAATCCATGGATGTTTTATTGGAAGCAAACCAATCCCCTGGAAACTATTTCATTGCAGCTAGAGCATATGCTGATGCTGTAGGAGCTGGCTTTGACAAAACGATAGTAACAGCTTTTCTACAATATCAGGGGTCATACCATAGCTCACGGTCTCCATTGCCAAACCTTCCACCATATAATAGAACACAAGCAGCAACTGACTTCAATAAGCAATTCAGAAGCCTGGCCAGCGAAAACCATCCAGCCAAAGTGCCATTAGTCGTAGACACTCATTTGCTATATACCCTATCTGTCAATCTACTTAATTGCAGCACTGAGAAACCATGCAAGGGTCCCTTTGGTAAAAGATTTGCTTCTAGTGTTAACAATATAAGCTTTATAACCCCCAAAATTGATATCCTTCAGGCTTACTATTATGGAATCGAGGGCGTTTTTGAAGAAGATTTTCCAAGAAAACCACCCAATAAATTCAATTACACTAGTGATAACCTACCAGAAAACCTGCTGACACCCAGCTTTGGCACCAAGGTATTGGTTTTGGAATACAATTGCAGTGTTGAGCTGATTTTTCAGGGAACAAATGTTTTGGCAAGTGATAACCATCCGGTTCACCTCCATGGCTATAGCTTTTATGTCGTTGGTCGGGGTTTTGGGAATTTCAACCCCAAGAAGGACCCCTTAAATTATAATCTTGTTGACCCATCTCAGGAGACCACTGTTGGAGTTCCTAAGAATGGCTGGGTTGCCATCAGATTTTGGGCAGACAATCCAGGTGAGTTCAGTTTTTACCTATTCCTGTACCTGAACTATGTTAATTATAAAATTTCTCTCATTGCTATGACTTTGATTTCAGGAGTTTGGTTGCTACATTGCCACATAGAGCGTCATCTAACTTGGGGAATGAGCATGGTGTTCATAGTAAAAAACGGAGCGACTCCTCGAAGTCGAATAGTCCGACCTCCTCATGATTTGCCTACCTGTTGAGGGCGGCAGATCAACAAATGTATAAAAAAAAAAAAAGGATTTATTGCTTGTTTAGTTGTTTTCATGAAATAAAATTACGCATTGACGTTTTAGAAACAATTTCGGCCTACCAAGCAACTGCCATGTGATTATTTGACGTCCAAATTCAATGTTTAAACGTAAAAGGGCTTTTCTTCATGAAAAAGCTCTATGACCCATTTCATTAAATGGGCTTTAAATTTAGGATGGTTTGGTCTATAACAAAATTGGGCTTTTCTGAATTTTGCTTAAAAGAAATTCAGATTAGCCCATTTGCTTCACTCACAGCACCAACCCTCAACCCTTTGGAAACCCAATTAATGAGTCCATAAAAAGAATAATTAGCTGGAGCCTGGAAAAGAAAGAACCAGTGGTAAGTCTTGGGCACTTTAGAACTTCTCCCAACTCTGTGAAAGCCTTGAAATGGGAGGAATGACATTGAGATGGGCTGGATGGGATTTTTGCTTAAATTTTGATTTGGATTTGATTTGATATTAAAATATTAAATTTTATATTAAATTTATATATTTATAAATTATAATTAATTTGATTCAAAATTAATTTAATATTTTTAATTTAGTATAATAGTTATAAAATATTATTTTTATTATAAATTACACCTTAATTATTCATAAATATAATATTTTTATTAAATTAATATCTTAAATTAAAATATTAAATAATAATTTTATTATACATATATATAAATATGAAATTAAATAAATAATAACAAAATTTTTTTTATATATGCTCAAGATGGGTCAGGCAGGTTCTACCTAAAATCTAACTTTAATTTGATCCTAATTTTAGGGAAAAAAATCCAACCTGTTTTTGACCTCACCCTCTATTTTTAAGAAAAAAAATTTTAACCCCTAACCAAATCGAAACCCATCAGATAATAGTTATTTTGCCATCCTTAGAGAGGATGAGCTCAATTCGACTTGGAATACTTATACATATAAGATACTTAATAAATTCATGGGGTAAATTTCATGAAAGGTCACTCAATTTATCCTATTTATGTCATTAAACTTTAATTTGTATTATTCAGATCATTAAAGTTCGTTAAGTATACTAAAATTAGTCACCTCAAGAGATTACATCCAAAATTTGACAAACAAATGATGTAGCTATCACGTTATCAGCTACATTATTTGTTACATCAGCTAACTAATTTCATAAAAAATTATTAAATTTTCACCCAATTTTCAAATAGGTTACTGAACTTTATTTTGTTATTGGAAGATCACTAAAATTTGTTAAGTATATCAAATTTGATCATTCTAATAAATTTCATCCAAAATAAAAGTTAGATAAAATATAAATAGAACTCAATTAAACAACATCCATATCTTTTATGTAACCAAAAATCCTCTCATACCTCACAGAAAATCAAAACAGAAAAATTAAGTAAATCTAGAGCAAATAGACCTTTAATTAATACTTGTTTTTCCTCAAATATTACTGCTTTAATTAAATTGTAAAGACTTTTTCTTTTATTTAAATATTTATATTCTTTAATTTACAAAAAAATAGTAATACTCCACAAAAAATAAATATTTATTAAAAGCCTATCCGATTTAGGTTTACTTAATTTTTTTTCTTTTGATTTTCTATGGAGTATAAGAGGATTTTTGGTTATATAGAAAATATGTATGTTGTTTGATTAAGTTCAATATTTGAAATTTATTTAACTTTTATTTGGATAAAATTTATTAGAATGATCAAATTTAGTACATTTAACAAATTTTAATGATCTTGTAGTAACCAATTAAAATTTAATGACTTATTTAAAAATTAAGCGAAAATTTAATAACTTTTAATGAAAATATATGAGTTTAATTAGTTGATATGGCAAATGATGCAGCTGATAATGTGGCAGTCATGTCGTTTTTTTATCAAAATTTATCTAGAAGCTATTAAGGTGACCAATTTTAATATATTTAACAAATTTTAATGATCTAAATGGTATAAGTTAAAGTTCAATGACCAAAATGGGATTTGGATATAAGTTAGGTGATCTTTCATGAAATTTACCTTTAATTTATGCATTTTTAAAAATTAACATTTAAAAAATTTTTAATTCAAATTTTAGTAAAGACTAACTTCTTTCCTTATTCAAGTTAAAATCTATTTTATAAAAACAATCAAATTACTAGTTGTATATAAATATATATATATATATATATATAGAGAGAGAGAGAGAGAGAGAGTAAAAAGGAAACAAAGTCTTACCATACATTGTGGCATTATGAATTTCCAATAATAAAAAAAAAAAGATAAAAAAATCTTTGGAATGGGGGTTAGGGTGTATCATTTCAGTTCCACAATCATAACCTTTTTCCCATTATGATTCACCTCAAGAAAAAAAAAAAAAAGGGTCCTTGAATGGCGCTGGATTTTGCCTAGCTACCACCACGGGATTTCATCTGTAGCAGAATATATTTCTGCAGGGCTTGGTCATGATGTTCATATTAAACGTAGCAGATAAACTCCCACACTGCATCCGTCATAGACGCAGTAGCAGCAACAAGGAATGATGGGATAAGTCCCATAATATCAACTAAGTGGGAGCCGCATTTTTGTTGGTGATCACAAGGCCACTTGAAAGTAAAGACCTTCCATTGCCAGCTCTGAGGCTGCATGGAAACTTGGGGGGACACTAACAAAATGGGCTAATGGCCTTCCCTTGTGAATTATTCTGACTAAGTCATGAATTCGGGCACCCGTGATCTCTGTTTTTATTTTGTACATATTTTTCAAGTACTTTCGTATTATTATTCTTCAATCGATCAACATAAAGCTTAGGATAGAGCACCTAAGTAGAGAAAAGACAATCAAAATAGAGGTTGACTGACCAAGCACCACCAAAAAATGTCCAATGTGCAATGATTTTGCCATTTGTTAGATGATTACTCTGTGAATGGGAAGCAATGTTGGCCAGTGAGGTTTACCTTCCTTTTGGGCCAAGAACAATTAGCGGAACTTCCTAATTGCCTTTCCATGCTTAACAAGCTTCCAAATATCAGCTTCATGATTATGGGCTGGAATCTCAAAATCTTGGCTTTATAAACACCAAAATTTTGTGCATTCAACAAATTTATTCCATTTTCAATTTTCTGATCTTTTATTATTAGTCACTAGTTTTTTCAAACATAAAATGATAGTCGTTTTTGTTTTTTCTTTCTTGTTTAATTTCAGCAAATTGTTTTGCAGACAAATTGCATGATCAGTATCCGCATTATAGTTAGTACTAGCAATACATAACAACATGGAAAAACTTGGTATGTGTTTCAACTTTCAAATTGTGAGAAATGCAGGTTGGGTAAATATTGAGAGGCTGAAGTACCTAGTTACTTGTCCAAGTTTCCTTTTAAAAACTGGCTTTTGGTGTTTGGTGATATGTACTAACACCTTACCTGCTGATTATGAGCTGTGGCTGAAAGGTGGGGTGGCATTTGAATCAGCTACAAAACTGAATTTCTTGAGTTCAAACACAAAAAACAAAAAAAAAAAAAAAGAAAAAAGCGGTTCTTCTATAGTACTAGTGGAATATTATCTTTGCTATCGAATTGCAAAAGGCAAATCATGAAATGGCTGACATTTACTTATTCTGGCGGCACATCTAGATATTTAGTTGTCTCCTTCTTCATTTCAGTCTTTTTCTAGGTGGAAAGGAAAGAGATTCCCACCTCCATTGATATTTCATGTTAAAATTACAGTTATTGCTTACCTCTACTATAAATACTTCAAATGGATTAGTAATGGTAAACCATACTCTTCCTTTCTCAGGCCTTTATTTGAAACCAAAAAAAATGGAAACTTAATTTTAAATGTTTGCACTACCGTTTCTCATCCATTTATCTTTTCCCATGTTATAATTTTTAGCAACATTTCCATAAACCACTAGATTTTCAGAGCCAGCAAAAAATGACTCTTAATGATTATATCAATTAACTAATTCATTGTTAATCTAATCGCCTAGGAAATTAGCTTGGAGTAAGAGGGGTTCAAAGCAAGTAAGCAAAGAAACCAACGTTAACATTTTGTCAACTTTTGGCTCAAACTAGGTAACAACATAGCCGAGACATTATCCCAAAATACCTCACGTGAGTTATAGAAATGCCAAAAAAAGAATTTATATTTGATGCATTATTAATATATATGTTTTATATACTGTCAGATAATAATAATTTATTAATGAAGTAAATCAAATAATAAAATTTCATTAATAAATAAATTTTTTTAAAAATTTTAATTTATGTATATTTATTTTAAAGATTAATATTTACTCATCATTAATGAAGTGTCATTATTCAATTTATATTATTATAAACTCCAATAAAAAACAAGCCCAAAATCTCGAGTCCAACGATACCCTAACCTTACTCGACAGTACAATATATAGTAGCATAAGCTTCAAAGCTATTGCTATTGGAAGACACACTCTTTGAAAACAACATTTGCAAAAGTTTTCAAACATAAAAAAATCAAACTCCCATGCATTGAGCACTTCCACGTAAAACAACCTCGAGTTAGAAAAAGATGAATCCATCACGGTCTGGGATAACCTTTTTCTTTTAAAGTATTCCTCTAAAACAAAAATCTTTGATTCTCTTAAAATTTTGGTTTGGTTTCCCCTTTGTCGAAAACAAAGCCCAAAGAAGATTTAGTACAAAACAACGTTTGCTTTTAACAACTCTCCTATAAATATTCCAAGCTTGAGCTGAAACAAAGGTGGTAGGAGATACTTTTTTCCTCCATTCATGAGGAAGCCTAAGTTTCCTCTAGCTTTTACTCTTTTCATTTTTTTTCGTGTGTTAGTAGTCGTGGGTTACACTTTTTGTCTAGATATTTCTGAAATATAAGTCTTATACGAAGAAGAGGAACCTAATTATTGTCTATTCAGCATTTCAGCTTCCTGTACCTAACTTTTGAATGCAGAGAAACACCATGTTATTGTGTGTTTTCCGCATTCAATGTTATTGTGTTTTCTGCATTCAATCTGTGAGTAATGTTTAGCTTCTATTATGCCCTAATTTATACGCTTTTTTTTTTTCACATTTGCCAATTGTTTCAACCAAAGCTAGAATAGTAAAATGTAGGATTGTCAGGGCTAACATATTGGTTTCCAAACATTAACATATTCTGAGACCCCAGAAGAGGAATGGGGCAAGAAACATCCGGAGAGGATCCATTGCTCGCCAGTAAATATGGATCAAGTTATATCAAAGGCTTACAACAAATTAAGTGATGATGGTGACCCTTCTCGGCTTAAGGTTGCTGCATGTTGTAAACATTTGGATAACTTGAAAGGGATTGATGGCTACCATTTCAATACAGTGGTAATTTAATTTCTATAGAGTTTAAGATATTTTATTGGTTACTTTATTGTCTTTGTAAATCCAAAAGTCATTGCGTTTGTCATGATTGGCTTGGGGATGGTTAGGTAACACAACAAGATATGGATGATACATTTCAACCACCATTCAAGAGCTGTGTTATTGATGGGACTGTTACCAGTGTTTTGTGTTCTCACAACCAGGTTAACGGTAAGCCAACTTTCGCAGACCCTGATCTTCTTGCGGGGGTTATTCGAGGCCAGTGGAAATTAAATGGGTATTTTCATTTCTCCTAGCATTTTCAAGACAATTTATGGTCAGTCAGTATTTAACAAGCAATGTTTTGTTTGCAAGGCTTTTGGGTTGCTGCAGGTACATTTCAGATTGTGACTCAGTAGACATGTTCTACAATAACCAGCACTATAACCAGACACCAGGGAAGCTGCAGCCAAAGCAATTTTGGCAGGTGACTCTGCTTCCTTTATTAAAAATGGGATACAAATGGTGTCTGTTTGGTCCAATTTCTAAGTTGAAACAGGTTTTTTTACTCTAACATGCTGAAGTTATTAGGTTTAATTAATGGAATAACAAAACAGTATGTAGTTTTCTACTCTAACATGCTGAAGTTATTAGGTTTAATTGCCCATTTGATTGAGTCGAATAATATGTTTGTAAATGTCTCGATGTTCTAGGGTTGGATCTCAACTGTGGATCATTCCTTGGCCAACACACTGAAGCTGCGGTGAAAGCAGGACTTTTGAATGAGTCGGCCATTGATAATGCCGTCACTAACAATTTCACTACTTTAATGCGACTTGGCCTCTTCGATGGTGATCCTAGCAAGCAACTTTATGGAAAGCTTGTCCCAAAAGACGTGTGCGTTCCAAAACATCAAGAGTTGGCCCGTGAAGCTGCAAGACAAGGGATTGTGTTGCTCAAGAACAGTGCAGGATCGTTGCCTCTATCTCCGACTGCTACCAAAACCATAGCAGTAATTGGACCCAATGCCAATGTCACAAAAACCATGATTGGAAACTATGAAGGTAATCGAACACATTACTCTTTATTACGAACTTGGCAAGTTTACATTGAGTTGAGCTCCAAACAAATATTAGTAATTCATGCAAGTCTAAAATAACATGATTAACTTTCATCATTGGAAACGTTTGCAGGCATTCCATGCAAATATACAACACCTTTGCAGGGCATAACAGCTTCAGTGGCAAGAACCTATCTGCCTGGCTACTCCAATGTGGCTTGTGGCACAGCCCAAGTAGACGATGCTAAGAAAATGGCTGCCTCAGCAGATGCCGCATCCTTGTGATGGGCATAGATCAATCTCTTGAAAGAGAGAGCTTTGACAGAGTTGACCTTCTTTTGCCGGGACAGCGGCCACTTCTAATAACAGAAGTTGCAAAGGCTGCTAAGGGACCTGTGACTCTTGTCGAAATGTCTGGAGGGGGCTTGGACACATCATTTGCGAAAAACGATGACAAAATTACAAGTATTCTTTGGGTTGGTTACCCCGGTGAAGCTGGTGGAGCTGAAATAGCCGATGCGATTTATGGTATTATAATCCAAGTAAGTCTTTCTACATTGATTTTGAACATAAAAAGTAGTACCTTTCCTGATAAGTATGGTTTTTCCTAAGATCGCTTCAAAGGAATTTCACATCTTTGTGTTTAGATGATAATTATAGTACCTCAATACCTTATCAAGTATTTTAACTATATCTGATAATTGGTATATTTGTATCGTGATGGTGTTAACTTTTATATTCTTGTATGTTATTAGCTCTTTGATTTTGTGTGATCATACACATAATAGGTAGGACAAATAAATTATTCAAATCAATTAACATAGAAACAAAGTAATTGCTTAAAGAAATGGGGGAAAAAGAAGGTAATGAGACAAGGTTTTCCTTTTCTTGCTAATTCTCTACTTTAGAAATACGTTGAAGCCTTGCAAATGGTGGAATCAATATCAACAATTTTAAGGGTAAGTACTAGTAACAAAGTGGCAGAAGGAAGCCAAGGCATAGCAAAGCAAACCGTTTCAAGCTGGGGCTCAAAAGACCCAGCTTATGGTTGCTTCAGTTTAGCCCATATTCATTCGCATAAACCTATCCCAACTCCCCACGCAAATTAATCCAACATAGCAAAAATATATATATAATTAAATTCAAAATTTAACTCAATTATTCATACAATTAAGACTTTTTCAGTTATTATATAGGCTGAACAACAAATTAAGGGCCATTTAAATTTCAAACTTGGCCCAATCAAATTTAATTAGATAAATTTACAAGCAATTAGAATATGATAATCAATAATTATTACCAAATCATATCAAAATAAAATTTTGGCAACAAAAATATATGAAAAAAAAGCGTTGAGTTAATTTATTATGTACAATTTTATCATGCAAATGTGAATAAAGCACAAATATGTTTTTTTTTTCATAAAAAAATTGAACTAGCGTTTATTTTGGGGAAAATTGTCTCTATGAAAAAGTTAGCCGGAACTTGTGTTAAAAAAATAACACTTGCAATTCACTTACAGAGAAAAACTCATATAAATTATTTTTAAAAAATAATATTCAATAAATTTAAAATTCAAATATTAATATTTCTAATATTTTTTATCTACTTTGTAAAAAAATATCTTCTCTTTTTATGATTGGCATATAATACAAGCTTTTTTGGTTTTCGTACTTATTGATGCTGAGCTACGACATGAGGGTGTTCTTGGAAGGATAGAAGAGGAATGTGATTAGAGGCAAAAGTAGGAAGTGTTTCCTATGTTTGCATTTCGACACACAAGTCAAAAAGAAATCAGAAAAAGAGAAAGATAGGATATTAAGGTAAGGGAAAACTTGCCATAATAATGTCTGGATGTCTATATTTATATATGAGAGGTAAGAGACCAATGGAAGACAATAATGATGTAGCCAAACTGATATGGCACTGAGTGTATCAAGTAGATAAAAATGTTCAAATTACCCTAGTTGTCTGCTAAGGATTCCTAATGAGGGAAAAGACCAATATATCTTTTTTACCACTAAATGTCCCCAATATTTTCTGTCTCCCCATCGACCCATCTGAATATCAGACTATTGGGTATGCAATTAATATATTTTGTATAGGTCGACCAAGTTAAGGGAGACGATGTGAAATTTGATCTCCTATAGCTGACATTGGTGTAGAGGTCATCTTTCAGGGTAATTGACTGTGAACTATGGTTCGGCTTGGTGGAGGTTCAATCTTGTGCGCATGCCTTGAGTTGAATGCATAGTTGACTTATAAGATGCCAAGTTATCATTTGTCCGAAAAAAGAGCTCATTTGGTCGATGTAAGATTTAAACGTTTTTTCAGAAGTTTGGATTCGAGTCCTTGTTTTAAGTTTTGGTGATGAACAGGTCATTAGTTCACAGGGCAGGTTTGATTTAAAAAGCCATTCGGTCTGACGAGGTCTGGAGGTTGAGGTCACATCAAATGAAGAGAGAGAAAGTTTGGGCAGTAAAATTTAGAGCAAGAAAGGCAAAAAGACATTTTCTAACGATGCTTTAACACGTGGCACAATTTAAGCCACTCGTCTAATCTGAATAGCAGCTATATAAAGGATTGTTGATGCCTTCATTTTCCACTTCTTGCTTTATTGTTGTCTGTCTGATCTAGTATTTTTGACCTCACAAGCTTTCTTATTTCTAACCTTATAGTTTTTTTTTTATCTGCTTTCTCTATTTTTTTTGGTATGTTCTCTTTTCATCATGTCTTCTAGTTCTAGTTCAAAGAAGACGAATAGTTTTTAAAGGAGGTTAGCTCAAAAAAGAGGACAATGATCTAATCCCCCTAGTTATCAAAGGTAGGATTATCAAAGGATGGCTTATTGGCTCAACCCTATATCCATGGAAGGGTAGCAATGAAAGGATAAGAATGCTCAGATAAAAAGAGAACTGGTTATGAGCATGAAAAAGCTATGTATTCATATTGAGTTTGAAATAGAAAATCCACCTCTTTTCTCTATCTTTTAGGTTAATCATTCTTCTATGGCCAATCTTTCTTCATCTTTGGTTATTCCTCATTTTGGGTTTGGTTCATCAATTTTTTTCTTCTTCTGCTCTCCCACCCATAAATGCCTCTATCATTTCTTTTATTCCCCTTCTGTCAACTTTTGTTGACATCATTTTTTCCCTCAAAGGGTCTCATTTTCTCTCTTTTTTCCCTGAGGTTATGATGCTCTTGGCCACGCACCATCTCGAAATCTTACTCTTGTTAATGAGTCTAAGTCTTTTGACGATGAAAACTTTAACGATGAAGAAGGTTCCAAAAGGGAATAAAAGAAAAAGGATGCCCCCAATGGGGAAAATGGTGATAAAGAGAAGAGTTTCTCGAGGTAGGACGAGTTAGTCGAGGTTCTTATATATACTTTATACGACCGTTGTATGATCCCTAAAGAGTGAGATGAGGGAACTAAAAGGCAGGGCCAATCACGTTCGTGCTATAGTGACGAACTTTCATTTTCTTAGAAAAGGTCATCGATTAACTAGGGCCACATCGGCTCTATGTATATTAGGATTTATTTATAGTCAGTCTAAGATATCCACTTCATTCTTTATTTGTTTCAATTTTAAATTCTTATAATTTAATTATCACTTAGCTCACCTTAACTTTATACAATATATAGTAGGTTTTATCATTCTTTGCCAACACTTAGATATTCTTCTCAATCTCTCTTTATTCAAGGAATTTTTTTCTATTAAAAAGCATCTCAGTGATAGGAGGTGGTATTACAAAACAATTTGGCCCAATAAAAAACTATTTGCTGACTACCCGAGCTCCATAAAAAATAAGAAGCTGTTTTTTCTTTGCCTTAAAAAATAAAAACCAAATAAAGATGATAAGACTGAGGCTGAAGTCGAGGTCGAGGTCGAGGCCTGAGAGATAATAAATAAGCCTGATAATTTTGTAAATGTGCTAGTTGCTTATCTATCTTTAATCTATTAGATAGGAACAAAATAATGAAATACACCGTATGAGGTAGCTCATCATAGATGCCTATAAGCTGACCTCTCTTAAAATAATAAATGAGATAAAGTACTGTGGTAGGTGTAAGGTAACCTTTTAGGATCTTTGTTTTTTTTATTTTTTATGTAACACTTAGCTCATCTTTGTAGAGATGTCTATTAATAAAGATTTTAACTTTTCTCTATTCCAACATGAGCCTAGGCCCAAAAAGGCCTAGAGTAAAAAGATCCAGCTTAGAGCCCCCTCATATGGGTGAAATAAGGTCGTCAACTCTATAATGGGTAAGTAACCGAGCTCATCAGGTCAATACTTCTTTGCTGATATAAAATAAAAGACCATAGCTCACTGAGATCTCTTCTCGACAGTACTCTCTTCTGCCAAAAAACTAAAGATCGAGGTTTCTTCCTCTATCTTAGAGAATTCTAAGTCCAAAGTATTAAAGCCCAGCTTAGAGAAGATCTGCACAAGGTTGGATTACTCTTCGACTAACAATCCAACAAAAAACCTTAACGTGGTGAAGAGGTTCTACAAGGTCGTTGTCCTCCCATCAATGAGTATTACTTAAATCTAGCTAAGTTTTTTCATTATTCTTTGCTTTTGTTTTTGCTTAAGTCTAAGCTCATCTTATGCAATCTATCAAAAGCTTTTACCTCAGCCCATTGATTGTTATAACATATAGATCCATAAATCTATAGCTAGACTTAACAAATGGAGTCGTCACTAATCTTTTTTAACTAGGTGTGATTGGTCACCTAAAGAATCTATCTTCTTAAGGAGCTCCTAAATTTAACTAAGGATCTCTAAAAAAATAGGTTCAGGTCTATAAACCAAAATAGGGTTCGAGAGTTCAGTTACATGTGAAGCAATTTATAACACCCCCAAATGCCCATCAGAAAGATTGTACTATTTTATTTTAAATTTATCCTAGGGTCTTGAATCTAATGGTTTCAAATTTTTATGTTAAATATTGTAAAATAATTTGTAAGATTTTTCTATCTATTTGGTAGAATTCTTAAAAATATTTTCTCACCTCAAGAATATTCAAAGAACCCATTTCTTTTCTTGAAGAAGCTCCGTCATAAAAAAAATTTTTATTTATTATTTATTATTTTTAATTTTTTTATTGAAAATATATCTAATTATTCATAAGTTGGGCCAAATTAAAATTTTTTTTTAATTTTAAAATTTTTCACCATTTGGGCTTATTTAGAAATTTTTTTATTTTTTATTGGATTTCTAAATTTTTCACCATTTACGTCAATTTAGAAATATTTTCTTTTTTTTGGAATTTTTTTTTGGAATTTTTAAATTTTTCATCATTTGGGCCTATTTAAAAATTCTTTTTATTTTTTTTAATTTTTGAAAAGAAAATAATATGACAATTTTTTTATTGAAATTTTATTTAAATTCTTCTTCCATTTGGGATAAATTTAAATAAATTTTTCACCTAAAGATTTCTTAAAAATTTACTATTTGAAATTTTTAAGAATCTCATCCTTCGATAATTATCAAATATTTTCAATCCAAATTTAGAAAAGAATACAATTACTTTTATTGAAATTTCGTCTAAAATATTTCACCATTTGGGATAAATTTAGAGAAATTTCTCACATAAAGATTTCTTAATAAATTTACCATTTAAAATTTTTAAGAATCTCATCCTTGGGTAATTTGTATTTAATTCTAAAAATTTTTATTTTTTTTTCATTTTTTTGTTTGAAAATAAATATTAATTATTGTTATTGAAATTTTATCTAAATTATTTCACTATTTGAGATAAATTTAGACAAAATTTCTCATATAAAAATTTTATAAAAATTTACCATTTGAAATTTTTGTAAATTTTATCATTGGATAATTAATACTTATTCTCAAAAAATATTTTTTATTTTATGTTTTTTATTATTATTTTATTTAATATCAAATAATGAAAACCATAAAACAAAGTGAATAAATAAACAATTATACCTAAAACAAAACAAATGAATAAACAATCAATTAAAGAATAAAAAATAAAAAAAAAAGAACAAGAACCAAACAATTAAAGAATTTATAAAATAAATAAATAAAAAGTAAGTAAAAGTACCAAAGTTGACATAACCTCTAGGCTTCACCAAACCAATGTGCTAGGGAAAGCTTTCTTGCTAATAAGGTGTTAGCATTGTTTTATAATGATCATCATGTCTGCCTTTTTGCTTGAAAGCTTGAACCTAGCTTGTGTAGCATAGGTGAAACAAGCCTACACTGGTCTTGGAATCGGCATTACCACAGCTATGATAGATGCTCTATTGTGTGTAATCTATTTTTCTATCTCTGATTTGTGTGGTCGTTTATTTATAGGGTTCTGATCTGAAAACTCTAAACCAGAAAGGATTTCAATCCCTTCTAAATTTTAGCTCTTAATTTTAATTCAACTTAAACACCTATTTTTTTAATTTTTTTTAATTTTTTTAATTTTATTTTTTAAAATTTTTATTAGCAAAATCAATCCAAGTAGACCTCTAGCCAGATTAAGGTATCTACAGCTGTCTATCTTTGCACATTTTTTATGAAATAAGAATTGTGCAAAGATGTAGACATCCTAATCAACTGAACACTTTTTTGTGTGTGTTTTTTTTAGACTAATTGAATAACATAAAAACTCCTCTAAATAGAGGCTCCACAACTTTGAGAAAATAAATAATGCTCCTCTAATCAGAGACTCAACAACTTTAAAAAATAAAAGGCTCATTGACAATCACATCTAGAAAAGTCATAGATCAGGTTTGATGAAATGGAAACTCAAAGATTCACAATTTGAGTTTAAAATTCAAAGGTTCAGATTCGTAAGAACCTTTCAGCTTTGTAAGAATTCATTGAAATTTGATTCTCAAAATTTTAGTTTCACAAGAATTTGATTCGTAAAATTTTAAATATGCAAGAATTCATATTTACAAGATTTCAAGATCCACATTTATAAGGTTCTCACCCAAAGTTTTAATTTAAGGATTCACATGCAAATTACAAGGCTTACATCCAACATTTAAAGATTCTCATTTGAATTTTGGAGATTCACATCCAAAAGTTCAAAGCTTCTTATTCGAGTTCAAAGATTCACATTCAATAAATCTTAGAGTCCCACATCTAAAATCTCAAAGGTTTTCATTTGAGTTTTTATCAAAGATTCTCATTCAAATTTTAAGATTCACTTCCGACAAATTTAGGGTTCACATCCAAAGAGTTTAAATCTTTTTGAAAATTCACATTTGAATTTGAAGATTCAGATTCAACAAATTTGGGATTCACATCTAAAGAGTTTAAAGCTTTTTGAAGATTCACATTGGAATTTGAAAATTCATTTTCGATAAATTTGGGGTTTACATCCAAAGAGTTTCATTTGAATACTCAAAGTTTCTCATTTGAAAACTCAAATATTCTCATTTGAAGATTTTTTAAAGATTCTCATTTAAGACTCAAAGTTTCTCATTTAAAACTCAAAGATTTTTATTTGAAACTCAAAGATTTTTATTTGAAACTCAAAGATTTTTATTTGAAAACTCAAAGGTTCTCATTTAAGGATTTCTTAAAGGTTTTCATTTAAGACTCAAAGATTCTCATTTGAAGATTTCTTAAAGATTCTTATTTAAGACTCAAAGATTCTCGTTTGAGACTCAAAGATTCTCATTTGAGGATTTCTTAAAGATTCTCATTTGAGGATTCACACTTTTATCTTAAAAGACTTCATCCAAAGATTCAAAATTTCTTTTTTAGATGATTTTTAAACTTTTACCAAAGTCAAAATTTAGTATGTAATGAATGTCATGATCAATGATGCAAATGCTTTCTTAATGATGCAAACACTTTTTTAATGATGCAAACTCTCAACCATGATTCAAATATTTACTGTAAAATGCAAATGCATAGCCAAACCAAAGTTTCAAATATTCTCCAAACAACAGCATAATGTATGTAATGCCGATGTCCATGTCATGAAATTCTAATTAATTGCGGTAATACGATTCTCAAGACCCTCACCATCTCACATTTTCCCTATTTTCAGCTTCTTAGTACTTTGGAACAAGTTTTGTCAACTAATTTTCATTATTTTCATCACTTGATCATCATTTACAAGCTTCTCAACATTAGCAAGTTCAGAATAAGTTTCGTCTTCTATCATTTAGTCACCACTTATAGGCTTCTTAGACTAGCCATTTTAAAACAAATTTTATCCTCCATCATTTGGTCACCACTCATAGACTTATTAGCATTAGCCATTTTAAAATAAATTTCATCCGTTGATCTACATTATTTTCATCACTTAATCATAATTCCCAGTTTATATCAACCAACCCATCATTATATTCACATCATGTGTCCTTTCAAACACCTTTCTAGGTTTTCGCAATCTCTTCATTTTTTTTATCCCATATCATCCTGGATTTCTTTTCAAAAGAATGCAAGAATCTTTTATACATATTATCATTCATTTATTATCATTTCAAATTATGACAAATATAATGCAGTCATACATTTTTTTTATTTATTTTGAGGATGCAACAATAAAAGAATACAAGGTGTATCAGGAGAAAGGCAATCAATGAAAAGTGAGTTTGGTACAAAAACAATTAGGGCAAAAGAGCAAATTCATAGCATGTCCTTGGGAATGGTATTGAAAAAATGGAGTAACAATATTCAAATAATGAATACTTAAACAATTCTAAACATTAATCAAGATTCTCTTTCAAAAACTCATTCCATTAACTATCGAGATCATTTTTGAGCTCATTGAACTTTGCCTCAACTTTGAAGGATCTTTAAATGTCTTTGACCTTCTTTCATATGAACTGTTTATCCAACTCTCAACAAAGATTTTTTTACCCAAATCACATTTTTGGTTTTCAATTTGAGTCTTTCTTTTCTCTCATTTTATATTTTCCTATTATTTCATTATTTCATTTTTCATTTTTTTCCTTTTTTCTTTCTTTTTCTCTTTTTTTTCACTTTTTTTTCATTCTTGTCCATCCATTAGTAGTATCTCTTACACATCAATCTCTAAAGTAATGTAGCATGATTTCATTGTTTTATCATAAGCATGTCTTAGCCCAATATATGATCATTCAATTTGAGTACTCACATTTGATCCAAATGAACTTTTAAAAGTTTTAATATAGGTCATGGTAAGGGGTAAAAAATGAATAAAATAGGCTCAAAACATGTATTTAAAGGGTTTAAAACTAAAGAATCATTTCTCATTACTTGATATAACTTGGCATTTTGCCTCATTCTACATCATTTCACTATTTTTTCCTTTTTCATTCATATTATTCCTCACAAAAAGACTCTTATTACGTTGCCTCAAATCATTTGTGGCATGTATTTTTCTTTTCTCTTGCTTTTTTTTTTTCTCTTCTTTTTCTTTCTATCTTTGAGAACTTTTGTGATCTCTTGTCTCTTTTTTTTTTCAAAAATTGCCTTATAGTGTGAAAGGTAATCTTTGGTTGGAGTTCTTTAGAAAAAAAAATCATAATAGGCTCAAAAGGGTAGCAATCAATGATTTTTCAAATGGTAAAAGAAAAATAACCATTTTTTATCTCAAATGTGAATGCTTTCCTTAAATATCATCTATTTAACAAAAACAATCTTATGGATCTTTATAAATGATTGCATATTTTTAAAACATATCTATTTTACATCTGCTAGTAGTTGACTTCTTTTACTTAAATAATCTCCTCAGATCAATGTAATGAGTTCTCAAAATTAAATCCCAAAATTATTGCTATCATTGTCTAAGCATTCATCATTTGAAATTTGAGAACGGGAATAAAAAGATATGGCAAATAGCGAAGCATATAATAATGGCCTGGATAAAAGAGAAAATGAAATGCATCAACTTGTCTTTTATTAAAATGATAACAAATGAAGTCTTATTGCATGAAAGAATTCCTAACATTATTTTGAAAGAAATCTTAAAATGACAAGTAACTTCCAACCAGCCTTAACATTCTTTTCAAAATTATGCCCTTGTGCAATCAAGTGAAAGATTTTTATTGACATCTTGCCCCTCTGATTCGTCAAAGCTCACTAAGCCTTTCTAGATCAAACTTTACACTTTGTGTTTGAAAATAGGACAGGTTTTAATGGAATGATCTACATTCTCATTATGATAATTACACGTCGTATTAGTATCAGATCACTTTGGATAAGATGGCTTCAATGGTTCTAAAATAACTGGAGATACCAAATTGTTCTTGATTAATTCTGGGAATAACTCAGTGTAAGTCATAGGGATAGGGTCAATATCAACATTTTCTTAGATATCCCGAGATCTCCTTAAACCACTCACTTGATTGTTAGGCTTTAAAGCTAATGTAGTGATATGACTAGAATCATATGCACTTGAAAGCCTGATTAGTAAATTTGAGGGTAAGCTGATTGTGGATATAGTTGGTAAGGGTAAGGTAAGATATTGTTCACAGCAAGATAGTACAAAGAGTAACCTTATGGTGGATGAGGTTGATATCTCTTGAACTGTCTATCAAAACTCACAGCTTGAACTTTAATCTCTTTCTTCTTTGATGCCTTCTTCATTTATCCTCCTTTCAACTTATCATTTTTAATGGCATTCTCAATGATCTCGCCTGATATCTTCATATCAACAAAATTTTTTGTTGCATTCCATGTTATCTTTTCATAATAGGAAGATTTTAAATAAACAATACTATAGTTTTTTTTTCAGCAAAAAAAGTTACACCTGAGTAGTTACATCCCTCTACCTCTGGGCATATTCTTTGAATGATTTATTTACTTTTTTTTCATGTTCTATAAAAACAAGCGATCAGGGACCAAGTCTATAACATGTCGGTACTGATTAATGAAGGTATGGGCTATATTGCTTCAAAAACGAATGTAGGTCATGTCCAATTAGACATACCACCTAGCAACAGAGCTCGTAAGCTATCTTGAAACACATGCATTAGTAGCTTTTCATTATGAGTATAGGCAGCCATCTTCCTACAATACATAGTAATATGGGTCTTTGAGCACTTTATACCATCATAATTTTTCAATCTCTGAAACCTTGAACTTCAGAGGCATAACAACATCTGGGACTAAATAGAGCCCAATAGCATCCATGGAACCATAAAAATCAAGTTCCTCCACTACTCATAACCTATACTCTAGCAAGTTCATCTTTTGTTCAACTTTTGAGCATTCTAAAGTTTTCATCTCCTTAGGCTTCAGTTTTTATTTATCTTTTAGATCATCCAAGTTGAGGATTGATACTGATTCTATTTTTTTCTAAGTAAAGATAAGATTTATATAACTCTGGTACTGTTCTAGATTTGAAGTTAATGGCATGTTAGGGTATGTGTACCCTACAAGATAGGTGAACTGCTGTGGTGGTGAGTTTTGTATGGATTGGGCTTGATACGGCCAAAAACCAAGAGGGTATAGAGGGTTTGTCACCTCTTGTAATGAATGGTCTTGTTGGCTAGTATTTTCTTTTACACTTTTCCCCTTGTTCAACTTATTCAAAGCCTTTGAAATCTTATTCAATTCCTTTTCAAACTTCTCTTGGGCTTTTTCTATCCTTCTGAGATGGTTGAAATTTTCTTGTTCCATCTGTTTGGCTCAAGCTTTTATTTTATATTGGTGAGTTGATTGTGTGAAATTCTTGGCTAGTGGAGCTATCCTTAAACCTTAAAGACCACAATTATGATAAAAAATGATATGCTATGCTTTACGTTTGGTGTGTTGATGCATAACTAAAATGTACATTTTCATGGATGAAATAAAAATGATGCAGATGCAAAATGTTACATATGACAATGAAAATTATACATGATATGATAATACAAATGCTAATTGAAATGATGCAAATGCACAAAGTTAAACAAACTGGTTAGATTACAAACTGTTCCTTATTGTGTCTTAATCTTTAGGTTACATCTATCATCGGGTAATAAGGGCTCTATCTTGAGGCTGACCTTTTAAGTGTACACTATATGCAAAGTTAGGTGATTTTAACCACTAAAGGTTCTTAAATTATTCCTTCCATCATCGTCCATCACAGACTAGTAAGGCATTCCAATCCTAACCCATCACAGGCTACCAACGAAAAAGATTCAATTTGAGTGGGAGTATTTCACTAGCCATTGTGGAGATTATCATCTCACGAGAGCGTAGGTACTTTACTCCCTCCTAAGAGGGACAAAGCTCGGATATAGAGCTCATGTAATGTAAATGCTTGTTATAGTGTGTGTGAAGGAACATATAAGTTTCATGCCCTAAAAATAAAAGAAAAAAAAGAAAGACATAAAAACATTAGTAAACAAACAACACAAATCATTACAATTTAAAACCATTAGACTAAAAGATGGGATAAATTCAAAAATTATGGCTTGACTCTCTAACTTCCCCAATGGAGCTGCCAAACTGTCATAACATATAGATCCGTAAATTCACAGCCAGACATAACAAATGGAGTTACCACCAATCTTTTTGAACTAGGTGTGATTGGCCACTTAAGGAATTTATCCTTTTAAGGAGCTCTTAAGCTTTATTAAGGGTTCCTAAAAGAATAGGTTCGGGTCTATAAGCTAGAACAGGGTTCGAGAGTTCGGTTACATGTGGAAAAGGTTATAGCACCTCTACATACCCATTCAAAGGATGGTGTCATTTTATTTTAAATTTATCCTAAGGTTTTGAATCTAGTAGTTTCAAATTTTTATGTTAAATATTGAAAATAATTTATAAGATTCTTCCATCAATCTAGTAGAATTTTTAAAAATATTTTCTCACCTCAAGAGTATTCAAGGATCCAATTTGTTTCCTTGAAAAAGCTCTATCATCAAAAAAAATTTATTTATTATTTATTATTTTAGATTTTTTTATTGAAAATATATCTAATTATTCAACCATTTTGGTCAAATTAGAAATATATTTTTTTGAATTTCTAATTTTTTCACCATTTCGGCCTATTTAGAAATTTTATTTATTTTTTTATTAAAATTTCCACCATTTGCGTCAATTTAGAAATATTTTCTTTTTTTATTTTTTTTAAATTTTAAATTTTTCACCATTTGGGCCTATTTAGAAAATTTTTTTCTTTTTGTTTTCTGAAAGAAAATAATATGACAATTTTATTTTATTGAAATTCTATTTAAATTCTCCCATCATTTGGGATAAATTTAAAGAAATTTCTCACCTAAAGATTTCTTAGAGACTTACCATTTAAAATTTCTAAGAATCTCATCCTTGGATAATTATCAAATATTTTCAACCCAAATTTGGAAAAGAATACAATTACTTTTGTTGAAATTTCGTCTAAATTATTCCACTATTTGGGATAAATTTAGAGAAATTTCTCACCTAAAGATTTCGTAAGAAATTTACCATTTGAAATTTTTATAAATTTCATCATTGGGTAATTAATACTTATTCTTAAAAAAATATTTTTTATTTTATGTTTTTTATTATTATTTTATTTAATATCAAATAATGAAAACCATAAAACAAAGTGAATAAATAAACAATTATGCATAAAACAAAACAAATGAATAAACAATCAATTAAAGAATGAAAAAAATTAAAAAAAGAACAAGTACCAAACAATTAAAAAATTTATAAATAAAAAGTAAGTAAAAGTATCAAAGTTGATGTAACCTCTAGGATTCACCAAACCAATGTGCTAGGGAAAGCTTTTCTTGCTAATCAGGTGCTAGCATCGTATTATAATGATCATCCCATCTACCTTTCTACTTGAAAGCTTGAACCTAGTTTGTGTAGCCTAGGCGAAGCAAGCTTACACTGGTCTTGGAATCAGCATTATCCTAGCTATGATAGATGCTTTATTGTGTGTAATATATTTTTCTGTCTTTGATCTGTGTAGGTGTCTATTCATAGGGTTCTAATTCAAAAACCCTAAACCAGAAAGGATTTCAATCCCTTCTAAATTTTAAATCCCAATTAATTCAACTTAAACACTTATTTTTTATTTTTTTATTTTTTTATTTATTATTTTTTATTAAAAAAATCAATCCAAATAGACCCCCAAATAAATTAGGGTGTTTACATTGATAACACTAACCAAGCCCTTTACCACGCCTATCTTGTAATGACTTACTTGTTCAAGAGTGAAAAAGATATAACTATCTTAAGAGAAGATCACAAAAAGAGTTCGAATCTCTAAGCAATGTGAGGTCCAGTGTCAATACGTCCCATAAAAAAAAGGTCGAGCAAATGACAAGAATTGAAGCTGAAAATCATCCATATTAAGAAAGCCTCAGTAGAGTCAATGAGGGAACAGGTTAAGCTGAAACTTGGTGAAATAGTCAAGCTAAGTTTAAAGCTAAAGGCTGAAAAGAATAAGAAAGAAGAGCTAACAAAAAAGTCGTCAAGGACTTCAAGGCCTCTAATGAATTCCTCAAGCTCCAAATGGAATTCTCCAGGGATAATGTGCTTGTTACCTTCGAGCTAGCCAAAGATGAGGTGCAATTTAAATTTACCGACCTTAACCTCAACCTTTTTTATATTGGTATCAACAATGTTAGATTGAAACCTCCTACAAATCAATACGAGGAGGAAAAAGACAAATAAAATAAAGATGAAGCACTAGATGCTGAGCTTGAGGCTACTCTAAGAGTCGAGGCTGAGAGAGGTGAGGCTATAGAAGTATAGGTTGATGTTGTTACTGCTACTGATGACACAAGTGCCACTACTGCTACGGTAGATGTAGTTGATGCTTAACTCATTTTTTTTTTACTTTTGTAAATTTTTATGAATTTTGTCTAGAACTATTGATGTATGAGGTCAATTTTTATTGTGACCTCTAATAGAAATCATTTAACAAAAACTTCTATCAATGGCAATTCATTGTACTGACCTAATGAGGAATTGAATATATTTTGTTCGAGTTTAAGTTCAATTTTATTTTTTCTTTACTTAAACAAGTTTAAGCTCAATTAACTGTTGATCAGAATGAGATCGATTCCTCCGCTGTGGCTCGTAGCTAATCTACTGATAAAAAGTTTTCATACCTTTCTTTGTCTGGAGTTTTTTCATTTTCCTCAGGTTGTTCACTAGGATAAGCTGAGGTAAGCTCTACAACAAAGTTCGCTAACACCTAAGATTTCAAGGCTAACTTGGACAATATATGCAAGTCAAATTCACTAAGTTTATTAATCTTCCTAACAATTTTAGCTTTTGTGAAACCTGTCTCAAAAGTTGATCAGTCAGTATGTGAATAGAGTGAGCTTGAAAATATGATTTAAGCTTTCTAGTTGAGATGACAATCGGATAGGCTAATTTTTCTATACTATTATAATTTATCTCTGACCCCATCAACACCTTACTTACATAGTAGATCGATCTTTGTCTCTCTTCTTGATCTTTAACCAAGATTGATCTAATGGCCTAGTTTGTAGTGGCCATATATTAATACAAAGTCTCACTAGACCTTGACTTAGAGAGGATAGATAGAGAGGATATGAACTCTTTGAATCCATTAAAAACTTTCTGACATTAAAGGGTCCATCTAAAATTAGAGATGTTTCTAAAGATCTTAAAAAAAGGTAGACATCATTTTGTTGATTAGACATAAACCTACTCAGCACAACTATTCTTTCAGTTAGCCTTTATACTCCTTTTACTGAGGTCAATGCTTTCCTATCTTAGATTACTCAAACTTTTTCTAGGTTCATCTCTATCCCCCTCTTGTTAATCACATAGCTAAGGAATTTACCCAATGTGACTCCAAAGGTGCACTTGCTTGGGTTAAGCCTCATTTTATATTTTCTCAAAATGTCAAAGGTCTCTTTAAGGTCTTTCAACTACTCGTTCAAGCTTTTACTTTTGACTATCATATCATCTATATATACTTTCATGTTGTGATTGATCTAAATTTTAAAGATCTTATTGACCAACTTTTGATAGGTCAAGCCTGTATTTTTTAAGCCAAAAGGGCATCACTTTATAGCAATAAAGACCCTTCTCAGTGATGAAAGTCATTTTCTCATTGTCTTTCTTCAATATATTGATTTCATTATAGCTAGAGTAGGTATCCATAAAGTTGAAGAGGCCATGCTTTGTACTGTTATCCACTAGCCAATCTATGTTAGAGAGATGAAAATCATCCTTCGGGCATGCTTTATTCAAGTTGGTAAATCGATACACATTCTCTATTTTTTGTTATGCTTTTTTAACCATGATCACATTGGCTATCCATTCAAATTAATAAACTTTCTTGATAAAGCCTACTCACAATAATTTATCGACCTCCTCCTCGATAGCCCTTTATCTTTATGGGGTAAAAGTCCTCTTTTTTTGTCAAACTAGTTTCCATCAGGGTTGGTGTACAGCTTATGAACCATTACTTTAGTGTCTATTCAAGCATATCAGACAGTGTCCAAGTGAAAAAGGTTGACGTTATTTCTTAAAAATTGAATTAACTATTCTTTGTGCTATAATTTAGTCCCAATCTGCATATAATTTTTAAGGATGATATCCTAAAATTGTATAATTACAAGATCTTCCATCTATTCAAGTCAATTCTTGTTTGAGTCAGGTCTTTGGTCAATTATTTCTTTCTGTTCAATTAGGTCAGGATTATTTTTTATGAAAGATAGATCTTGACGTGATGATTAGTATGTTATTTATACCAATTAGACTATATTGTTGAATCAGTATGTATTTTTTATTTCAAACTTTGTTTTGTCAGCATATTAGCTTGATCAAAATGACATGTAATTGCTTATATAGGCTTAAAAGCTCGATCATCTTTAAAAATTTTTAAAATGAAACAAAATGTGTCTTTTATTTGAGTTTAAGAGCTTGGGGTAGCTTAAGAGCATGCTTCTATCAAGTCGATCTTATGTTATATGTTCTTGGTCCTACTTTCTTACTTTTTTTTAATCTCTATTGGTTATCTTTTTTTTAATCTCTATTGGTTATCAAGTCGATCTGCTTCTTAGTTCTTTCTTTCATTATTATGGCATAATATTGTCATGCCATGGATTGGTCTCTTTTTACCTCTCGACCCCTTGAGGTGTTAAAAATTTTACTTTTAAATAGAAAATTGAGCCTATGAGTTACATAACAGATTGACTAGGTTGGTCTAATATCATATTATAGACAAATTAGACGTCTACAACCATAAACTCTATGATTGAAGTGACTGTCCTTAATTTTGTTCCCAAAAAGATTGATAATTTAATAGTCTTTTTCACTAATACCTATTCATTCTTAAATTTCACCAAGGTTGTAGCAATTGGTTGCATTTGATCTTTACTGATTTTCATATTCTTTATGGTGTTGTAGTATATGACGTCGATTAAGCTTCCATTATTGAATAGGATTTTTTTGACTATATAGTTGTACACTACAGCTGTAAGTATTATGGTATCATTATAAAGGTGTTAGATTCTTTTTAGATCTTTCGAGCTAAATGAGATCAATTTATCTATTCAATTTTTTTCTTTCTCATTTAAAAACCAATGGCCATGATCATATTAAGGTTAGACTTTCTTTTGGTTAAGGTCGAGCTCTTTTTGGTAATTACATTAATCATTCTAGTGATCGACCTATTATTTTAAGCTCTACCTTCTTCCTATGTTGGCTCATCTTCTCGGGTTTTCCCTTTCTTTTTTTTTTTTAGCCTTCTCTCTCTACCTCTTGTGAGCTCTCTTTAGCCCTGTTTATAATTCGACTCGATCTATCCTTGTCTTCGTTGGTCACAACCTCTTTAGCTAACTTCTTCTAATTAAGGCTTCAATCTCATTTTTGAAGTTGATGCAGTCTTCGATGTTATGACCTATGTCCCTATCAAAGACACATCTTTTGGTCAGATCCTTCATGTTTTGACTCAATGGCTTCGACTACTGAGCTTCAGACTTTTTCTCAATTTGCATTAAAGTCTTTTCTGGGGAGGTATTTAGTATAGTATAATTTTTTTCTTCACTACGGCTCCAGGCCTTATGTCATTTTCCTCTTAAAAGAAGATCATAAAAATTTTTACTTTTCTTACGACCAAAGAAAAGAGATCCCAATCTCATCTCAACCATTAAGGAGAGAGGATGGGTATCTATCACCTTAATTATTTCTCATAATAGCTTCAACGTTTTTATATTTTTTAGCTATAAGTAGGACGTCGGCCAGAATCTCAGATGGCTCTAATCATAAGGTTAGTTTTCAGTGGTACTCTTTATCATTAAGTCCACTTATCAAGGTAGCTACGGCAGTCGTTTGTTCTAGGTCTTTTACCTGTAAAGTTTTCATATTAAGATGCGTGACATAACTTTTCAAGAATTCATTATGACCTTGGTGGATTGACATTAAGCTCAAAATTGTCTTCTTCATTCTTTGGCTATTCACAAATCAAGATAAAAAAGTGGCTAAGCTCTTTAAATGTTATAATTGACCTTAGTTCTAGACTGCTATACTAGGATCGAGTTATGCCCTTGAGGGTGGTAGCAAAGTCCTTACAACTTAGAGCTTTGTCCATGCTCTACATCATCATGTTAATTCTATAGATTCTAGATAATTGAAGGGGCCAGAAGTATCATTGTAAGTTTCTAAAGTTGACATTTTGAACTCTTTTGGAGGTATAGCTTTGTCAATCTCTTTCGTGAAAGGTAAGGTCTCTAAAAATTTGAGCTCGTCCTCGAAAGCTGCTACCTTTACCTTTGGCTCTTTGTCTATAGCATGCATCTGAGCTTTTAAGTCTTTGTTTGGTTAGGGTTTAAGATTTGTTTATTTGGATTTTTAGGTCATGACGTGTATCGAGTTATGGCTAGGGTAGTGGTAAGTTAGGGTATTATGCTCTTTTTCCTTTAAGGCCGAAGAAGCCTTTTATCTCTTTGTAACTTGGTTGTCTTTCTGCAGTTTATTGGCTGAGGGTGACTAGATTAAGCACTTTCAATACCTGTGGTGGGGTTATGGTCTGCAACATATGTTTAAGAGCTTATATCTGCTTAGTCAGGGCCTAAAACTGCTCTATGATCAGACCAACTTATTGTATGGCAAGTTGGTTCGATGCTAGCTATTGTGTGTTTTCATTTTAGCCAAAGTCACCATCTCTCCTTCCTCAAAAGTTCTCTTTCTAGGTGGAATTGTTTCGTGCTCAACTAATGAACGGAAAAGCCTCTTACCTGACACGCTAAATGTTGATACCGAGTTTCAATGTGAGGGTGTTTCTAAAAGGATAAAAGAGGAAAGTGGTTAGAGGCAAAAGTAGAAAATGTTCCTTACATTTGCACTTTGACATGCAAGTCAGAAAAAAGGTCAAAAAGAGAGAAAGATAGGATATTAAGGTAAAAAGGAACTTACCATAATAATATATAGATGTTTATATTTATAGATGAAAGAAAGGGACCAATGAGGTATAATAATGACATGATTGAGTTGATATGATATTGAATATATCAAGTCAATACAAATGTTAAAAAAGATTAATATACCATTTTCACTACTAAATACTATAGACATTCATTTGTGTCCGGGCTTAATTGGACCGATTTCTTTTGTATTTTGTTGTTATGGTATAAATTATATGGTATTATGTTATATCTATATGATTATTATTGTTATCATTATTATTATTATACTAATATTATTATTATTTATATTTTATTCTCCTTTTCCTTCTTTGATATTTTCGTATGTATTATAATATAATATGTCACTATTACTATTATTACTATTACATTATTATTATTGTTATAATTATCACTATTATTATTTTATTAATTTTTTTCTTTTTCTACTTTTCTTCTTTCCTTTTTCGTTCAATTTGTACATGGACAAAGGAAATCTGAAATCATGATTAGAATCCCACCACATGGTCAAATTTTTAATGCCAGACCGCATCAGTGTGTGATCACTAAATTTTGGACCTAAAATCTTGTCTGGATAGAATTATATCCCAGGATTTAAGCGTAGGATTGATTTTGTCCATTTCCTAAAAATCATCCTAGGACTGCCTATAAATTGGATTGAAAATCAAAGGACAGACATGAAAAAATTTAAAAGAAAAGGGTCTGAAAAAATTCTGGTAGTAAAGATTTTTAAAATTCTGAAGTTGGGGTTTAGGGTTTAATATGTAGTTTTAGGAGTGATTCTAGGTTTCTGGAGATAGATTTAATGTTGTAGAAAGTTTTGGAAAAGATTTAGAGCTTTTTGGGATTTTTTGAAATTTTTCTAGGTTTTTTCTAGGTTTGAAAAATTTTTTTGATAAAGATTTGAATTTTTTGGTGATTTTTTCGGTAAAGGTTTAAAGATTCCAGCGAGATTTTCAGAATCCGACAAGTTTTTCAAAAATCATGAGTTTTTCAGTTTTCGGTTGAATTTTTTTATGATATCTCCAGAAAACTGGTGAGGTTCTCAATTTTTAGTTGAATTTATCGGTGGGTTCTTGAGAGATTTTTAGAAAGAAAGCAGAGAAAACTAATGGTAGCGATAGAGTGGCTCGGGTAATTTTGAGAAACCACTGAGGTGATGCCTTTTATACTACTCCAGAACGATAGCGTTTTGGAAAGCCTTGACTCGCGGATGACCTGAGGAGGATCCGCGCGTTAACCTTGGCATCGGCTCGACCCAATTGTAGATCTTTTCAAATAAAAAATAAATAAATAAATAAAATCTTTTCAAATAAAGTTTCAAAAAATAGTTATAAATCCTTTCAATAAAAATAAAAAAATAAAAATAAAAAAGGGTAATAAAAAAGAATCTTTTTCAAACAAAAAAAATTCTTACAAAATAAATTTGTGGAATCTACCAAACTATTAGAAAATTTTATAAATTAATTTTTAAAAATAATTTATTATCTTTTAAATTATTGGAGGATTGCTTTAAATTAAGTATTACCAAACTATTGAGAGATTTTTTTGAATAAAATATTTTGATAAATCCGACGACGGAACCTCTTCAGAATTAAATATTAGTCTCTATAAATACTTTTGAGGTAAAAAAAATATCTTAAATTGCTATCAAACTATTGTAATACTTTTTAAGATCAATTTTTAATACTAAATTATTTGGTAAATCATAAAAATAACCAAGGTTTGAATAATTTAAAATCAAATAGATATCATATTTTGGATGTGTGTTATGAGAGTACTATAACCATTTTTATATTTAACTGACTCTCGAACTTAACATATACTTTTATAAATTAAAATATATTTCAGGTGACCAATCACACCTAAGTAAAAAAGATTTATGATAAGTCTCTTTCATCCATGTTTAACAGTAGATTCACAAATCTATATATTATGATAAATACCCCTAACAATACCAATAAAGAATGACAAATTAATCAGGTAAGATTATGTTTCTTACATTGCTTTTGAACTAAATAAATTAATAAATAAAAAATTACTCTAATCCTTATGTTTCCTGACAACCCTTCTTCGAAGATGTGCCATATACCAATAGACTAAAATTATAATAATTTGAACTAAAATTGTTTATAAATAGAATTAAACTTTGGATTCAAATTTGATTTGCTCAAATTCATTCATTTAAATAAGGTAATATTAAAAAAAATTAAAATGTTTAAAAAATTATTTTATTTTAATATTTTATAATTAAAATTTAATAAAAATATTTTTATTAATAAAATAATACTTCCAATCAAATATATTCAAATTTAAAAATTTTTGTCTTATGTTATTCCGAATTGAGTCAGACAAACTCCGTGTCCATCAAATGATGGTCATTGGACAAATTTTGATCGTAAATAAATTTTTAAAAAATTTAGTATATTTTATAAGAAATTGAAAAATATGTGATTAATGAAGATGATTGGATGGGGAAGACGGTGACCGTAAGAGCCCCACCAAGACGGGGTACCTTATAAATGATTAAAAAAAATTGCCCATTGACGTTAACTAAAAGACTAAAAAACAATCAACTTGTCACTCTTTTGTTTTTTCTTTTTTACTTAGCAGCTTGAAATTAGTGAAAACAAAAGAATCATAATACTAATAATTACAAATCAATAAATTTAAAAATTAATTTAATTGATTAATATGATTATTTTTAAAATAATATTTAATAAATTTAAAATTTAAAATTTGTAATTCTATTAAAAAATTAGTTAGTGACGATAACTAAATGACTAAAAAAATTCAACTCGTCACTCTTTTGTTTTTTTTTTACTGTTTACAGCTTGGAATCGGGCAATCAGCCAAAGAAAAAGAATAATAGAACAATAATGCCGAATAAATAAATTTGAAAATTAATTTAATTAAATAATAGGATTATTTTAAAAATAATATTTAATAAATTTGAATTAAAATCAAAATTTTAAATTTTGTAATTTTATTAAAAAATTGCTTAGTGACGTTAACTAAATGACTAAAAAACAATCAAGTCGTCAGTCTTTTATTTTATTTTTTACTGTCTTACAGCGTGGAATCAACCAAAGGAAAATAACAATAGAACTAATAATGCCGAATCAATAAATTTGAAAATTAATTTAATTAATTAATACTATTATTTTAAAAATAATATTTAATAAATCTAAAATTAAATTTTATAATTTTATTAAAAAATTGCTTAGTGACGTTAACTAAAAGACTAATAAACAATCAACTCGTGACTCTTTTGTTTTTTTTTTTTTTTGCTGTTTTACAGCTAGGAATCAGCTAAATGGAAAGGAACATAAAACTAATAATGCCGAATCAATAGATTTGAAAATTAATTTACGACTACTTTAAAAAATAATATTTAATAAATTTAAAATTAAAATTTTTTATTTTTAAATTGCCCCCTTTATTAAAAAAAATGGGAAACCAATTTTTTAATGACTAAATTACCCTTTGTAGAATTTTTTTGAAAATTTTTAATTTGGCTTTTGGTTCCAAAGATCTTCTATACCTGATTATGGAAAAAAAAGTTTAAAGTTTTTTTCAAAAAAAAAAAAAAACGAAAAAAACTCTTTTCTATGTAATAAAGGGTAGTTTTGTAGGTCTAACTTAGCACATTTAAGATGATTTGAACCTATGATATATAAGTTTAATTTTACATCGGTTATGAAAAATGAGTTTTTAAAATTTGAGAAAAAATAAATTTTGTAAAGATAAATCAAGAAAGACGTGAATATAAGTAATAAAATATTATATGAGAATTAAAAAAGTAAAAAAAAAAATTATTTTTGAAAAATGAGTGACACAAAAAAATTTAAAATCATTACCTAACATAATTTTTTTTTCACCCTTTATATAATCGACTTTAAATTTGTGGAATATAAAACTTAGTTTATTGTTATTGTTATAAAGGGTAATTTTGTCATTTGCTTGCAGCAAGATTGAGTTGGCCTAAAACACACTAACCATATTCCTTTTGTCTCATTTTTTTTTTGTTTATATTTGTTTGGAATATCTTACAATTATATATATATATATATATATGAACATCTACAAATCTTAGGTGTTTATATTTTTAAATTATATTTAATAATTTTTTTACTTTTTGACACTAAATATTATAAATTTTTAATTTTATAAAAAATTTTAAAATTTAATATTAAATAAATTAAAATCAAAACTTTTTTTTTAAATTTACAAAAATTAATAACAACCAAATAATTTGAGACGAAAGTAGTATAAACATTGAAGACTTTTAAGTCCAAAGAAGATTTTAAGATACATACATTCAATAAAATAAAAAAAAACAAGTTTGATATGATATATAATACTTTTTTTGTCTAATTTTGCTTGGCCATATTTGATTGTTTTAATCAAATAAATTTAACTTTTAATTCGAATTTGCATATTTAATGTTAAATATGAAAAATATAAAGAATTTAAGCTGACATCTTGCCTTACATATATTACTTTGAAATAAGTCATTTCCTGGCCAGGCCACCTGACTATAAAAGTAGATTTTCTTCATATTTCTACATATAATACTTGGAGACTGCAATAAAAGCTGTAAGATATAGAAGGAAAAAGCAAAATAAGCAACGAAATGGAATAAAAACAAGAAAGCTCCATATTTAAGACCTCCTATTGCTTTGCCTTTGGGTGCCTAATTCCCAAATTGAAACCACCAATGGGCTCTGCAGGTTATCCGATGCCATTAGTAAAGAGTCTTGCAATTCTTGGTTTTTGTGTTTCTATAATTTGCAGTGCATTTGGGAAGGTGATCCATCACCATAAGTTTGTGGTATGTGCAGCTTTCTGATCTCCGTAGGCAAGCCTACATTCCACCACATGTTCTGACATTTGTGATAACTGCAGGTGGAATCATCTCCCTACAGTCGACTATGTAGCACCAAGGAAATCTTGACAGTGAATGGTGAGTTCCCAGGGCCAACTTTGAAAGCTCGTAGAGGGGATAAAATGATTATAGAGGTCTACAACAAAGCAACATACAATATAACCATTCACTGGTATGTGGCTTCTAAGACTAAAATGTCTGCATAGTACATGGAATTATTTGCTAAAACATCAACTGTGGAGAGTTTTCTTTTAACGGCAATGCGAAGTTTTGCAGGCATGGATTGAAACAACAGAGGAATCCATGGTCGGATGGACCTGAATACATTACTCAGTGCCCTATTCAACCAGGTAAGAAATTTACGTACAGAGTAGAGATTTCCGTGGAAGGAACAGTGTGGTGGCATGGACATAATGGATGGGCTAGGGCAACAGTCCATGGAGCAATCATAGTTTATCCAATGCTTGGATCTGAGTATCCCTTTCCAAAGCCTCATGCAGAGTTTCCAATCATACTTGGTATGTTAATTAGTATGTATATTAGAAAAAAATAAATAAGAGAATAGAAAAAAATTTAAACTTTGATATGTGAAGAATATTTTTTTAAAAAATAATTATGCCTCTAAAATATAAGAAAGTTTCAAACTTTCTAATTAAAAGTGATAAAATTGTTTATACTAAAAGATCTATTTATAATGGATAAATATATATAAATTTTTATTTAAATACTTATGACTATTTATATAATCATGACTTATATGAACAATAATTTATTTATATTCAAATAGTTATGACTATTTATAATAATTATTTTTATTTAAAATAATTATTCAGAATAAGAATAAAATTAATACAAAAACTAAGTCTATTTACCAATAATTAAGTCTTTTTATCTAATATAAGATGCATCACATTTTAAATTACCATTGATCTATCATTAGTTTAGAATGTTGGTACTTAATCTTTAGTTTTTCACACAAATAAATGTTTTGAATATAAGAAGTTATCTCTTGATTTAAACTTTTAATTAATATATATATCTTAAAATTCTAATAAAATTGATGGTGTTCACAGATCAAACTTCAATTTTTAGTATTAGAATTAAAAGTATAACACATATAATACTTATTTATTTTTTGTTAAAAGTTTATAATCGCTTTAGCACTATTATGATAATGTACTTATCTTATTCACAAACATTTACAAAGAAACCTCAATTTTTCTTGTTAAAGCGATATTACTTTTATGTTTATATAGATAACCCAATTTTTCTTGTTAAAGTGACATTACTTTTTTATTTATATAGGTAAAATTTTCTTGATGTTTTCATTGCTTTAGACATTAAAATATAAAAAACTCATCATCTCTATACAATGGACCACGTTAGTTTCTAACTAAATAGAGATGCTCACGAGAAAAAAGAAAGAAAAATGAGCCTTCGACTATGCGTTCTTCAATGTGCAACTTGAAAAAAGAAAAAAAAAAAGAATAAATTTTTTATGCCACCTAAATAAGCATGGCTCTGATGCCAATGTTCCCGATGCAGGAGAGTGGTGGAAGAAAAATGTGATGGAAATCTCGGGAAAAGCAAATCTAACTGGAGAGGAACCCCTAACTTCAGATGCATATACCATAAACGGGCAACCAGGCTATTTCTATCCATGCTCCAAGAAAGGTAAATTATCAGGACAAATAAAATGGTTACTACATTTTTTATTCTATTCTGGTAAGGATGACCTATGATATTGTTTTTTCAGAAAATGATGCCTAATTAATGTATTGTATCTAAAAATATAGGAACTTATAAGATGATGGTGGAGCAGGGCAAACAATATCTTCTTCGGATAATTAATGCAATCATGGATGAAAATATGTTCTTTGCCATTGCAAAACACAAGTTAACGTTAGTAGGAAAGGATGGATTCTACATGAAGCGATTTACAACAGATTACTTGATGATCACCCCAGGTCAATCCATGGATGTTCTATTGGAAGCAAACCAATCCCCTGGAAACTATTTTATTGCAGCTAGAGCATATGCTGATGCTGTAGGAGCTGGCTTTGACAAAACGATAGTAACAGCTTTTCTACAATATCAGGGGTCATACCATAGCCCACGGTCTCCATTGCCAAACCTTCCCCCATATAATAGGACACAAGCAGCAACTCACTTCAGTAAGCAATTCAGAAGCCTGGCTAACGAAAACCATCCAGCCAAAGTGCCGCTAGTCGTAGACACTCATTTGCTATATACCATATCTGTCAACCTACTTAATTGCAGCACTGAGAAACCATGCAAGGGTCCCTTTGGTAAAAGATTTGCTTCTAGTGTTAACAATATAAGCTTTATAACCCCCAAAATTGATATCCTTCAGGCTTACTATTATGGAATCGAGGGCGTTTTTGAAGAAAATTTTCCAAGAAAACCACCCAATAAATTCAATTACACTAGTGATAACCTACCAGAAAACCTGCTGACACCTAGCTTTGGCACCAAGGTATTGGTTTTGGAATACAATTGCAGTGTTGAACTGATTTTTCAGGGAACAAATGTTTTGTCAAGTGATAACCATCCGGTTCACCTCCATGGCTATAGCTTTTATGTCGTTGGTTGGGGTTTTGGGAATTTCAACCCCAAGAAGGACCCCTTAAAGTATAATCTTGTTAACCCACCAGAGGAGACCACTGTTGGAGTTCCGAAGAATGGCTGGGTTGCCATCAGATTTAGGGCAGACAATCCAGGTGAGTTCATTTTTTACCTATTCCTGTTCCTGAACTATGTCAATTATAAAATTTCTCTCTTATTACTATGACTTTGATGATTTCAGGAGTTTGGTTGCTACATTGCCACAAAGAACGTCATCACACTTGGGGAATGAGCATGGTGTTCATTGTAAAAAATGGAAATACTACTGGAAGTCAAATAGTCCCACCTCCTCATGATTTGCCAACCTGTTGAGGGCAACAGATCAACAAAAGAAAGAAAGTATTCATTGCTTGTTTAGTTGTTTTCATGAAATAAAATTACGCGTTGACGTTTTAGAAACAATTTTGGCCTCCCAAGCAACTGCCATGTGATTATTTGACCTACAAATTCAACGTTTAAAGGTAAAAGGGCCTTTCTTTATGAAAAGGCTCTATAACGCATTTCCCTAAAAGAGCTTTATAGGTAAGATGGTTTGATCTATAACAGAAATTAGGCTTTCGACATTCGCTAAGAGAAATTCAGACTAGCCCATTTGAGTCACTGTCACAGCTCCAACCCGCAATCCTTTGGAAACCTAATTAATGAGTCCATAAAAAGAAAAATTAACTGGAGCCTGGAAAAGAAAGAACTTAAGGCCCAGTACTTGTGACCAGAAGCCTATTCAGCCGTGGTAAGCCTTGGGTCACTTAGAACTTCTCCCAACTATGGGAAAGTCTTGGAATGGCAGGAATGACAATGAGTTAGAGATCAGGTTTTTCTTATTTCAATTTTGATTTTAATTTAATTTGATGTTAAAATATTATATTTTATATTTAATTTATATATTAATAAATTAAAATTGATTTGATATGGAATTAATTTAATATATTATTCATTAAATATTATTTTTTAATATAAATTATACCTTAATTATTCATAAATATAATATTTTTATTAAGTGAATATTTTAAATTAAAATATTAAATAATAATTTTATTATATATATAAATATAAAATTAAAAAAATAATAAAAAATATATTTTATATATTCGAATTAAATCGAGATGATATTACTTAAAATCAAAATCTAATTTAATTTTAATTTTAGAAAAAAATTGTATTCATCTTTAACTTGACTTTCAATTTTTAAAAAAAATTACGATCCTATCAAATTAGAACACATCAAAACTCATTGGGTAATAGTTGTTTGGTCATCCTTAAGTAGGATGAACTCAATTTGACTTAGAATTCTTATACATATAAAATGCTTAAATAATTTATGTATTTATTTTTAAGAAGTAATATTTAACAAATTTATAATTTAAATTTTAGTGTATACAACTTTTTTCCTTATTCTCAAATTATAATTTATTTTATAAAAACAATCAAATTACTAGTTATACACGATGAATATATATATATATATAACTTACGTCAATATAAAATTTTTAATTTTATATTTTTTTAATAATTGATATTAATAAATCTAAAAAATGAAAGAGATAAGTTTAAAAAGAAAAAATAATTAATCACCTCTCTTAAATTTATTAAAATTAATGATTAAAAAAATATATAATTAAAAAATATTATAATGATATAAGTTAATGCTTCTGTGTGTCTATATATATATATATATATATATATATAGAATGAAAACAAAGCATTAGCATTCATTGTGGCCTTATGAATCTTCCAATAATAATAAAAAAAAAAAGATAAAGATAAAAAAAACTTTTGGGGATGGGGGTTACGGTGTACCATTTCAGTTCCACAATCGTAACCTTTTTCCCATTATGAATCGCTTCAAAAAAAAAAAAAAAAGGTCCTTGAATGGCGCTTGATTTTGCCTATCTACCACCACGGGATTTTATCAGTAGCAGAGTATATTTCATCCGGGTTTGGTCATGATGTTCACATCAAACATAGCAGATAAACTCCCATGCTGCATCCGTCATAGACGCAGTAGCGGCAACAAGGAATGATGGGATAAGTCCCATAATATCAAAAGTGGGAGCCGCATATTTATTGGTGATCAGAAGGCCACATGAAAAACAGGTGGCCAGGACACACTTAATTCCATGTCAAAACCATCCATTGCCAGCTCTGAGGCTGCATGGAAACTTGCGGGGAGACTGACAAAATGGGCCAAGAGCCTTTCCTTGTGAATTATTCTGACAATCTGAGTCATGAATTCAGGCACCCGCGATCTCTGTTTTTATTTTGTACATATTTTTCAAGTACTTTCTTGTAATTATTCTTCAATCAATCCACATAAAGCTTAGGATAGAGCATCTAAGTAGAGAAAAGACAATCAAAATAGAGGTTGACAGACCAACCACCACCAAAAAATGCCCAATGTGCAATGATTTTGCTGTTTGTTAGATGATTACTTTGTGAATGGGAAGGGCCAAGAACAATTAATGGAACTTCCTAATTGCCGTTGCATTCTTAACAAGCTTCCAAATATCAGCTTCATGATTATGGGCTGGAAACTAAAAATCTTGGCTTTATAAACGCCCAAAATTTTGTCCATTCAACAAATTTATTCCACTTTCAATTTCTGATCTTTTGTTATTAATCACTAGTTTTTTCAAACATAAACATGACAGTCGGTTTTCTTTTTTTTTTCTCCCTTGTTTAGTTTCAGCAAATTGTTTTGCAGGCAAATTGCATGATCAGTATCTGCGTTATAGTTAGTAGTGGTAATACATGACAACATGGAAAAACTTGGTATGCGTTTCAACTTTCAAATTGTGAGAAATGCAGGTTGGGTAAATATTGCGAGGCTGAAGCACGTCGCTACTTGTCCAAGTTTCCTTTTAGAAAATGGCTTTTGATGTTTGGTGATATGTACATAACACCTTACCTGCTGATTATGAGCTGAGGCTGAATGGTGGAGTGGGGGAGCTTGTTAGTTCGATGGCATTAGAATCAGCTCCAAAATTGAATTTCTTGAGTTCAAACAAAAAAACATAAAAAGAAAAAGGCAGTTCTTCTATAGTACTAGTGGAATATTATCTTTGCTATCGAATTGTAAGGGAAAATCATGAAATGCCTGACATTTACTTATTCTTGCGGCACATCTAGATATTTAGTTGTCCCCTTCTTCATTTCAGTGCTTTTCTAGGTGGAAAGGAAAGAGATTCACACATCCATTGAATTTCTGGTTAAAAGTATAGTTATTGCTTACCTCTATTATAAATACTTCAAATGGATTAGTAATGGTAAACCATAGTACTCTTCTTTTCTAAGGCCTTTATTTGAAACAAAACAAAATGGAAACTCAATTTTACATGTTTGTACTACTTCATTTATCTTTCCCCATGTTATAATTTCTTACAAAATTTCCATAAACCACTAGACTTTCAGAGCCAGCAAAAAATGACTCTTAATGATTTCAATTAACTAATTAGGTAAAGCCATCCAACTGGTTAATTAATGAAAAAATTTTTTCATTTTCAATTGCTCATTCACCTACAGGTTATTTCACTTGCTTTTCATATTTTAAAGTGCAGCACTTTTGGAACTGCTGATTAATTCTTTTTAGCTTAACTTCCGTTCCAAACTTTTTCTTCTTCCATAATTTAAAGAATATGTTTTGTGTTGACCCAAAATCATTCTTCATGTCCTCTCAAGTCCTACATGGATGGAATTTCGACCCAAAATCATGTGATAATTGAACTAACCACTCCTTCTAATCATAGAAATAGTGCAAGGACTCAATGAAAGGAGGTTAAATCTAAATTGATCCCACCACTCCTCCTAATCCGAGCTTGCCGTCTAATCCGACCTCCATGGCTCAAACTAAGTAACAACGTAGCCGTCTAATCCAACCTCAATTAATTAATTATAGGAATTGAATTTTACATCCTCCATCCAAATAAACCATAGCATATGGCAAAAACTGTTTTTCTTTAAAAACAACCAAGTTTGATCTTATCAAACAGGATATGATCACTTTACTGTATGATTGATGATTTTTATAAATAGCTAGTCTTCTAGCAAAGATAAGATCATAATACCTTACAGATTTTTAATAATACATTTGATTAAGATCCACTATCAATATGGAATATACCGTCATTCTACAATATAATACAGATTGAATACTAATTAATTAACCTAAATAGACTTTTACATGCTGAAAGTATTAGGTTTAATTGCCCACTTGATTGAGTCGAATAATATGTTTGCAAATGTTTCCATGTTCTAGGGTTGGATCTCAACTGTGGATCATTCCTTGGCCAACACACTGAAGTTTTGGTGAAAGCAGGACTTTTGAATGAGCAGGCCATTGATAAGGCCGTCACTAACAATTTCTTTACTTAATGTGACTCGGCTTCTTCGATGGTGATCCCGGCAAGCAACTTTATGGCAAGCTTGGCCCAAAAGACGTGTGCACTCCAGAGCATCAAGAGTTGGCCCGTGAAGCTGCAAGACAAGGGATTGTGTTGCTCAAGAACAGTGCAGGATCGTTGCCTCTATCTCCGACTGCTACCAAAACCTTAGCAGTAATTGGACCCAATGCCAATGTCACAAAAACCATGATTGGAAACTATGAAGGTAATCGAACACATTACTCTCAATTACGAACTTGACAAGTTTGTTAGTAATTCATGCAAGTCTAAAATAACATGATTAACTTTCACCATTGGAAACGTTTGCGGGCATTCCATGCAAATATACGACACCTTTGCAGGGCCTAACCGCTTCAGTAGCAACAACCTATCTGCCTGGCTGCTCCAATATGGCTTGTGGCACTGCCCAAGTAGACGATGCTAAGAAAATGGCTGCCTCAGCATATGCCACTGTCCTTGTGATGGGCATAGATCAATATCTTGAAAGAGAGAGCTTTGACAGAGTTGACCTTCTTTTGCCAGGACAGCAACCACTTCTAATAACAGAAATTGCATAGGCTGCCAAAGGGCCTGTGATTCTTGTCATAATGTCTGGAGGAGGCTTTGACATAACATTTGCAAAAAACGTTGACAAAATTACAAGTATTCTTTGGGTTGGTTACCCTGGCGAAGCTGGTGGAGCTGCAACAGCCGATGTGATTTTTGGGTATTATAATCCAAGTATTTCTACATTGATTTTGAACATAAAAGTAGCGGCTTTCCTGATAACTATGCTTTTTTCCTAAGATCACTTCAAAGGAATTTCACTTCTTTGTGTTTAGATGATAATTGTTAGTACCTAAATACCTTAATATTTTTTAATTATATTTGGTAATTTGTATATTTATACTGTAATCATATCAATTTTCACGCTCTCATATTGCAACTTTATGTGATTATAATAGGTAGGACAAACAAATTATTCAAATCAATTAACATAGAAGCAAAGTAATTAATTGCCTAAAGAAATGGGGGAAAAAGAAGGTAATGAGACAAGGTTTTCTTTTTCTTGCTAATTCTCTAATTTAGAAATACGTTGAAGCCTTGCACATGGGGGAACCAATATTAGCAATTTTAAGGGTGAGTAGTAGTAATAAAGTGATAGCAGGAAGCCGAGGCATAGCAAAGCAAAACGTTTCGAGCTGGGGCTCAATCCAGCTTATGGTTGCTTCAGTTTAGCCCATATTCAATCGCGCAAACCTCTCCCAATTCCCCACGCAAATTAACCCAACATAGAAAAAATAATATAGCTGAACTTAAACTTTAACTCAATTATTCATGCAATTTAAAATTTAATTTAGTTATTATAAGGGTTGAACAACAATATAACGACCATTTAAATTTCAAACTTAGCCCAACCAAATTTAATTAGGTAAATTTAAAAGCAATTAGAATATGATAATCAATAATTATAACCAAATCTTATCAAAATAAAATTATGGCAACAAAAATATATGAAAAAAAAAGTATTGAGATAACTTTTTAGGTAAAATTTTATTATGCAAATGTGAATGAAGCACAAATATGTTTTTTTTTTCATAACAAATTGTACTAGTTTTTATTTGGATGAAAATGTCTCTATGGAAATGTTAGTTTGAACTTGTGTAAGAAAATAGTACTTGCAATTCATTTACATAAAAAAATTTCATATAATTATTTTTAAAAAATAACATTCACTTAATTTAAAATTTATATTTATAAAAAAATTATCTTCTCTTTTTTATCGGTGACATATAATATAAGCTTCTTTTTTTTTTGTCTTCCTACCCGTAAAGAATGACAAAATAATCAAGTAAGATTCTAGTTCTTACATTACTTTTATTAGAGATGATTCGTTCATAATTAATTAATTAATTAATTAATTAAAGAAAATACTCTAATCTTTATGTTTCCTAACAACTTTCATTGTTCACGTGTCATGCGCCAATAGATTAAAATTATAATGACTTGAGCTAAAGTGTTTATAGATAAAATTAACTCAACTCAAATTTAATTTGCTTAAATCTATTTATTTATGCATGTTAATATTAAAAAATTAAAATATTTAAAATTTATTTTATTTATATTTTAATAAAATATTTTTATTAATAAAATAATATCACCAATAAAATCATTCTCAAGATTGAAAATTCTTATCAATGTTATTTCGAATGGAGTCAGACAAATTTTTTATCCATCAAATGTTGGTCATTGGACAAATTGAACGTAAATAAAATTTAAAAAATTATTATATTTTATAACAAATTAAAAAATATGTGATTAATGAAAATCATTAGTTGGAGAAGATGGTGACAACAAGAACCCCACCAAGACGGGGTTCCTTATAAATGATTAAAAAAATTGCTTAGTGACGTTAACTAAAAGACTAAAAACAACCAACTTGTCACTCTTTTTTTTTTTTTTAATATTCGGCAGCTTGGAATCAGCCGAAGGAAAAGAATCATAGTACTAATCATGCCGAATCAATAAATTTTAAAATTAATTCAATTAATTGATATAATTATTTAAAAAATAATATTTAATAAATTTAAAATTGTAATTAAAAAAAATTGCTTAGTGATGTTATCTACAAGACTAAAAAGACAATCAACTTATTACATTTTTGTTTTTTTAAATGTTCTACAGCTTGCAATCAGCCAAAGGAAAAGAACCATAGAACTAGTAATGCCGAATCAATAAATTTAAAAATTAATTCAATTGATTAATATAATTATTTTAAAAATAATACTTAATAAATTTTAAAATTTGTAATTTTATTAAAAAATTGCTTACAGATGTTGTTAACTAAAAGAACAAAAAACAATCAACTTGTCACCCTTTTGTTTTTTTTTTTTTAAATATTCTGCAGCTTGGAATCAGCCAAAGGAAAAAGAATCATAGAACTAATAATGCCGAGTCAATAAATTTGAAAATTAATTCAATTGATTAATAAGAATATTTGAAAAAATAATATTTAATAAATTTAAAATTAAAATTTTAAATTTTTATTTTTATTTTAAATTGCCTCCTTTATTAAAAATAATGGAGAACTAATTTTTTAATGACTAAATTGCCCCTTTGTAGAATTTTTTTGAAATTTTTAATTTGGGTTTTGGCTCCAAAGATCTTCTATACATAATAATGAAAAAAACACTTAAAGTTTTTTCAAAACAGAAAAATCTCTTCTATGTAATAAAGGATAGTTTTGGAGACCTAGTTGTGCACATTTGAGATTATTTGAACATATAAAATGTAGGCTTAATTTTACATCAATTATGAGAAACGAGCTTTTAGATTTAGAAGAGATCAAAACTTCTAAAAATAAATCAGGAAAAAAATAAATGTAAATAATAAAAAATTATATGAAGGTTAAACAAGTTGATGAAAAAGTTATTTTTGAGAAATGAATAACTTAAGAAAATTCAAAATCATGACCTAACATGATTCATTTTTTCTACATTTCATATAGTTGATCTTAAATTTATAAAATATAAAACTTAGTTTATTGTTATTGTTATAAATGGTAATTTTGTAATTCAATCATCAGCTACTTGCAACAAGATCGAGTTGGCCTAAAACACCCTAACCATACTCCCTTGTCTCATTTTTTTTGTTTATATATATATATATATTGGAATATCCTAAAATTATGTCTTTTTTTTTCCTTTTTAATATATAAATATTATATTGGCAAGTCATTTCCTGGCCTGGCCACCTGACTAGAAAAGTAGTCAAGAGATTTCTTCATATATATTTCTACATATAATACTTGGAAACTGCAATAAAAGCTGTTAGATATAGAAGGAAATCAAAATAAGCAACGAAATGGAATAAAAACAAGAATGCTCCATATTTAAGACCTCTTATTGCTTTGCCTTTGGGTGCCTAACTCCCCATATCGAAACCATCGATGGGCTCTGGTTGTCCAATGCCAATAGTAAAGACTCTTGCAATTCTTGGTTTTTGTGTTTCTATAATTTGCAGTGAATTTGGGAAGGTGATCCATCACCATAAGTTTGTGGTATGTGCAGCTTTCCGATCTCCGTAGGCAAGCCTACATTCCACCACATATTCTGACATTTGTGATAATTGCAGGTGGAATCATCTCCTTACAGTCGACTAAGTAGCACCAAGGAAATCCTGCAAGTGAATGGTGGGTTCCCAGGCCCAACTTTGAAAGCTCGTAGAGGGGATAAAATGATCATAGAGGTCTACAAAAAAGCAACATACAATTTAACCATTCACTGGTATGTGGATTCTGAGACTAAAATGCCTGCGTAGTACTTGGAATTATTTGCTAAAACATCAACTGTGGAGAATTTTTTTTAACGGCAATACGAAGTTTTGCAGGCATGGATTGAAACAAGAGAGGAATCCACAGTCGTATGGACCTGAATACATTACTCAGTGCCCTATTCAAGCAGGTAAGAAATTTACGTACACAGTAGAGAATTCCGTAGAAGGAGGAACAGAGTGGTGGCATGTACATAATGGATAGGGCGAGGGCAACAGTCCATGGAGCGGCGAGGGCAACAGTCCATGGAGCAATCGTACTTTATCCAGTGCTTGGATCTGAGTATCCCTTTCCAAAGCCCCACGCAGAGTTTCCAATCATACTGGGTATGTTTGTTCTCTGGTTAGAAAAAATAAATAAGAGAATCATAGAAAAGAATTTTAGGTTTTGAGTTGTAAAGAATTTTTTTTTAAAAGTAATTATATCTTTAAGATATAATAAAATATCAAACTTTTCAATCAGAAATAATAAAAATAATTATACTAAAAGGTTTACTTATAATGAAGAATTTATATTTGATGCATTATCAATGTATAGATTCTATATATTATCAATGAATCAAATAATGCTACCTCATTAATGAATGAATATCAACCTTTAAAATAAATGTACAAAAATTTAATTTTGTTAAAAAAACTCATAGCAGGATAATATGGGGATAACCTTGTAGTAGATAAGGTTGATATCCCCTAAACTGTCTACCAAAGCTCACGACTTGAGCTTCATTCTTTTCTTCTCTGACACTTTCTTGGTTTTTTTTCCTTTCAACTTACCATTTTTAATGGCATTTTCAATGACTTCACCTGACACATGTCGACGGAATTCTTTGTTGCATTCTCTATCATCTTTTTATAATAAAAAATTTTCAAAGTGCTAACAAACAATACCGTGATTTCTTTCTCAGTCAAAGAAAATTGTACTTGAGAAACAATATCCCTCCACCTCTGGGCATACTCTTTAAAAGATTCAGTCACTTTTTTTTTTCATATTCTGTAAAGAAAGATAATCTGAGGCTAAGTCTATAATATGTCGATACTAATTAATGAAATCATAGGTCCTCATTGAACTGACCCAATGAGCTTAGACTCGAACCCTGTTGAATCAAGCCCAATGAGTTTAGGCTTTGACTAATTAGGGTGTCTATGGACATTATTCATTAGCATTGGAAAGAGGAATTAAAAACCAAAATCAACTATTCATGATATAAACCATCTGTAATATTATTTTTGTAACATACAAATATACATTTATAACGAAGAATTTGCTATTATGAAAAAGAAAAGAATTTGATATATAAACAATGCATACTTAAAAATGACAACTAAGAAGAAAAGAAAAAAAAATGAAAGATTAGACACAATTTTGTGTAAGTTTTTTAATAGAGAAATTTATGAATTAAAATGTAATCTTATTGAATTAAAGGACGTTATATAAAAGTATTCCACATTGAAATAGTATTTCATCTATAATAATGCTCTTTGACTTAATTAAAGAAATTACAAAAAAAAAACATATAATATAAAAATATACAATTAAATATGCATATGTATATATTTTCAATTAAAAAAAAAAAAACTACCCACTTTAGAAAAATGCACACTTTTTTAAAGTATTATTCTCATCCAAAATATGACTTTTCTTATATATGTGAGATAATAGTTTTTTTTATAAACATTTATTCATATAAAATATTAAGGAAAAGAGATAATAAAGTTTAAAAAATAAAATCATTTACAATACCACTAATTTAGAGATATTAATAACAAAACAAACTTACTAAGTACTAAAATAAGTTAATGAAAAAGTAAGATATGCCAATGAACCTGCAAAAAAAATTTATAGTATCCAAAGTAATGTAAATAATCTAATAACTTGATAAATCAAAATAAATGAAAAAACTAATAATAAAAAGAATTAATAAAGGATAAATATATAAATCAAGGAAGTAGATACTATAAAATATAATACAAACCAATAAATTAAGATAACACAAATATTAAATTGTGTTAAAAAAGAATATGAAAAAATATATTTTAACACCTATTGATTATTGCATAAAAAAAAATTAAATGTTAGTCGGTAAAGTTTAAAACCCACGTCTACATTCACCTTCACAGGATGATATTTATAAACTATTTATGATAAAAGAAAAATCTCTACAATTTTTGGTGAAATATCAAATTTTAAAATTTTAATTAATTTAATTGTTTCCATATCAAAAAAGCTAGTAAATGCTAGCCTTTATCGTCGGATTACTTTTACAAAAATTTTATATATTACCATATATATATATATATATATATGGTGTATTTTAAATTATTTTAATTTGTAACCAATTAAAAATTTATAGTATAAAAGAAAAATTTTTTTGTCTAATTAATTTAATTTGATTTATAGTGATTTAACGTATTAATAGTAATTTATTTATTGAAAGCAAGAATATTAATTATTTAAAAATGAATAATTGTAATTAATTTTTTTAATTATTTGTTAAATTAAGAATGTATATTTATTAAATGCAAGATATGTGGCAATTGTCTAAAATTATCCCCATGTCATTCCACATTAGATTTTTTTTGCTTTTTAATAAAAATTTTGATTTTTATATATTTATATAAGATACAAGATAAAATTTTAGCCTCCCAAACAACTGCCATGTGGTCATTTGACCTCGAAATTCAATGTTTAAAGGTTAAATGGCTTTTCTTCGTGAAAAAGCTCAATGACCCATTTCACTAAAAGGGCTTTAAAGAAAAGTTGGTTTGATCTATAACAGAAATTGGGCTCTTCTGAATCCGCTTAAAAGAAATTCAGACTAGCCCATTTGCTTCACAGTCATAGCTCCAATCCTCAACCCTTTGGAAAACCAATTATTGAGTCCATAAAAAGAATAATTAGCTGGAGCCTGGAAAATATAGAACTGAAGGCCCCGTACTTGTGACCAGAAGCCTATTGAGCGGTGGTAAGCCTTGGGTCCCTTGGAACTTCTCCGAACTCTGTGAAAGCCCTCGATCGGAGGAATGACAATGAGTGGAATCGGGTTTTTTTTTTTTATTTCAATTTTGATTTTGACTTGATTTATATTAAATTATTTTTTTATATCTTATTTTTATATTTATAAATTATATTTTAATTATTCATAAATATAATATTTTTATTAAATTAATATCTTAAATTAAATATTAAATAATAATTTTATTATACATATATATAATTAAATAAATAATAAAAATTATATATTTCATATCTACTAGGTCCTGTCCAGCTCTAACTTTATCTTGATTTTAAATAAATAATAAAAGTTTTATATTTTAAATATACTTGGATCAGGTGGGTGCTGGCTAAAATTTAGCTTCAACTGCATCTTGATATTAGGAAAAAGTATCCAATCCGCCTTCAATCGATTTTTTAATAAAATTTAATTCTATTAATTCGGAACGGATTAAAACTTATCGAATAATAATTATTTTGCCATCCTCCATAAAGGTGAGCTCAATTCAACTTGAAATACTTGTATATATAAAATATTTAACTAATTTATATAATTATATCTAAAAAATAATATTTAATAAATTTATAATTTAAATTTTAGTATATATAATATCTTTCCTTATTCAAGTTATAATCTATTTTTAAAAAATAATTAAATTATTAGTTGTAAATGAATTTACATATAGATGAAGAAAATTAACTTATATTAATGTAAAATTTTTTAGTTTTATATTTTTTATTAATCATTAATTTTAATATATCTAAAAAATGAGAGAGATAAATTAAAAAAATAATTTAATCTTAATTTTTGAATTTATTAAAATTACCAATTAAAAAAATATAAATTTAAAATATTTTATAATAAATTAAATTTTTTCGTGTGTATATATATATATATATATGTATATATGTGTGTGTATCTTGAGTAAAAAAGAAAACGAAGTTTACTACACATTGTACATTGTGGCATTGTGAATCTTCCAATAAAAAAAAGATGAACTTTTGGTGGGGGGGGGGGGGGGGTAGGGTATATCATTTCAGTTCTACAATCACAACCTTTTTCCCATTATGATTCATCTTTTAAAAAAAAGTTCCTTAAATGGCGCTTGAATTTGCCTAGCTACCGTCACGGGATTTTATCTGTACCAGCATATGTTTCTTCAGGTCTTGGTTATGATGTTCACATCAAACAAAGCAGATAAACACCCACTCTGCATCAGTCATAGACGCAGTAGCAGCAACAAGGAAATGATGGGATAAGACCCACGATAGCAACTAAATGGGAGCCGTATATTGATTGGTGATCACAAGGCCACATGAAAAACAGGTGGCCAGGACACACTTATTTCCGTGTCCAAACCATCCATTGCCAGCTCTGAGACTGCATGGAAACTTTGGGGCATACTGACAAAATGGGCCAATGGCCTTTCCTTGTGAATTGTTCTGACTATCTGAGTCATGAATTCAGGCACTCGTGATCTCTCTTTTTAATTTGTATACATTTTTCAAGTACTTTCATGTTATTATTCTTCAGTTGATCCACATAAAGCTTAGGATAGAGCACCTAAGTGGAGAAAAGACGATCAAAATAGAGGTTGACTGACCAACCACCCATTGGTTAGATGATTACTTTGTGAATGGGAAATAATGTTGGCCAGTGAGGTTTTCCTTCCTTTTGGGCCAAGAACAATTAATGGAACATCCAACTGCCGTTCCATGCTTAACAAGCTTCCAAATATCTGCTTCATGATTATGGCCTGGAATCTCAAAATCTTGGCTGTATAAACACCAAAATTTTGCCTATTCAATAAATTTATTCCATGGTCACATTTTCAATTTCCTGATCTTTTATTATTAATCACTAGTTTTTTCAAACATAAGCATGGTAGTCGTTTTTGTTTTTTCTCTCTTGTTTAATTTCATCAAATTGTTTTGCAGACAAATTGCATGATCAGTATCTGCGTTATAGTTAGTAGTAGTAATGCATAACAACATGGAAAACCTTGGCATGTGTTTCAACTTTCAAATTGTGAGAAATGCAGGTTGGGTAAATACTGAGATGCTGAAGTACCAAGCTACTTGTCCAAGTTTCTTTTTTAAAAATGGCTTTTGGTGTTTGGTGATAAGTACATAACACTTTACCTGCTGATTATGAGCTGTGGCTGAATGGTGGGGTGGGGGAGCTTGTTAGTTTGGTGGCATTAGAATCACTCCAAAACTGAATTTCTTGAGTTCGAACCCAAAAAAAAAAAGGAAAAAAGCAGCTCTTCTATAGTACTAGTGGAATATTATCTATACTATCGAATTGCAAAGGAAAATCATGAAATGGCTGATATTTACTTATTCTTGCGGCATATCAAGATATTTCGTTTCCCCTTCTTCATTTCAGTCCTTTCTAAGTGGGAAGGAAAGAGATTCACACATCCATTGATATCTCTGGTTAAAATTACAGTTATTGCTTACCTCTACTATAAATACTTCAAATGGATTACTAATGGTAAACCATAATACTCTTCCCTTCTCAGGCCTTTATTTCAAACCAAACAAAATGCAAACTCAATTTTACATGTTTGCACTACCGTTTCTCATTCATTTATCTTTCTCCATGTTATAATTTCTTGCAAAATTTCCATAAACCACTAGATTTTCAGAACCAGCAAAAAATGACTCAGTGATTTCAATTAACTAATTAAGTAAATCCATCCAACTGGTTAATTAATGAAATTTTTTGTTCATATTCAATGTCTCATTCACTTCCAGATTATTTCACTTGCTTTTCATATATTAAAGTAAAGTAACTTTATACCTGCTGATTAATTCTTTCTAGCTAAATTCCCGTTCCAACTTTTTCTTGTTCCATTATTTAAAAGATATGTTTTGTGTTGACGACGACCAATTGTTCATGTCCCCTCAAGTCCTCCATGGGTGTAATTTCGGGCCAAAATCATGTGATAATTGAACTAACCACTCCTCCAAATCATAGAAACAGTGGAAGGACTCAATGGAAGGAGGTTAAAGTCTAAATTCAACCAACCACTCCTCCTAATCCAAGCTTGCTGTCTAATCTGACCTCCATGGCTCCATTGATCATTCTGCTGAATGTTGAGATTTACCAAAATATCGAGAAATCGAGATCGACACCTCCTTGTGGGCAAAAGAAACAAAGAAGGAAGAGGAAAACGAATAATCAGTTAAATAATTATAGGAATCAAATTAAACATCCTCCATCCAAATTAACCATTGCATATGGCAAAAACTTTGTTTTTCTTTAAAAACAAACAAGTTTGATCTTATCAAACAGGATATGGTCACTTTCCTATATGGTTGATTTTTATAAATAGCTTGTCCTCTAGCAAAGATAAGATCATAATACCTTTCACTTTTTAATAATTAATTTGATTAAGACCCACTATCAATATGGAATATATTGTCATACTACAATATAATTCAGATTGAATACTAATTAGTTAACCGAAATAGACTTTTGCATGCTTCTTTTTTTTTTTACAAAAAAGATCGTATCTTGAGGATAAGGGAAGATGTTGTAATGTTGAATTTTGAACTCCAATTCCCTATTACTCAAGTAAGTTTTGGATTCTTTACAGACTTTTAACACTGATATATACTACTAAAAATAAAACACAAGCCATTATTGAAATTTATGTACTAAAGATAGATCTTTTCCCATTGGAATTAGGTTATTTTCTAGTTAGATAGCAGACTGAAACAGAGAGCTAAACTAGAAATGTTAGTATTATTTTTATGGTTTACCCTTTTAGTAAGTAATTAGCTCAACTGATGAGACTGCTGCCCATATCATTTTGCATAAGTGGCAACATTAAAAAAAAAAAAAAAAAAAGGCCAGGAGAAGAGAAAGTTTGTGAACGGTGCCTTAAATGCAAAAACATAAAAAGTCTAACAAGTTGGAAATATGATTGAAGTGTGAGTAAGACGGGTGAGGTTGGAGGATTGGAATTGGACTTGTTCGCTTTTATTTCTCTCCTTATCAGCCATTACTGATTGAAACGAACAATTGCAGGTAAGACAGGCTTGCATGACAAGTACGTATGTGGGAGCATATGACCAGCAATCAGATTCCAAGGTGAAGCAGCTAAAGCACATTGATGTGAAAATGCAAATTCACTTTCATTGATCTAAGGACTAAAACGAAGAAAAGAACTCATCTTAAATACCATTATTCAAATAATAAATCATATGATAGCAACATAAATTTTCTTTTTAATATAGAAATGACAGCAATTACATTACTGGCCGTAAGAAATTAAGAATGATATATTATTAATTATTTATATCATTTTTTTTATCATTACTTGAATCCTCCAAATCTAATGCAACAAAATGGAAATATGGTGTAGAAGTATTTATAATATAGTGCTATATAAATTACATCTTTAATCGATCATAATGTAAGATTTTGGAGGAGATTTTGAATTCCCCCTTCATGTTCTCTGTGTTTTTGCTAGTCGATCAGTAAATGTCCAACATACTGAAATCCAGGGGGAATGAACAAAGATCAAATGTGTGCATGCTGGCCATGTTGGACAATGATATTCACAAGTTCTACTGCACCACAACTATTTTTTTAACGTCAAATAATCCAAGGACAATACAATCCCCCCAACTGTTAATTTGATTCATTGTTGCTCCATCCATGCCTGGTGTTTGCCTGCATTTGCCTTTTTTTTTTTTTTTTGAATTTTGTCTTATTCGGTAAGAGAACAAAGCATTGATATCGTTACTGTAACAATACTGACAGTATTGATAGTTTTAAATTGTTTGGGCGATACAAGATTTTTTTTATTTTTTTGAAATTTTATTTATTTGATTCCTTTAATCAATTCTTAATTTTTTTCTTTCATAATCATTTTTATGTTTTCATACTTTAATTAAAAATAAAATATGTTTATTAAATTAAGCATATATAATTTTAAAAATATTTATAATTCAAAATAATATTTGAAAACGTATAAATATTAATACATACATACACATATATATATCAAAACATAAATGATATATATGTCAATCGATACCATACTACTGTGGAACAAAGATCATTCGATAGGAAATTTTTTGTGATAATTATCATTCTTTAATTTGAAGAATGAGAATCCATTGGATTTATGACGTATAAATATAAGTATGATTAGATTTAATGATTTGTATATTTATATATTGTAAAATATTAAAATTTATATATTTATATTATATTTTATATGAAAATTATATATTATAATTTATATCGACACAAAAAATTAAAATATTTTTTTATTTTATTAAATTTATACATAATTATTATTAAATTTTAAATTGTATCACTTTATTTTTTTTATATTATTATTAAGGGCATATAATAATCAAAAAGATATAGTGATCTTTTTCCTTTCAAAGCCTTCAGTAGATAATCAAGGGTATTTTGATCATTTATACCAATCTGACATATCAAGTCAGCCTAACATCTTCAGTGCTACCTTAATTCGACCTTATCCTAATTGTCCCATTTTTGTTTTCCTCAACTTATAAATATAAAGGCTCAGACATCATGAAGTTAGGTTCATCCCATTCATTTTTCTCTCTCTCCTTCTTACTTTCTCACTTTTTTTTCGACTTGATCTTCATTGACTTATGCATCAAAGTGCAAATATAGGAAACACCCCATGTCTTTACCTCTAACTATCATTTCCTTCTGCATTTATAGGAATACCCTTAAGTTGGAGCTCAGCACCAACATTTGGCACGCCAAGTAGGGGCACATTTTATATTAACCGAGCACAAAACAATGCCACTAAGAAAAAGAACCTAAGAGGAAGGAGAGGCAACCACCTCAGCTGGAACAAAACTCACCTAAGCTAGCATTTTGTCCGCTCATCTCAACCATAGACAGAACCGACCATGGAACAATTTTAAGTCCTGACAGAACAAATACAAGTTCTCAAGCAAATGTTGCAAACTATAACCCCACCATAAGTTTTCAAAGTGCTGGACTTAGTCACACCTGGCAAGAAGCCATTGTCGGGCAACCGAGCTATGAAAAGGTAGAAGCCTCCTCGACCTTTAGAGAAAAAAAACACTCCAACCCAATTCATCACTGCCCCAGCTACAATTCTACACATGCCACAACCTAAAAATCCAAACAAACAGACCATGAACTTCAATCGAACAAAGATTTGGAAATTCGGATGTAAGGCATAGAGAAAGAGCTGAAAATGAAAGTAGTGGCCTTTGAGGATGTGCTCAAGTTCCCGAAGATCTCACTTTTTACTAAAGAGATTGACAGAGCCATGCCTTCCAAAGGATTTAAAATGTCAACCTTGGATACATATGATGGTACTTCTAATCCCTTTTTATCATTTGAAATTTTATAAAACTAACATGATGATACAGAAGGTAGACAAGGCTCTAATGTGTAATGGTCTAGCTATTACATTGAAAGGCACGGCTCGATCTTGGTATAGCAGTCTGGAGCCAAGGTCGATCACTACATTCAAGGAGCTCAGTCACTTATTCTTGTCCAGATTTAAGAGTAGCCAAAAAAAAATGACCCTAAGCTTGATGTCAATTCACCAAAGGTGGAATGAAACTCTAAAAAGCTATGTCTTGTGTTTTAATGCGAAAGCTTTATAGGTAAAAGACTTGAAATAGACAGGTACTATTATCGTACTAACTTGCGGACTCTACGATAAAGAGTACCACTTAAAGTTGACATTGTCAATAGAATCACCTAAAACTATGACTGACGTCCTGCTAATAGCAAATAAATACATCAATGCTAAAGCTACAATGAAATTAAATCGAGATGAAAGGGACTCATCCTCCTCTTCAGCAGTCGAGATGAAAGAGGCCCATCCCCCTCTTCGATCATAAAAAAAGTAAGGAATTCTATGATCTTCCCTCAAAAAGAAGACAACATAAAGCTAAAAGCCCCAGTGGAAAAGAAGCTATGCTACATTAAATACTTCATGTAAGAGGATTTTGATGCAAATAAAAAAAAATCCCAACCCCAGATGGCCTAAGCCATTGAAGCAGAACACAATGTGGGATCCGATAATAAAAAATACATTTCACTAGGACATTGATCATAATACCAAATATTGTGTCAACCTGAAAAATGAGATTGAAGCTCTGATAAGGCAAAGTTAGTTGAAAAGATTTATGGGACAAAAAAAATAAGACCAATTTAGAAGAGACTATAGATATAACCATAAAGCGCCCACCCAAGGTAGAGAGAGAAAAATATATCAAGGAAGAAGAGATGCTCGAGGAGAAAAGCTGAATAAAAAATAGGGCCAAATTGATAATAGTAGGCCAATCACCGAGGTGATTAATGTGATCACAAGAGGTAGCTCCACCTCTACGAAAAAGAAGTTTAACTGGGTATGATAATGACAATAGGCACCTCAATCAAAAAAAAAAAAGACTAGCAAAATGAGTCGATCTCATTTAACTTGAAAGATCTAGAAGTGATCCAACAATCACATGATGATGTCATAGTGATCACGACCTTGATGTATAACTATGTGGTCAAAAGAATCTGATTTGACAATCAAAGTTTGACCGACATTGTGTATTATGGCTATTTCAAAAAAATAAAGATTAATGAAGATTAGTTAAAGCTGATCACTACCATATTAGTGGAGTTTAGAAATGAGCAGGTGCCCGTGAGAGAAACTATCAAGCTTTCAATCTTCTTAAGGATAGAACCGAAGATGATTACCTTAGTTATGAAGTTTATGGTGGTAGATATCCCATCTGCTTATAACATGATATTAGGTTAACCTAGCTAGTCTGTTATGCTACTTATAGACTTAACTCCCTATTTGAAAGCGAAATTTTCAACACCTACAAAGGTTGAAGAAGTTCGATGAGACCAATCCACAACACGATAATGTTGTGTTACAATAATTAAGGGTAAGATTGAGAAGTAGATAGGCAGTTTGGCCAATACTAAGGTGGAAAGCAAAGAGGAACTAACACAAAAAAATTGACAAAAAGTAGGAAACCACCGACAATAACATAAAATGTAAAACTGATCTAAAAAAAGTATGCTTTTAAGCCACTCTAAGCTGTTAAGCTCTAAAACAAGTTTAATTTTATTCTATTTTTTGAATTTCTTAAGGCAACAGTAGAAACGATCGAGCTCCTAAGTTGGTGTGAAATTTTTTATGTTACTTGGACCGAGCTAACACACCAACCAAAAACACAGCATTAAATGAAAAATATACTTCACTTTTACTAATACGTTTAACAATTATTCAATATGTTAATCATCACGTCAGGATATATTTTAGTAAGAAATGATCCCAACCTAATATAACAAAAAGAGATAATTAATTAAAGATCGGACTTGGACACAAATCGACTTGAGTCGATGAGGACCTCATGACAATTCTATTTTGGAACAACATTTTCATAAAAATACATGCAGATCGAAGCCAAGCTCTAATATAAAGATCAACTGATTTAACTCATAAAAGATAATATCGACCTATTTACTTGGACACCATCCGATATACCCAAAATTGATACCAAAATGATGGTCCACAGATTACATACTAATTCTGAGGTCAAACCAGTTCTGCAAAAGAAAAAAAATTTTACCCCCGAAAGATAATGGGCTATTGAAAAAGAAGTTGATAAATTATTACGAGCTGACTTTATCAGGGAGGTCTACTACCCTGAATGGATAGCCAAAATGATCATGGTCAAAAAGCACAGTGAAAAATAGAGAATGTGCATGAACTTTACCGACATGAATAAAGCTTGTCCGAAAGATAGCTTTTCCCTCCCTAGTATAAATCAACTAGTAGATGATAGTGTCAAGCATAGCCTCATCAGCTTCATGGATACCTATTCTGGCTACAATTAAATCAAAATATTGAAAGAGAACTAACATGAAATAGCCTTTATTACTAAAAAAGGCATTTACTACTATAAGGTCATGCTCTTCAGACTAAAAAATATAAAGGTGACTTATTAAAGATTGGTGAACAAGGTGTTTAAATTGATAACAATGTAGAGGTATATGTAGACAACATGATAATCAAGAGCAAGAGTTTGACTGAGCATCTAGAAGACCTTAGAAAAACCTTTAACACTTTGAAAAAGTAGAATATGAGACTTAACCCAAGCAAATGTGCTTTTGGGGTTACATTAGGCAAGTTTCTCAATTACATGATCAAACAAAGAAGGATAAAGGTGAATCTTGAAAAAGTTTAGATAATTTTAGAAATGAAGTCATCGACCTTGGTAAAAGAAGTACATAAGTTAACAAGTAGAATAGCCATGCTTAGTTGATTCATGTCCAGGTCGACAAATGATGTTTAACATTCTTTAAAATTCTCAAGAATATCTTTAACTTCAAGTGGACTCTTAAAGCCAAAAAGCTTTTGATGAACTCAAAGAATTATTATCCTCCACGTCTATCTTGTCTAAATTAAAAATTACAAAACACTATACTTATACTTAGCCAGCACAGGTCAAGCTGTCAACTCGATCCTAGTTTAAAAAAAAGAAAGAAAATAATGATTAGTCTATATTGGAAGTAAAGTATTGATAAATCCTGAAGTTAACTACAATAGTATAGAAAATTTGGCCTATGCCATTGTCACCTCGACTAAAAAATTCAAGTCGTATTTTCAAGTCCACATGATCCACGTCTTGATCGATTAGCTATTAAGATAAATCTTATAGAAGCCTGAAATATCGAGAAAGCTAATCAAATGGGTGGTAGAGCTCAGTGAATTTAATGTGCACTTTTTACCTAGATTGACATTAAAATCATAAGTGCTAGCAGACTTCATAGTGGAACGTACCTCGATAGAACTAGAGAGATAGTCTGAGAAAAATTAAAAAACCCTGGATAAGGATGATTGGAAGCTCTATGTAGACAATCTGTTACAAGCTAGAGCAAAAGAGTCGACTTTATTTTGATCAATCAGAAAAGGCTACAATACTCATTTATCTTGAGATTCAAGTTAGGGAATCTAATAATGAAGCAAAATATGAGATGTTGATAGCCAGCCTAAGGTTGGCAACCAAGTTAAATATTCAACTTATAAACTACTTATAGCAACTCCTAACTAGTGGTTGGTTTGATAAATAGCAAGTTTGAAGCTCAAAAAGATAGAATTCGAAAGTATCTCAACAAAGTATTAACCTTGGTAGCTGGTTTCAAAAAAATCGAGGTGAAAAAATACCACAGTCAAAAAACTCAATAGCAAACTCTCTATCTAAGTTGGCTTTAAGGGCAGCAATAAAAAGTCTAAACCAAGTTCTAGTAGAAGAACTAGCACATAAAAATATCGAAGATAAGCTCATGGGATAGGTAACAAAGAAAAAAACCTGGATGATGTCAATTAAAGCACACCTGACCACAGGAGTGTTACCCGATGAAAGAGTTTGGGCTAAGACACTAATGATAAAAACCCTTTTGTACACAATGATCAAAGAAAAATTATATAAAAGATCATTTAGCCTACCATACTTAAGATGTGTTGATAAAAAAAATACATAGTACATCCTACGAGAAATTTATGAAGGAATATGTGGAAGTCACCTCGGACCTCAATCTTTGGCTTATAAAGTACTAAGACAGGGCTATTACTAACTCACCCTAAAAAAGGATACAATTAAAGTGGTGAAAAAATGTGACAAATGTCAAAAATTTACCCTTGTGTAACCTCTTTCCTCAATCAAGCTCACTCATATCATCAACTCATGGCCATTCACGTAGTGAGGAATGGATGTCATTGGACCATTCACCCAGGTCACAGGTCAAAAGAGATTCATCTTAATGGTAGATTACTTCATAAAGTGATTGAAAGCCAAAGCCCTAGCCACTACCACGAAAACACAAGTTGAGAAATTTGTATAGAAAAACATAGTCTATAGATTTAGATTATCTTGGTCTATAATAATGGACAATGGCAAACAATTTTAAAATCTAAGATTCAAAAAATGGTGCTTAAATTTTCACATCAACTTTAGGTTCACGTCAGTTGCCAACCCTCAGTCTAACGGTTAGGCTAAAGCTTCAAATAAAACAATATTAGAAGGACTGAAAAAGAGGGTTAATGCAGTAAAAATAAATAAATCCACAAGCTACTGGGAGTTCTGTGAGCCCTAAGGACAACCATGAAGGTGTCCATTGGTGAAACTCCCTTTCACTTGGCATTTGGAATAGAGATCGTAATGCTAGTTAAGATTGAGCTGCTGAGCTTAAGAGTTGAATTGGTGTTAGAAGCAAAAAATGAAGAGGCGTATAGGGCCGACCTCGACCTCACCAAAGAACAAAAAGATATAGCCCTAACACAAATTACAGCCTACCAGTAAAAGGTAGCCAACTATTATAATATGAGATTTTAGTGTAAGCACATTAGGAAGAACGACTTGGTACTTAGAAAAGTTAAAACTTCAAAGGTAGATAATCTAGGTGGCAAGTTAACCTTGATGTGGAAAAGACCATATATTGTTAAAGAGGTTGTTCACAATATGGCCTACAAATTACAGAATCTAATTGGTGACATCATCCTAAGCACGTAGAACGTATACAACCTGAAGGTTTATTATCAATAGCTCGATATAAACTGAGCTCACATTATTTTATGAGTGGCACTACCATCCCAAATATATGAAATGCAAATTAAATCTATTTACTAGTAGATTGGTACAAATTGAGCTTACACTTAAATTATTTTATACGCAAACACATGAATTAAACTATCTTTGATAAGATTGTGTTTGAGAAAATCTAACCTATATGTTTATCTGATCTAAACAATTACGTAAGTCTTCAGTCCAATTATCCACCTTTAGATCAAATAACCATTCTTAAACTAATGTAAGTAAGAAAAAATGACAGTAAAATCGAGTTGAAACTTAAAAAAAAAAATTTATACTTCATTATAGCAAAATACATTTGTTAAAGTATGAGAGGTCATTACAAAAAGCCAACTTCAAAGTCAAAAATTTACAAAGTGAAAAATTAAAAATTAAAAAACTCATTCATCAACAGTAGCAGTTGTGGGAGGAGTACTCTTATCAACAGAAGCAAGAAGGATGACTTTAGCCTTGATGACCTTCACATTTTTCTCTTTTATCCCCATGATGACCTTTAACTCATCATTTAGGGCTTTATCTTCCTCTTCCTCATCTTTTTCAGGCGTATTTCGATAAGGCATCGATCTGATATTATTGATGTTAATATCAGAAATGACGAGGTTAAAAGAAGAGAATTTGAACTATACATTATCCTTGACCAGCTGAAGGCACTAAGTACATTTTTTCTTGAGAATTTCACCTTTACCCAAAGACACTCATTAAAGGCCTTATACTCATCTATAACTTTCATCTGTAGCTTCTCCTCTTTTTTGCCTTAAGCCTCAAGCTCAGACCTTAGCTTTGTCATTTCAGCCTGAGCATTATTAAGTTTTAGCTTGGCCTATTCCTTCATTGATTCGGTTGAGGCTTTGTCCATCGAGATGACCTTCAACTTCACTATCAGCTCGTCTACATTTCTCATCAACTCAACCTCATTCCTATGGGACACGTTGAGGCTTGATCTAATGTTGCCCAATGCCTCTGAGCTCTTTTTATGCTCTTTAACAATGATAGTCATATTTTTTTCAACTCTCAAAAATGGTCCACAGTAAGATAAACATGATAGAAGGCTTGACTACTGTTCTTCACAGGTTGAGGTGGGAACTTCTTTTAGACTACACGAAAAGACCTTAAACTTAGAAAAATAAAAATAAAAATAGTAATAAGAAATTGAACTAAGGTCAAAAGATACTCACTAAGAGAAGAAACTGTGACTAAGGGTGTAAATGATACATTAGTACTCACAAGTTATTTGGATTCGATAAGAATAAAAATTAAATTCGGCTTGATTATTATCGAGTTGAACCCGAACTCGAGTAAACTCATCGATCGAGTCGAGTTCGAGCATTTTTATGCCCGGCTCGAATAGCTCACAAGCTTAATCAAGCTTAATCGAGCTTTTATATTTAAATATATTTTTATTATTTTAATTAATAAAATATCTCAAACTCGAGCTCAAGTTCAAGCATAAATAATCAAGATTTTATCAAATATAAAAATCAAACTTATTTTGTACATATTAATCGAACCTAATCAAGTGAGCTCAAGTAGCTTGATTTCTATCTTAAGTCAAGCTCAAGCTAAAAAAATAAAACTCGATTGAGTTTGAGTTGAGTTTCAAGCCTCAAATTTGGAATTGAGCATATCGACTTCAACTCGATCGATTATACCCCTAACAGTGACCTTGCAGAACCTCTTGATAATGTCAATGTTGGAGATGAGGTCATCCGTTGGAGCAAACTCCAACCCCATGGATATTATTTTCGAGCTAGCTTTAAGGTTCTTAAGAGCAAAAGATAAAATTTCTATCCATGACCTTTTTGCTGGAAAGAGTGGTGTCAGTTTCAAGACGAAAGATAGGTCCTGACCTACCTTAGCTTTTGACGTTTGACTTGGAAGAGTACGATGTATAGCTGTACTAATCACTTTGTCTCCCCCATGTGATGAGGCTCTGAGCTAGATCTTTTTTTCCTTCTTTTGGGCCTTGGAGTGTGCTGGTATAGCGAGACATCGAAGTCTTCATCAACTTCAGCCATATCTGTAGAATCGAGCTAAAAATTAGATGAAAACTTAACTTAAAACAAAACCCTATGAGATTACCTCAAACTTATCCTAATACATTATCCTATTTATTACTTTCAGGGAGATCAGCTTGTGAGCATCGATGATGAGCTCCTTCTATGTGTAAAATTTAAAATTTTATTTCGATCCGATAGATAAGGGATGGAGATGGACATCGATGCATCTAAAAAGAAGCTGAGCGTACTTTTTATTTCTCAAACCTCAACCTCTAGCTCAACATTTTTATTAGCCTTTTGTTTTTTAAGGCATAGAAAGAGTAGTTTCTAATTTTTTATTAAGCTCAGACAATTGGTGAGAAGGTTTTTATTTGGCTGAGCTATGATATAAAACTACTTACTACCACTAAGATATTTTTTAAGAGAGAAAAACTCCTTGAATAAAGAGAAAAAAAGAAAAATATTCAATAATTGATAAAGAATAATAAAAGCAACTATGTACTGAATAAAATTTGGGGTGAGTTGAGTAATGATCAAATTGTAAAAATTAAAAATTAAAATAAATAAAAGATAAAATGAAACCTTTAGACCGGCCAATGTAGCTTTATTCTATCAGTGATTCGATCTGAAGAGTTCGAAGTCATTATACTATACCCTTCTCTTGGAAAAAAGAAAGTGGTACCCAGAGCTCGAACATGATGAGTCGAGCACATGTTAAGATAACCTTTTAGATTTGCTCTACCTTTAGCTCACTCATCACATCCTTGAGGATCACACTGAGGTCACATGAAGTATATATAGGGACCTCAACGAGAATGTCTTGCTCTATAAAACTCTTTCCCTCGCCATCATTTTTTTCGGTTGAGGTGCTCTTTTTTTTTCTTCTTCAAAACCCCCTCATCAGAAGAATCTGACTCTTGGGTGAGAGACGTATCTTGAAAAAGAGCAATGGATGAAAGTAGCTTGATCTCGAAGAAAGAATGATGAGGTAAAAACCTCTTAAGAGAGATGAGATGTTAAGAAAAATTAATTAAAAAGGAAGAGTAAAGGTGGTAGGAGGTGGAAAAGATTGAATCCAAGAAGGGGGAATGACCAAAGAGGAAGGAAGGTCAACCATAGAAGATGGATCGACCTGAGAGAAAAAGAAAGCAAGTGGATTTTAAAGTTCGAAGTCGATCTGAGTACACAACTCTTTTGTGCTCAAAACTCGCTCACCTCTTGTTCGAACATTCTCTTCATTACGTCGTTGCCCTTTCTTGGACATTAGGTTGAACCAATAACCTCTTAGGAGAGATGAGATGTTAAAAAAAATTAATTAAAGAGGAAGAGTAAAGTTGGTAGGAGGTGGAAAAGATTTAATCCCAGAAGGGGGAGCGACCAAAGAGGAAAGAAGGTCAACCATAGAAGATGGATCGACCTGAGAGAAAAAGAAAACAAGTGAATTTTGAAGTTCGAAGTCGATCTGAGTACACAGCTCTTCCGTGCTCAAAACTCGCTCACCTCTTGTTCGAGCATTCTCTTCATTGCGTCGTTGCCTTTTCTTGGACATTAGGTTGAACCAATAAGTCATCTTGACATAATTGTAACCCTTAATAATATAGGAGATCAAGTCGTCGTCTTACTGCTCTTGCTAACTTCCCCTTGGCTTTACCCTATAACTCTCAACCCCTCCAAAATTCATACTAAAAGACATGGTTAGAAATACGTATAGAAGTGAGTGTAGAAAAAACTTTAAATACTAGAAAGCTGTTAAGATCAAAAATTTTAGGTCAGATTGAGAGCAAAAAAACCAAAAGTGAAAAGTTGAAGCCTTACAAACCTTTTATTTGGTCACGCTGTAAGCCAGATAGATACACGATAATTACAAATCATCTCATTCATTTTTTTTTCTCATTTCAACTTTCTCACTTTCTTTCCAACTTGATTTTCATTGACTTATATGTTAAAATGAAAACACAATAAACACTTTTTTTTTTACTTTTAACCATCATTTTCTTTGTATTTATAAAAATATTTTTGTGTTGAAACTCACATCAATAATTATATTTATATTATATCACTATATAATATTTTAAATTATTATACATATGGAAGGCTATATATAAAATAGACTACAACTAGCCAGTAGCCCTGTAGTACCATCATATGATATACTGTTACCGTCAAGACAGCTGCGCAAAGCTATCACTCTCTCAAGACATCTCCACCCGCCCACAATGACACGCGATTCACTAGCCGTAAAATTATTGCCTTACACTTATTATCTATTTGTATCTCCCTTCCAGCTGGATCGCGACCCATACACCTTCTCTGTTATAAATGCGCGTCCCTTATTTACTTTTTTAACAACAACGGCTTCTTCCAATGAAAAGTAATTGGATATGGTGCGTCTGGTGGGTTGGGTTTTTGAGGATTTTTGTAGTAAGTAAATTTTGTAACGTTGACGATTTTAGAGTGAAAATTAGGAAAATTGGTTTCTCGGTATTTTGCTTTACAGAACAATCACGAGACAGCTTCTGATATCAACCCAATTACCAAAAATGAGGGAGGGGAATTCGAAGTCAGTCAAGCTTTGTTTTTTTTGTTTTGGTTTGTATTGTTTTTTTCACATTTTGGCTTTGCTACGAATAAATAATGAAAATGAATGAAAATAAAAATTCGTTAATTTATTAATTAAAATTTATAATCATTTTTTATTTTATAATTTAATTATTAAATTAGTAATTTTTTAATTTTATCTTTTTTTCCTTTTTTATGGAATAAAATTTTTATTTATAATTTTTCTCAAAATCTATCACTTAACTCGATTTTAATGATTTTGGAAGAATTTTTTTAATAAACAATTTATTATTTGCATATGGAAAGAATTTTCATCCTATTGACTTTAATTTAATTATGATAAAGAATGGATTGAAAGTTTCAATGAAAATTGTGTAATTTATTGTTGTTAATCTAATCGCCTAGGAGATTAGCTTGGAGTAAGGGTTCAAAGCAAGTAAGCAAAGAAACCAACCATAAAACTAAATAACAACGTAGCCGAGATATCATCCCAAAATCCCTCACGTGAGTTACAAAAATGCCAGAAAAAACGGGCGCAAAATCTCGAGTCGCGAGACTCTAACCTTACTCGACAGTACAATATATAGTAGCATAAGCTTCAAAGCTACTGCTATTGGAAGACACACTCTTTGAAAACAACATTTGCAAAAGTTTTCAAACATAAACAAATCAAACTCCCATGCATTGAGCACTTCCAAATAAAACAACCTCGAGTTAGAAAAAGATGAATCCATCACGGTCAGGGATAGCCTTTTTCTTTTAAAGTATTATTCAAAAACAAAAATCTTTCATTCTCGTAAAATTTTGGGTTGGTTTCCCCTTTTGCAAAAAACAAATCCCAAAGAAGATTTAGTACAAAACAACGTGTGCTTTTCACAACTCTCCTTCTATAAATATTCCAAGCTTGACCAACTTTTCACACTGAAACGAAGGTGGTAGGAGACACCCTTTTTACTCCATTCTTGAGGAAGCTTAAGTTTCCTCTAGTTTTTATTTTCTTATTTTATTTTATTTTATTTTATTGTGTGTGTTAGTAGTAACGAGGATCAAAAGGGAAGGTAACAATGAGCTCCTTCTTCTCTTCTGTTTTTGAAAACAGAGTACCTAAGGTCTCTGTTTTCATCTGCTTCTTGATTTCTTTGCATTGGTTTTCATTGATTTCGAGCCAGGTTTTAGCACAAACATCACCTGTTTTTGCCTGTGATGCTACTAAAAATCCTGAAGTTGGAAGTTACGACTTTTGTAAAGCATCGTTGGCGACAGATGCGAGGGTGGCTGACCTAGTACAGAGGCTGACGTTGCAGGAGAAAATTCTGTTCATAGTGAATAATGCTGGAAGTGTTAGTCGGCTTGGAATACCAAAATATGAATGGTGGTCCGAGGCTCTGCATGGAGTCTCCAACGTCGGTCCCGGTACCAAATTTACCAGCTTGGTTCCAGGTGCTACAAGCTTTCCTCAGGTCATCTTAACGGCAGCTTCCTTCAACACTTCTCTCTTTAAAGCCATTGGCAGGGTAAAGTTATTGTCTTTTTCTTATTTTGGTTTTGTTCTTCTTCAGATTTATGCTGTTTTACTTTTCGTTTTTATATTTCTTTTTGTCGTTTCACTTTTTCTTTTTCTTTTTCCTTTTGTGTGTACGTTTTAAAAGACAATGCTGATTTTGATGTGGATTGGATTTCATGTAACGCGAATGGACTTTTCATTTTCCGAAAGTGTGATTAAATTAGAATTTGTTTGGTAGAAAAACTAGAACACTATGCTGAAATCATGAGGCTGGCTGTGAAAGCTACATGGTTGAATTTCTTTCATGGTTTTTGAAATTAGATGGCATTGCTCTTTTTCAGATTCTAGATGCATCTCGTGTCATTGTTATTGACATAGTCATATTTTGCAATTAATTCTGTATAAATTTTTTTGTCGTGCCATGGAAAATGAAGATAAAGGTCAATTCCTAATTGGATGTTGAGAATCAAGAACAAACTTAATGCTTTTAGTGTATTTTTTATTGTTCTTCCCCATATATAAACAGCATTAGCCTTCCAAAAGAATTTGGTTTTGTGCATTGAAAAGTTTATTGTTGATTGAGGAAAGTAGTTTAAGTAGATGGAGTCATGCTGATTTAAAGTGATGAATTGTCTTTTGCTTCAAAAATGGGAAAGGGAAATATATGGAATTCTGTGTTTGAATTAATTTATGTTTGTGGTAGAAAAGTAGATGATTTATAAATATCTCAGGTTACCAGATGTTGCAGAAGAAGACTTTTTGATCACTCAAAGACTTTGTACCCTTCTATTGAACTCCAGCTTGCAAAAGCAATCCATTGGCTGATTTTGGCAGTAGGAACAAATTGGTGTTTGAAAATTAATGATAATGGAGCTATAGACAACTGTTTTAGCCCTAAAGAAATGATTCACCGAGTATTCAGGTGTATAATTGATGGATTTTAGGATTATAGTGAGATATTTCTGAAACATAAGTCTTACAGGAAGAAGAGGAACCTAATTATTGTCCATTGAGCATTTCAGCTACTTGTACCTCACTTTTGAATCCAAAAAAGGCACCATGTTGTTGCGATATTATCCCCTAATTAATACCCATTTTTTTCTCAGGTGGTTTCAACCGAAGCTAGAGCAATGTACAATGTAGGATTGGCAGGGCTAACATATTGGTCTCCAACATTAACATATTCCGAGACCCAAGATGGGGAAGGGGGCAAGAAACACCTGGAGAGGACCCATTGCTCACCGGTAAATATGGATCAAGTTATGTCAAAGGCTTACAACAAAGTGATGATGGCGACTCTTCTCGGCTTAAGGTTGCTGCATGTTGTAAACACTATACAGCCTATGATTTGGATAACTGGAAAGGGGTTGATCGCAACCATTTCAATGCTATGGTAATTTAATTTCAATTGAGTTTAAGTTATTTTACTGGTGACTTTATTGTGTTGGTAAATCCAAAAGTCATTGCCTTTGTCATGATTGGCTTGTGGATGCTTAGGTAACACAACAAGATATGGATGATACATTTCAACCACCATTCAAGAGCTGTGTTATTGATGGGAATGTGGCCAGTGTTATGTGTTCTTACAACCAGGTTAACGGTAAGCCAACTTGCGCGGACCCTGATCTTCTTGCAGGGGTTATTCGAGGCCAATGGAAATTAAATGGGTATTTTCATTTCTCCCAGCATTTTCAAGACAAGATTTATGGTCAGTCAGTATTTAGCAAGTCATGTTTTGTTTACAAGGCTTTTGGGTTGCTGCAGGTACATAGTTTCAGATTGTGACGCAGTAGACGTGTTCTACAGTAACCAGCACTATACCAAGACACCAGAGGAAGCTGCAGCCAAAGCAATTTTGGCAGGTGACTCTGCTTCCTTTATTAAAAATGGGATACAAATGGTGTCTGTTTGATCCAATTTCTAAGTTGAAAACAATTTTTTTACTCTAACATGCTGAAGTTATTAGGTTTAATTAATGGAAAAACAAAACAGTATGTAGTTTTCTACTCCAACATGCTGAAGTTATTAGGTTTAATTGCCCATTTGATTGAGTCGCATAATATGTTTGTAAATGTCTCGATGTTCTAGGATTGGATCTCAACTGTGGATCATTCCTTGGCCAACACACTGAAGCTGCGGTGAAAGCAGGACTTTTGAATGAGTCGGCCATTGATAAGGCCGTCACTAACAATTTCGCCACTTTAATGCGACTTGGCTTCTTCGATGGTGATCCCAGCAAGCAACTTTATGGAAAGCTTGGCCCTAAAGACGTGTGCATTCCAAAACATCAAGAGTTGGCCCGTGAAGCTGCAAGACAAGGGATTGTATTGCTCAAGAACAGTGCGGGATCGTTGCCTCTATCTCCGACTGCTACCAAAACCTTAGCAGTAATTGGACCCAATGCCGATGTCACAAAAACCATGATTGGAAACTATGAAGGTAATCAAACACGTTACTCTCAATTACGAACTTGGCGAGTTTACAATGACTTAAGCTACCAACAAATATTAGTAATTCATTCAAGTCTAAAATAACATGATTAACTTTCATCATTGGAAACGTTTGCAGGCATTCCATGCAAATATACAACACCTTTGCAGGGCCTAACAGCTTCAGTGGCAACAACCTATCTGCCTGGCTGCTCCAATGTGGCCTGCGGCACTGCCCAAGTAGACGATGCTAAGAAAATGGCTGCCTCAGCAGATGCCACTGTCCTTGTGATGGGCATAGATCAATCTCTTGAAAGAGAGGGCTTTGACAGAGTTGACCTTCTTTTGCCAGGACAGCAACCACTTCTAATAAAAGAAGTTGCAAAGGCTGCCAAGGGACCTGTGATTCTTGTCATAATGTCTGGAGGAGGCTTTGACATATCATTTGCGAAAAACGATGACAAAATTACAAGCATTCTTTGGGTTGGTTACCCTGGCGAAGCTGGTGGAGCTGCAATAGCCGATGTGATTTTTGGGTATTATAATCCAAGTAAGTCTCTTTCTACATTGATTTTGAACATAAAATTAGTGGCTTTCCTGATAAGTATGCTTTTTCCTAAGATTACTTCAAAGGAATTTCACTTCTTTGTGTTTAGATGATAATGTTAGTACCTAAACACCTTATGAATATTTTAACTATTCTTGATAATTTGTGTATTTATATTATAAACATGTTATGTCAAATAAAATACAAAATATAATTTTTTTTATTTTTGCGAATCCAAAAACTTTTTTGCTAAAATTTTAAATTGTCTTCTTTTATTTTATTTTATTTTTTGGTTGTATCACAATGTCGTGTTTAAAATTGTAAGTCAAAATTCTTCCAGGTGGAAGGCTGCCAATGACATGGTATCCACAATCATATGTCGACAAGGTCCCAATGACAAACATGAACATGAGACCAGATCCATCCAAAGGGTACCCAGGCAGAACCTACAGATTCTACACTGGGAAAACTATTTATACATTTGGAGATGGACTAAGCTATTCCAAATTCAGCCACCAGTTAGTTAAAGCACCTCAACTGGTATCCATCCGCTTGGAGGAAGACCACATTTGCCGCTCATCCAAATGCAAATCAGTTGACGCTGTTGAACAAAGTTGTAAAAATTTAGCATTTGACATACATTTGAGAGTTCAAAACAAGGGAAGATATAGCGGAAGCCACACAATTTTGTTGTTCTCCACTCCCCCATCAATGCACAAATCGCCTCAGAAGCATTTGTTGGGATTTGAGAAAGTTCTCCTGGCAGGAAAGTCAGAGTCATTGGTGAGATTCAAGGTGGATGTTTGCAAGGATTTGAGTGTAGTTGATGAGCTTGGAAGCCGAAAGGTTGCATTGGGACAACATGTGCTACATGTGGGGAGCTTGAAACACTCATTAAGCGTGAGGATTTGAAAATAAGTTTTCTAAATCCTCATGCATTTTTTTTCTTCTTTTCCGTCTCTTTGCCTAATGCTTAGGGACGGGTACATCCTTTCATCTGGATTTGAAAAATAAGGAAATTTGAATAAAAAAATAGTGGACATCTCCAAAATTTTTTCATAAATTCTCCCAAAAATTTTAAAATAAGAAAATTTGGAGAAAAAAAATCTCGTGTACATCATTTTTGTCTATAAAATTAATAAACTCGTCTAATAAATTTTTATATGTATTAAAAGTGACTACCCTAAAAAAATCTGAATCTGTCACTGCTAATACTTCAGTGGGATTCAATGACAAAATACATTTTGATAGAAAACCTTTCCATTATCCATCTAAATGAAATTTAAGCCAAGTTAAATGATAAATAGAACCTAAAATAAATTGAGAGAGTTTTAACAATTTTCTCAATTTTTTTGGTATAACCAATTGTTCAAAATTAAAAAAGTAAAAATAAAAAATTAGAAAAGAAAAAAGAAGTGTTAATTTTCATATTCTTGCATATTACTAGTTCTTCGACTTTGTGTGATCATACATATGATAGGTATGACAAACAAGTTATTGAAATCAATTACCATAGAATCAAAGTAATTGCTTAGAGAAATGGGGGGAAAAGAAGATAATAGGACAAGGTATTCTATTTGTCGCTAATTCTCTACTTGAGACATGCGTTGAAGCCTTGCAAATGGGGGAGCCAATATCAACAATAGTAGTAATAAAGTGATAGAAGGAAGCCAAAGCATAGCAAAGCAAAACGTTTCCAGCTGGGTATTTTATGGTTTCTTCAGTTCAGCCCATATTCAATCGCATAAACCTCTCCCCACGCAAATTAATCCAAAATAGAAAAAAATTATATAGTTGAACTCAGAAAATAACTCACTATCCATGCAATTTAAAACTTAATTTAGTTATTAAGTAGGTTGAACAACAAAGTGAGGACCATTCAAATTTCAAACTTAGCCCAACCAATTTAATTAGATAAATTTACAAGCAATTAGTATATGATAATCAATAATTATTACTAAATATTATCAGAATAAATTCTGGCAACAAAAATATATGAAAAATAAGCATTGTGATAATTTTTTATGTAAAATTTTTATCATGCAAATGTGAATAAAGCACAAATATGTTTTTCCATAACTAATTGTACTAGCACTTATTTTGGTAAGAGTATCTCTAAAAAAAAAAAATAATTGGATTTTGTGTTAAGAAAATAACATTTGCAATTCATTTACGTAAAAAAAAATTTTATATAATTATTTTTAAAGAATGATATTTAATTAATTTAAAATTTAAATCTTAATGTTTAATTTGTATAACAGTATCTTCTCTTTGTTATGGGTGGCATATAATACAAGATTAGTTTTTTTCATCGTACCCATAAACAATGACAAAATAATAAGGTTAGATTCTAGCTCTTATATTGCTCTTATTAGGGATGATTAGTCCATAATTAATTAAATAAATGAATAAGAAAATACTCTAATCCTTATGTTTCCTACCAACTTTTTTTGACCACGCATCATACTCCAATAAATTAAAATTATAATGATTTGAACTAAAGTTGTTTATGAATAAAATTAAAATCGGACTTAAACTTGATTTACCTAAATCCATTTATATTTAGGTAAGTTAACATTAGAAATATATATTAAAATATTTAAATTTTATTTTATTTGGATATTTTAAAATTAAAATTTAATAAAAATATTTTATTAATAAAATAACAACACCAATCAAATCATACTCAAGTTTGACAATTCTTATCTCATGTCATTTGGAATTAAGTCAAACAAACTCCTTGTCCATCAAATGTTGGTCATTGCACAAATTGATGGTAAATAAATTTTAAAAAATTATTTATTTTGTAACAAATTAAAAAAATATGTGATGTCACATTGAAAACTACGAATCTTATAAAAAAAAAAAATCATGAATGTGTGTTTGGAAAAAGAAAAACATGATTAGTGATTATGATAATCGTTAGTTGGAGAAGATAGTGACAAAAAGAGCCCCACCAAGCTGGGGTTCGTTGTAAATGATTAATCAACTTATCAACCTTTTTGGTTTTTTTTAATATTTTGCAGTTTGGAATCAGCCAACGGAAAAAAAAATCATAGAACTTAATAATAGCAAATCAATAAATTTAAATTTTAACTCAAAAAATAATATTTAATAAATTTAAAATTAAAATCTTAAAATTAGTAATTTTTTATTTTTAAATTTCCTTCTTTAATAAAAAAAATGGGGAACCAATTTCTTAGTGACTAAATTGACCCTTGTAGAATTTTTTAAAATTTTTAATTTGGGGTTTGACACCAAAGATAATCTGGACCTAATAATGAAAAAAAAAAATACAAAACAGAAAATTTTCTTTTTTATGTAATAAAGGATAATTTTGTAATTCGGTCATCAACTGCTTGCAGCAAGGTCGAGTTGGCCTAGAATATGACCATACTATTTTGTATCTTGCAAGAGTTAATAAAGCGCCGACATCCTGCTAATTGACACGTGTCATTAGATTACCCTGACATATCAAAAGTCTAATTAATTTGTCTTTTAACGCAGTGTACTTTGACAAACTGATTGATGCCAATAAATATCCAGCAAGGGTTTGGTCCTTGATATGCGTGAGTGTATGGATCATAACGTCTTAAAGTTCGATAGCAACAGAGATTCCTTGGCATTGTGGGTTCCGTGGCGTTGTTGAGGCGTCACACATTCATTTGCAAAACTGTCCAATGAGCGACAGTTGCGTCTGCAACTCAGTTTCTGAAACGTGGCTTTCGCATCGATTTTGGCTCCCAACGTTGTTTGTCCCCATTATAATTTCCGCTTTCTTTTCTTTTTCCCCTAAAGTAGCGCTAGTATTTATTCTTTTCCTTTTTAAAATAAAAAAAGCAAAAAATTATCTGACCAATGCAATTTTTTCTGTTTTTTTTTTATTCTTTTAAAATTTGTGCATATAATTTCATCGTAGCAGTTTAAAATTGTGGGATTGAATTTTTTTTTTTTTTATAATGTTTGTAGTTCAATTATGATAGATTATACTCCCTTCGTCTTTTTTTTTTTTGTTTATATTTTTTGAAATATTTTGAAATTATTTTTTTAACATCTACAAATTTTAATTAGGTGTTTTTATTTTTAAATTTTTTTTTATAATTTTTTTACTTTTTGATATTAAAAATCATGAAATTTTAATTTTATAAAAAAATTTTAATTTTAATATTAAATATGTTAAAATTAAAATTTTTTTCCAAATTTTATAAAATTTAATAATAATCGAAGGATAATTTGAAACGAAAAGAGTATAAACATTTAAGATTTTAAGTCCCAACAACAAGACATTGAGATACATGCCTTCAATTTTTTTTTTAAAAAAAAGTTTGATATGATATATAATACTTTTTGGTCTAATTTTGCTTGTCTATATTTGATTTTTTTAATGAAATAAATTTAACTTTCAATTATTAATTTTAAAAATATTACATTGAATTAAATTTTCAACAAATATCATTTAAAATTTTTCAAATTCAAAATTAACAAATTTTATTTTAAAAAATTTTTTTATTTTATTAAAAATAATAGTTAAAATTAAAATTAAAATTATTTAATCCAAAATATCGACAGGAGACAAATATAGTGAGACATAGAGAATAAACAATTTAACTTGAATAATAATTGTGTCTTACTCATATTACAAGTACCCGAAGTACACTCCAAAAGTCATAACATTATAAAATTTAAATTTAATATTTAAAAGAATTTAAAAAAAAAAAAAAAGGCAAATGAAATCTGGCTTAGTATAATAAAAAATTTTAAATTTTTGAGATTTAAGTTTAAATTTTTATTTAATTAATTTATAATTTATTAAATTGAATATTTAGTGATATATTTAAATATAATTAATAATTTATTATTTAATTTATAATATAAAAATAATATTTGATTATGAATATATTTAAAAAAATAGATGGTGATCAACACATCTCTAAAGTTGTTAAACACGCGAAGGCACAAGGAATAGCATAAAAAAATATTTTATCTCAAATGTTAATCGTTAATAATAAGTAATTGCTATTCTAATATGTTATAGAATATTTATATATGGAAAGCAAATGATTCATCAAATTCCGATGATGCTAATCAAGTCAAATTAAGTTGATATATTATTTAATTGAGTTTAATTTCATTCAAAATTTAAAGATTAAAATTCAAATTAAATTTAATCAAATTTTATTTTTTATATTTGAGCATAATTGATAATTTTATTAAGTTTTTTAAGCTTGATTCATAGACTCACTTAAACTTGATAAAATTATAAATATTAACATTAAATATTATATTTTATAACCATATTAATTAAATATATTAAAAATAAAAGCTTAATCAAACTTGCAAACTCTTTGAATCGAATATTAAATACTTAAACTAATTTGATTTATTATTTGAATAGCTTGAGCTTGAATGCAATTAGATAATAAAACGAGTTAAGATTAAAAATTTTTTTGAATCATATCTAAATAACTCATGAGTTAGGTACTTAAAAATTTTTTTTTTGAATAGCTCAAATATTATATTTTAAAAATATTTTAAATTATGATTTTTACTAATGAGTGATCTTAAGATAATTTTTATGGTTACTATATTAGATAAATTACTATTTTCAATGCCTTAAAATTCTTTCCAACTAACTATTAAGTATTGTATTTAATATGAAATATTACTATAAATAATAAGTTAACTAATTTTAAAAGTATCTCAAGAACACTCATTAGCAAAAATAAAAATATAAAAAATATATATATTCAATTTGAAAAAAAATAAAAAGTTATTTTTTATACATTAATAGTAAAATTTTTTTAACTTTATAAGGTCGAGAGAGCGCATGCTGCATGTTTAATTTTTTAATTAGTTTTTAATATATTTTAATAAGTATATGTCATTTTTTCAAAAGAGAATATATGTCATTTTGTTAATTTTATTATGGAGTTTAAAAATTTTAATTAACAATAAATGTAATAACTTTCCAAAACAAAAATATTATTATTTAAGAAAATTATCTCATCCACTACCATTAGAATTTAAAACTTCACCAACAAAATTAAAAGGATAACGCATTTTCCTATAAGGTATTATAAAATATTAAAATTTTAATATAAAAGTTTTGAAAACATTTGTCTATTTCTTAACTTTATTTGTGAAGGTTACTTTTGATATATTGATGATAAATTTTTTAATTTTATAAGCAAAATTAAGAAATTTTCATATTTTTAATTTTTTTATTTTTAATATATCTTAAAAGATATAAATATTTATCGATTTTTTAATACCATTTTGTAAAATAAAAAAAAATCCATTGTATAAAAAACACATATTTATTTGTTAGTTCCCAACATTGAAAAAGGTCTCTAGCCTGAACTGTACACAATTGCTCTCGAAACGTGGCAAAGCTGCGGATGGGAAGGGTCTTTTATTGGCAGTTAGTACTTAAAAACAAAGGAGTAGTTTCGATTCCGGGATTCCATAATAATTGTCGTTGTGGGCCAATGGGAGAAAGCCAAGTGTACAGTTTAAGATTCCCACCAATTACACTTCAGTTGGATGCAGCAAACTGGCAGTGAAGGAAGAAGCTAACTAGCTTCGCCTCGTCACAGGTTGACCCCGTTTCTTGTGTCGGGCTTCGAGCCTAGCCGAGACCAGCCGGCTGTTAAGCCTGGCTTGGGTTTGTGGAATTGGTAGCCGCGTCAATTTTGTCACTTTATATAATTATTATACTTATTCTAAGTAATTATTTTGGTACGACTCAATAAATACATTTAGATGTGTTGTGTGTTAATTTTTGCCGGATGTTATGAATACTTATAAGGTTTCCGGAAATAGTAGATTCAAAGGATTTAAGTATATCAACAAATAGTTTGTTCACTCAGTTAAATTTATTTTTTTTAATAAAAAAAATTTTAAGTTTGAGTCTTATCAGTAATCACTTATTAGAGTCATATTGAATATAAGATTTATAATCATCTATTTTAAATTATCAGATACAATATATCTTATCTTAATTTAAAAATTTATTTATCTTTGAATATTTACCTCAACAAAAAAAATTAAGTATGTGATTTTTTTTAGATAAATTAAATAGATAAATTTTCAAAAATTAAGGTTAGATTAAGATTTTTTAAAAATCTTATGTTGATAAAGGTTCCCTCAAAGAATAAGTTCGGGTCTACAAATTAAAACAAGGTTCAAAATTTTGGTTATATGTGAGGAATGTTATAGCACCTCCATATACCCATTTGAATGATGGCACCATTTTATTTTAAATTTATCTTAAGATTATGGTTCTAATGATTTTAAATTTATATGTGTAAATATTGAAAATAATTCTTAAGATTCTTCATCAATGTGGTAAAATTCTTAAAAATATTTTCTCATCTCAAGAATATTCAAGAATTTCATTTGATTTCTTGAAGAGGCTTTGTCATCAGAAAGATTTTTGTTGGTTTTATTTTTTGGGATTTTTTGTCAAAAATATATCTAATTATTCTACAATTTAGAAAAAATTAGAAATATTTTTTCTTTTTTAAATCTCTAAATTTTTCATAATTTGGGCCTATTTAGAAATTTTTTTTATTTCTTATTTTTTTATTTCTAAATTTTGTACCATTTGGATAAATTTAGAAATGTTTTTATTTTTTGAAATTTTTAAAATTTTCATTATTTGAGCCTATTTAGAAACTATTTTTATTTCTTTTGGAAAGAAAATAATATGACAATTATTTTTATTGAAATTTCATTTAAATTATTCCACAATTTGGGACAAATTTAAAAAAAATTTCTCACTTAGAGATTTCTTAAAAATTTACCATTTGAAATTTTTAATAATCTCATCATTGGATAATTATCAAATATTTTCAACTCAATTTTTTAATTTTTTTTATTTTTTTGTTTGAAAATAAATATTAATTATTGTTATTAAAATTTTATCTAAATTATTCTACCATTTAGAACAAATTTAGATAAAATTTCTCACATAAGAATTTATATAAATTTACCATTTAAAATTTATATATGTTCCATTAAAATTTTTATAAATTTCATCATTGGATAATTAATATCTATTCCCAAAAAATATTTTATTTTTTAAAAATTAATTATACAAAAATACTAAAACACAAACACATAAATAAAATAAAAAAATACCAACAAAATACCAAACAAAAAAAAATGAAACGGCTCGACGCGGCTCGACGCGGCTCGACTTCAAACACAAAAAATAGCTTCATGACTCGGCTCGGCTAGGCCCGGCTAGGATGGGGCCTAGGTTAGCGAAACAGGTTACGTTTGAGTCAAATTACCCTAATAAAAACATGCGGATCTTGGGTTTTCTTAAGGTAAAAACGACATCGTTTTGGATATTGTATAAAAGGCAGCTCCAACCTTTTTCCTCAAATTCCACCTTCTCCCTCTCTCTTCTCCTCTTTCTTTCCTCTCCGTTCTCTCTACCTGATTGAATCTCTGGTTAAATATCAATTGAATTCTGAAAAATACCGTCAGAATCTGGGTTGGTTTATCGGACGATCACAACAAAATTTAAACTTCGTCAAATTTTGGAAACCCATCGTTGAAAAATTCAATCGGCCTTGAAAAAGTCTTCGAAAAATTTAACTAGTGCCGAAAATTTCACAAAAAAACTAAAATATCTCATCATAATTTGAGAATTTTCTAAATTTTTTCAGAAAATTTCCTTTTTTTCCCTAAACCCAAAAATCTTTGAAAAATTTTATGATTGCTTTTTGTTTGTACTTTTTTAAATTTTGTTTCTGGGTGTTTTTTTGTGTATGATCCACAGGTGTTTATAGGCTGAATTAGAAAAATTTTTAATTAATTATAAGTCTCACATTTGACTAGATTTCTACATTATCCCTAAACTTAAGGAAATTAAAATCAATTGTAACTCTACCAGCACCCCAAAACACAGTAGAATTTTTATTTTTTATTATCCTATCATCAACTAAAATGAAAAGAGAAATAAAAATAAAATAAAATAAAGCCCATAAAAAAAACAATAAACAGTTAGGCCTAATTTTTATATCTCATTGAGTTGGGTCTAATGGGCTTAGGTGCATACCTTATTGGATCAAGTCCAATAAACTTGAGCTCGGGCTAATTAGAGTGTCTACACCTTTGGTTGGAATGAAAATAAGAGTAATGAAATCCAAGTTGTTAATATTGTACCGTATAATATTTTGATTTTTTTTAAAGTAGTATATATCATTACTAATTATTGCTTACAGATTTTTTGATTTAATATAAATATATTTATAAAATACACATAGATTTATACATAATATTACTATTAATAATATGTAAAATAAAAATATAATATCTTAAAAAACTAAATAAATAAGTTTAAAAATATAATAAATAATATCATTAATTTATCATGATATTTTAAAATACTTAATTTGATCATATCATATTTAAATAAGTATTTTTATATAAAAATATTAAAATAAAAATGAAGAAATGAAAAATTAATTTTAGTTTTATGATTCTTAAACTTTAAAAAGAGAGTACAATTATTTTTTGAAAGAGATTGAAATACTTGTAAATTTTGGTTTAAAAAATAAAGTGTAAAAAAAAAAGTTATAGTAAAAAATAGAAAAACTCAACTTTTAAAAGTTATTTTCTTCATTAATTTTATTTTTATTAAATTAAAAATAATCAAACAACAAAAGATAAGTTAAAAATTATAAAACATATTTTACATTCACATAGGATCGAAACAAGTTATTATAGCGAACTTCATTGAAATTAATCGAAACAAATTAAAAAAATCGATATTATTCGATACAAAGTTTGATACGAAAAATTATTTTTAAGTATATCATATTTTAGCATTATTATAACAAATTAATTGATTGGTATCGAAATTAAATTAACAACAATGAATGAAACGTGAATAATCACAAAATTTTGCAATGGAGATTAATATGCATCACTTACTATTAAGATGAATTTTTTAACAAATACTTTAAATATACTTTTTAAAATTTAATCAAAATATTATTTATTACAATATTTTTAAATTAAATATGATAATTGATAATTAATGTTATGAATATTAATATATTAGAAAAATTATTTAATATAATTCTTTTTAAAGAATACCTTTATTAATTAATTTTCTTCCAATGATCTTTTATTTGGATATCTATTTGGTCTCATACCAACTTTATTTAATGTGCTTATAATGTATAACTAACAGAATTTAGACAAATTTTATGCGTTAAAAAGGTTTTTTATGTACCAAAAAAATAGAATGACGAAAAATCAAAATATTTATTTCTTGGAAATTATGAGATTGAGATACAATTAAGCAAATATTAATTACATGATAGACAATTAATATTTAAATTACCAGAGTTATTAAGGAGACAATTTAATATTGATAAATTTTTATTGAATTAATTTTAAAATACAATTTTAAAATAAATTATATTAAAATAATAATTATTTGTTTAAATTTTTTTTATCTTTTTGTATATTTTAATATATGCATTAATATTAATGTAATCACATTTTATTAATTATAAAAATTATTTACAAATTACATAAAACAAACATACTTGAAAGTTTAATTTATATGCAATTTTTAAAATATTTTATATTCTATTATAAAGTTTAACATATATTTTTATTTATAGTATAAAAATATATTAATTTTCATGTTATCAACTTTTTTTTAATGAAAAAGAGTTTTCCTAAATAATTTTTCATCATTTAATTTATTTAATAAATCATTATGTTTAGTTTTTACTTTTACCATTTTATTTATAAAATAATTCATAAATTTAATTTATGTATAAAAATTAAATAAACATGGCTAAATCATGTACCTTGTATGTTCGATTGTCTTATTTATGTTTAGTTTTTGTTAGAAGAAACCTTCTACAAAAGTCATTAGTAAAAAATATAACATGAAACATTCACTGCAGCAGTTAGTAAATGGAAGTTTAAGCTTATATGCTTCTTTTTGTCTTTTGGAACGTTTCTTATTGGGCGAGGAAGTAGAAGCCCTCATTTTTTATATTGTTGAGAAGCAACCTTAAAGCTAACTTGGGATCCATTAGTTGAGTTGTAACGTTAAGAAAGTGAAATATGAAAACAAAAAAAAAAAAAAAGGAAAAAGTTTGATGTTCTTTAATCTAATAAATCTATTATTAGGGTTATAAGAAGCAACATATCACCATAATCCAGATTTAGAAGATAAAACTTATATTATTAGGCTTTTAAGATAATGAACCCTAATCTCATTATAATGATTTTTTTAACCTCTCGTGTCACCATCTCTTCCACATTTAACCAAATATATCAACATTCTTTACGAAATTAACCTCACATATCACCATATCTTTTAGGGATGTAATCGAGCCGAGTTAAGTCGATACAGTGAGAAGCTTAAGCTCGAACTTGACTCACAACTCGCGGTTCGATACTTGGCTCGAACTCGATCGAGTTTTATTTTTCAAGCTCGAGCTCGATTCGTGATTGAATTCGACCTACTTGAGCTCGCTCGATTAAGCTCGATTAATATGTAAAAATAATCCCGATTCGCATACTCGATAAGAGTTCCATTATTTATGCTCGAGCTCGAACTCGAATTCGAAATAATTTATTAATTAAAATAATAAAAATATATTTAAATATAAAAACGCGATTAGATTTACGAGCTATTTGAATCGGATCTAAAAATACTCGAATTCAGCTCGATCGATAAGTCGAGCTACTCGAGCTCGAGCTCGACTCGATAATAATCGAATCGAATTCAAGTTTTCTTCGAATCGAACCCGAGTAGTTTGCGAATACTAATGTATCATTTACACTCCTAATCTTTTTCACAATTAACCCAATAAATTAACATTTTTTTTCAAAATTAACCCTCAAATCATTATTAACTTAATCAACATAATAACACACACTCTTTAATTATAGTAAAAAAATTTTTTTTAAAAAGTGATAATTTTTTAACTATGTTTATAAAATTAAAATTTCATTAAATTAGCATTAAAACTATCTCTTCAAAATTAATGAAACTCTAATGATATAAATTGTTTCAAAGTTAGTCTCTAATTTTTTTAATTGTTTATAATGGATGATATATTATTTATAAAAAAGGTTAAATACTATTCCAAAAATTTTCATATACCAAATTTGACATGAAAAAGGTAAATGATATTGCTTTCAAAAAGGTTTTTTTATTCACATTTCCTTTTTAATCGCTCCAGAGGATAAAAAGATTACGAGAATGTATGTATAAACATTAAATTAACAAAAAGTTTCCTTTTTTATTTTCTGGACAAGTTGCCCTTTTTCTGTTTGTCAAGAGAAAGAGGAAGAAGAGAAAAGGCCAATATCAGCGCAGGCTCTGAGCTCCCTTACAGAGCGAAGTGAAATAAGCCGATCAAAATGTCAACTCAAGCTGGCCAGCTGCTCAATGATTAGAACAGCGGAGCAGATTCTTTGAAAAACCCTGAAACACCTTTTGGTGGTTTTCCACAAGTGACGAGGCCACGCCATGACAAGCTTTTCACCTCGGCCACTCGTTTCTTATGTAAATTCGCCGTCGAGCCCAAGGAAGATAATTCCAATGAAAACGATGGAACCATTCAACTTGACATTATTACCCTCCCCATGAACAAGGGTAATTTCGACTTTTAGAACGTCCCCTTCAACAGAAAGCATGCATTGTCCAAATCAGGAGTGTCCTGCAAGGCTGTGCCAGTGGGTTCCTTGCTGACAATCGAGGCTATTTTTGGCATTAAAATGTTTTCCAAATAATAGTTTTTTAAAAAATATAATTTTCATAAAAGACAAAATAAAATAATTAAAAAATGGGTCTTCCTTTTTGTTAACGAAAAAACCTAGAGCCGCCCGTATCAATAATTTCGGTTTCTACTCTTCCTCTCTCCCTTTCTCTTTTCACGCTTTCTCAAATTCTCTTCTTCTTTTATTCGTACCAAAAACAAATTGGTTTTCTCTGTTTAAAGATTCTCCAGCTTTTTCAACATGGCTTTACCCGTCTGTCAGATCCTTCAGTTTTCTCCAAATTTTCTCTAAATTTGGATTTCTTCACGGTATTTCTACAAATTTCTTTTCATTTCCTTCGAGCTTAATCGTCTTATTGTTTATTAGTTCACAGTTTTCTTCTTTAATTTCTTTAATTTTGCCCTCAATTTCGACTTTATAGCTTACTTTTTGGAGGTAACTTTGCTTCTTATGTGTTATACGTACCTTATTGTTTCCATGGTTTAGGAAATTAATTGATGGTTATGGTTAGGTTTTTGGGCTATGTATGCGTGGATTTGAACTGTTATATATTTATATAACAGTATCATTTGGATGGTATGCTAATCATTTAAAGAAGGAAATTTGGTAAATTTTTCTTTTCTTTTTTTTTTTTTTGAATTTGAGGTTATCAAGAGTGATTTCTCTTTACTGAAACTAAGAGTCCGGCACTCACAACATGGTTGCTAGCAATCTTGATAGAAAATTAGTTATGCTGCTGAAACTAATCTGGGTTTGTTTTTCTTTATTGAATTAATTAGTTAATTTTTTTTTTGTTTGTAATGTCTTAGTTTTAACAAGTTTACTGTAGCAGATTTGGTCTGCTTCTTTGGATGAATAAAATGCATTTACCCAAAAAAAAAGGAAACTAATCTGGGTTTGTTTTTCTTTATTGAATTAGTTAGTTCTCTGATATGATTTTTGAGTTTTAAGGGTATAAGCTAACTTATTTTTTAAAGTAGTAGATTGCTGTACTGGCTGCTTTGTTTTTATTGTTTTTTGTGTGGATCCTGGAGGTTTTTCACGTCTCTGGGTTGTATTTGAGAGATTTTATTTAGTTTCTGAAGCTCAAGTCTTGAGTTATTTGTGGGGTTTTTAGTTTTAGATCTAATATTCAAGATGAAAGTTCTTTTATTTTGTTTGTAGTTCTTGTGATAGAAAAGGTTTTGAATGATTTTTAATGTGAACTTTATTCGTTTCATCCTTATTCTGTTGTGCATATGAATGTCTTTCTTTTTATAGATACACGTGATTAGAAGAGAGTGTGGAATTTAGACTAAGTCTCATGGATTCTTGGAGATGATATGAATTTTTAATTCCAAGGGACCGGGTGACTGTTGATTAACATGTTGCTGGTGACTAAATTTTAACATCTAATAATGAATCTAACATAGATCTTAAGTCTTAACCCTAGGCTATGAGGCCAGGATAGACTGTATGTTAATAATAATTCTCATTTTCCAAATTAGATTAATGAGTGGAAAAAAATGCATTATTTTAGCTTTTACTATGTAATCAATTGCCAGAACTGTAGTATTTTTAGTTAATTTGGTTAAATTTAAGTTTACAGAAAATTTTGTAACTTTATCTTAAACAACTTTGAAGAAATAGATTTATTATCTACGACTTTACATTTTCTTTTATTATTGCTATTATTATTTTTATTTTGCTGCTAAACTAATAAGTCAATTGGCATGACCTTTTCACATAATTAGAAATGCTTCTACTTTAGCAGTTAAGGCTATTTGATGAAAGTAACACAGTTCATTAGGTTTTCAGTGCTTTGTTCAATCCAAAGTTTTAGGGAAGTGGGCATTTTGAAATATTTGTTTTCTATTATGATCTGCTCTTTCATTATGCTGGTGATAAATACATTTGGTACAAAAAGATCTTGAAAAAAATTAAATATAAGAGATCCTAGAAGAAATACTAAACTTAAATGTAATACTGGAAGAATCTGCATGGGAGTTCGTTACTTAAATTGAATATTTCTATATATATTTCTTCTAACATAGGTCTTCGCTTAAATGGAAACTATTTATAGTGTGTTAATACCTATTTGGAACTTTGGAATTCGAGTTTCATTTTTGGTGTAACTGTATTGATCCCTCTGTCCTTTTAGAGAGTAATAAATGGTATGAATTTCAAGGTGAAAGGTGTGATTTATGCATCAATGTTAACAATTTGATACTCACAGTTTGATTTTTATTTATCAACTACCCTAGAACAGACTTTATCTTCATTCCAGAATAACACAGAAAATGAATAAATCCTGGACTTGATGAGGGCCTCACCTGCCTATGATTTGAAACTGTCATTTTAACTTATAGATGACTACATCTGTACTGAATTGTTGCTAATGCCTCTTAAAACAGGGTGGTTTTGATTGTGTTTGATCTTTTTGCAATATACTGGAGGTTGTTTTGTGTTGATTTGGTTTCACAAGAATATTTGCAATTAGAATGTGCAGTTAACATTTACCTAATTCCTTGTATTTCTTCATGCAGGTTTAATTTTAATGTTAGAACATCTAATTAATGCTGTGGATATTGGTATTACCTATAATATATGTAAATGGCTTTTAATTAATGCCTGATTGTGTTGGTTTGATTGTTTTTTCTTGTCAGGGTTACTGAAGCTGATCTATCTGTCAATAAGTACAAGATGCTTCCGATATCTCTTTGCATCCACTTTGAATGTTCTTATAAAGGGATTTATCCTAGAAACGTTGTTGGATACATCAACAACTAACTTTTACATTACTTGAAGTCTGTGCTGTTGTTGTAGATACTTGATAAGATGGACCGAGCCGATACATCAGGTTGTAAGTGGAGGATGGACGCTATTGGAATTTTTCCTGTTTCTTATTTGTTTCTGAATATATACGCAGTCAGCAGCATGTATTAAAGATTTTTCTGTAAGGGTTGGGCCTCCTTTTTCCTTACTGCTATAGTTCACAGCATCTTGAAAGGATATGGATCTGAACAAAAATGTACAGTTTCTCATGTGTCTGAAACTCTCAAAAAGTGAAAATTTTGGGCGATACCACCCTAGCCTCAACTTTCCTGGCTTTGGAGGAAGCAACAAGGCCAGAATTGGAAGTACTCGAAGCGATCTTCACGCTGATCTTTCTAGTACCTGATGATGGCTGCAGGTTGGTTCTGGGGTTGGGTCCCACTCCAACTTATACTGTGATAATTATTTACAATGTTGGTCTCAACAAGAACAAACCAACAGCAGCCTTATTCACTCAGGGCTTGTCACCTGAGGATGACTCAATCCTAAAACTTGGCCTTTCTGGAGGGACTAAGGAAAGTATGAGTCTGTTGGATTGTTCTCTGTCAACAGAAACTGATGTTGGTATGCCTCTTTCAAACCAGGTTTCTGCAGAAGATTGTAGACTTTCAATACCTGTTGTAGATGAGGGCTCTACTTCGGCCAAGAAATCTGGTGGCTATATGCCATCACTCCTCTTGGCTCCCAGAATGGATAGTGGCAAAGCTTTGGTGCAGACACAAGAACT